>OU026076.1:600000-1050059 GCA_907269065.1 Crocallis elinguaria
TTAGTAATATTCTTCCGTACATACATTATATTTTCCAAAATGTATAGCGAAGGCAGGGTTAGAATACCTATTTCTTTAAAAAAGTCTCTTAGAGATTCGCGTGGACCCATGTCATAGATGGCGCGTACTGCTCTCTTTTGTAATATGAAAATGGTATCTATATCGGCAGCAGATCCCCAAAGTAGGACGCCATAAGACATCAAACTATGAAAATATGCAAAATATACCAACCTTGCCGTCGCCACATCAGTCAGCTGCCTAATTTTACGTACTGCAAATGCAGCGGAACTCAAACGACCCGATAGGGCATTGATGTGAGGACCCCACTGCATTTTGGAGTCAATAGTTAATCCTAAGAATACAGTGTTATTCACCAGGTCAAGTTTGCTGCCTTCCAATTCCACTTTAGATTCCACGTGTGGTACGTTGGGAAGTGAAAATTTAATACATTTAGTTTTACTAGCGTTAAGTAGTAGATTATTAGCAGCAAACCATTCTGAGATTTTGTCAAGGTTATCATTTAATAAAAGCTACTTTTTATCCCGGAAAAATGCACGGTTCCTGTGGGAACGCGGGTAAAAACCGCGAGCAGAAGCTAGTTATTCTACAATAACATTTTGCATTTTGTTAGTAGTACATACTCTATAATATTATCGTTATTATTTATCATTCAAATATCATTTCTAACTTTTGGTTATTAAAATTTGTATCTTTTAATTACTGTAAAATACGATGCATTGTATAATAAATTGCATAATTACTAGTAAAAAGCTTTAAATTTAATTACCCAGACAGAGCCCCCGACGGTAATAGATACTCCTAAAATAATGAACTCTCGATGAGAGGATAAACGGGAATCCCCGCCGAGAGGGGTGTTAATAGGTACCACAGATTGTAAAACTGTGATAATACTTACCTACATAATATTTACCTATATAAGGCATTTATAATGTCTCATGGTAACGAGCTCATTGCACTGCAGTGCCGCGCAGGCCTTTATATATTTATTTATTTATTAAACAATCAATTGCAAACTTACAGCTACATCAGCCAAAACATTCACAATGATATATAAATACAGATTTACAACACAGAACTTAAATAAAATAAAACATAAGTACTTATACGGCAAATGGGGTCAGTGTGTATATCGACGTCTTGGACCTCATTCAGAAAACGGTTAATTAGTGCAACTGCCCTCGCTGTTGGTGCGTTACGTGCATGCCACGTATGTTTCTTTGTGTTTCAAAGTTTTGAGTGGCACTGCAATTTTATTGTTATTGGCCGGCGTTATGCTTACCATCACGCAAACAACAGTTTGAAATTATTTTGCTGATTGTAGCTGTATAATTACTAACGATTACCGTTACGGACAAACTATTTGCATACCTACAAATTTCTACGGAACCCTCAGTACTCGCACTTGGGCGCTTGGGACGGACTTTCAACTCGAGTGTGTCAGCTAACCACAATTAACTAATCAACTAACCAATCAGGTGAGCTTTTTTACAGTGCTTTACTACCGTTAGTATAGTCTTTTAAATATTATCCAAGAACACGAGTTAAATGACTAATAATTTACCTGTACCTAAGCCACAGAGTGCCATTTACCAGTACAATTTATCCATTTAGAGGCGGAATAAAAATGAGAAGTCTAATTTTATTTATAAGGAAATTTCAAGATCTTACGGCGTTTCTTCATGATATATAGTCAATAAATAAACTGACTCATTTATTTTTTGCGTCATTTGCTTCAAAGTAACAAATATGGAAGCTCGTAAAAAGAGTTCTAAGAGGTTTTATTTTGATTATTATTTATATGAATCAACTGTCTTGCGTCTTTTGTTTTCTTACATTTTTTTTTTATGTTATTAGGTAACGAGACGAGCTGGTCGTTTGCCTGATGGTAAGCATAACGCCGGCCCATAACGATTGCAGTGCCACCCAGAACTTTGAAACACAAAGGCCTGCGCGGCACTGCAGTGCGCTCGTTACCCTGAGACATTAGGTATTAAGTCTCATAAGCCCAGTAATTTCCCTGGATACTCCACTCATCAAACCGGAACATAGTAATGCTTGCACACTACTGCTTGGCGGCAGACTTCGCGAGCAAAGCGGTGGTAACAACCCAGACGGACACTCGCAGAAGAGTTAGTCCTAGCACTAAAAGTTTTATAGAAGTTTACACATATTTTATAGAAGTTTGAATACTTTCGTGAACGTTCAATTCATGTTTCAATAATAGCCTATTGATAGAAAATTATGGAAAACGAATACGTTCAAAATAATAAGTTACTTTTGAGCTATGTGGGTAGTAGGTACAAACTATTAACATAAAACAACAATCCCTTATCTTGCCTTGATCTCTGGCGTAGAAAATACTATTTTACTGATATGTATACATTCATAATGGTTTGATAGATATTGTGCGGTACAAAGAAGATATGAATGATGATCAAAGAAAAGTAAAGGAGATAATGTTAAAACCATTTAGTTTTGTGATAGGTTATACTTTTACCATTTTTGTAGTTTTGTTTACATAAACAAATATCATATTATTATATACATCGTCGACCGCATCGTTGCTTACTAAAAACGTACTTAAAAAGTTTTCTATAAGTAAATATATATAGAACTAGCTGCTGCCCGCGGCTTTACCCGTGCCGATGAAGGCTCCGTAGCTAAGTTGGTAGTAACCCTGCCTGCAAGGCGAGGGGTCCCGGGTTCGATTCCCGGCCGGGGCAGATTTTGTGTAAACATAAAGTTTGTTCTCGGGTCTTGGATGTTTTTCATGTGTATCTGTGTATGTCCATGCCACCTGCGACACAGGGAATCCTAGTGCGGGGGTATGAGTGTGTAAGCGTTTATTTATGTTTATGTTTATATTGGATTTCATGAGTTTTATTTTTTTGCGCGGAACCCATTCTGTTTCTAAAATAGAAGTAAGTTACTCCTTATAACATGAGCTATCTGCCAGTGAAAGTCCCGTCAATATCGGTGCAGCCGTTTCGGAGATTACCCGGAACAAACAGACAAAAATTTTTAAAATTGTGTTTTTTTTATAGGTACCGTATATACTTTCATATGCAAGTAGTAAAAAAAAAAGCTGTTATTTTGATATTGCAAATAGACACTTCAATTTTATTTATTTGTATAGATGAAATGGGTACAGGAAAGTAATTGTAGGTACTTATTTAAGTACTTTAAATACAGGAACTACGTATTTGATCATGGGGTGTCATTATTTAACAACAGAACCCGGTTTTCATTTATTCTATTAATAATTAAAATCCAATAGATTTAGCGGTCAAATAACCAATCTTAGTTATAAGTGAATAAATTAAGAAACTCCTAGAAACACAGTTAATTTGTTTATCAGTGATCAAACTTAACTAATAATAACTTGGCGGAATTATTTTCGACCTTTGTGTAGAAAATTAATTAACTTATAGAGTTGGCTTTCAGCCGCTTAAATGCCTGTCTCCTGAGACTCCAGGGACAGACTGACAGTACTTACAGCTCCGTCTAATTACTTCTTCACAGGTCTGCACAAGTTCTTCTAAAGACATGTTGAAGGGAGACGGCAAAGCTCTAGTCTAGTTAATAAGGCAACCTATAAACAGTATGAGATCGATATATATACTCACGGCCAGTGGCCTTAATCATTGCGAAGCTTTAGACGGCAGTCTTTGCAAAGCCCTTGTCTTTAGAATTAGCCAGGTTTATTTTATTAACTGGCTTTTACGCTCGGCTTCGCCCGCGTTGTTATATACCACTTTATAGCCTATGTGTTATTCTTGAACCTAAACTATCACACACACACACGCACACACACACACACACGCGCATGCACGCACGCATGACCGAAGCCCGCCCGCACGCCCGCCTGCCCGCACGCACGCACGCACGCACGCACACACACACACACACACACACACACACACACACACACACACACACACACACACACACACACACATAAAAAAACCATATATAAACATTCTCTACCTGGATATGTAGATAGCGTTGACGACGGCCGTGGATATGGTTCAAATCTTACAACGACCTTGTCATTGGAGGAAAACTTGGTGATGCAACAGACTTCATAGTAGAGCATTTTCTACTGCTGGCCTGGCTAGCTATTACCATCAAGTTGAATCCCCCTATCTATTACTAATTTACACGAGCGGTAGGAAGTAACATGTAATAGGGATTCGTCGAGTGTATCGCCGATACTCATTTCTAGTGAGAGTCCATACTGTACAGTAACTGTACTGAAGTCCGCCTAGGGTTATAATATTATGAGATTAAATTTTTTTATAGTCTGTAGTTCACAATGTAGTTTTTAAATTAACAGTCACAGACTGAAACAAATATTAGACGGCGCACTTGAAAGTCTTGAAACCCGCTTGGTAACGCCACCAAATATCAGCCAATAAACAACAATGTGTTACATTAACAATGATATACTATTATATCATTCGAACTTAAATTAAACACAACTCATATTTATGACATAGATGATAACGGAGTCAGTACGTAAATCACCATCCTGGACCTACCTACTCAAAAAACGTGCGCGGCTCACTTTATTTGCTTCACCGGCTGGTTTCTAAAGCATCGTCTGTAGAGTTTCGTTGGTCTATGGTAGCATTTTATTAATTCGCAAATTGCTGCAAGTTTCAGTACAATTATAATTTTGGTGTATATTGCAATATAAACTTATATTTTTTATTACTTTTAAACGTAGGTACGAAATATTAAATTAAAAGTTGTTTCAAATTTCACTTCAATTTAGCCACACTGCGTTATTTGTGAATATTTCACAGTTGGTTTTTATCATGTTATTTTATTTAGCTACAATACTTACTAATTCAATATCCATACAGATAAATAATATTGAAGTGTCTGTTTGTAATATCAAAATAACAGCTTTTTACTAAATGCATATGAAAGTATATACGGTACCTACTACAAAACAACCATTTTTAAAATTTTTGTCTTTCTGTCTGTCTGTCTGTTTGTTCCGGGTAATCTCCGAAACGGCTGGACCGATTTTGACGGGACTTTCACTGGCAGATAGCTGATGTTACAAGGAGTAACATAGGCTACTTTAATTTTAGAAAAATAATTAGGGTTCCGCGCAAAAAAATAAAAACCATGTAATCCAAAATCTCCACGCGGGTGAAACCGCGGGGCAGCAGCTAGTTAACTAATAAAAAGATAGATTACTCTCTGATGTATTGAAAACCACCATTAAATGTAAGTATAAAAAACCGTAGGTATACAAACATACGTACATAAGTAGTACAATGGTAGTACATAAAGTAGTATAAGGTTTTATCGCTAAAAAGCGATCTCGTCCAGACAACCTTATATGCGATAGATAGAAAATTGGTTATTTTCAATAGACTCACGTTATACCGCTATTTCATCTCATGTTAAGTGACGAAGCTTGTAGTTTTTTTTATACTGGTACTAGGTACTGGTACCAACCCAGACGGGACACTCGCAGACGAGCTAGTCCTTAAATACCCCAAATGTTCTTGCGCCAAGTAAATTCAGTTCTGGCTGCAATACTCGTTTGAATTGCAATGCTACCTACTAAATATTAAACGCAAAGGTTGCAATTAGTTATTGTGTTGAGCTAGAAACTCAAATCTGCACAATGAACCTGCTGACTTTGATGTACTATATTAATTTCAACTCGAGCTGTGATTGAGATAAAATACCTTGGCAGACTGAATAACTTTAAGCAGTAAGATCCCCAGAAGAGTTCCTTTTGTGTCGATAGATTCGTATTTTACCACTATTTTGTTAGTGGGAGGAATAGCTCTTCTGCGAATGTCCGTCTGGGTTGTTACCACCGCTTTGCTCGTGAAGTCTGCCGCCAAGCAGTAGTGTGCAAGCATTACTGTGTTCCGGTTTGATGAGCAGAGTATCCAGCGAAATTACTGGGCTTATGAGACTTAATACCTAATGTCTCAGGGTAACGAGCGCACTGCAGTGCCGCGCAGGCCTTTGTTTATCAAAGTTCTGGGTGGCACTGCAAATGTTATGGGCCGGCGTTGTGCTTACCATCAGGCAAACGACCAGCTCGTCTCGTTACCAAATAACATAAAAAAAAAATATCTCGTCTGATCTAAAATAGAAGCACAAAAACATTCACGCTCGGCTTGAAGTAAAACCAAGAAACACAAGAACAGCAACACGTCCAGATAGTGCTGTCTTTTTCACTCCCTTGAAGTCCTGCCCGAGCTCAAAGCGATGACTGCACCGCAACATAACACCACCACGCATTTACACACATGCACATTTACCGCGGCTTCTGTACGGAACACGCAGTGGTTGTGAAACTATTTTTTTGAGTATGGAACCGTACTTACAAAATATATTTTAGTAGTCCAGCACTGAGAAGCGTACGAATGTGATTACCTTAGGTAGTTAGTGCTGGGTTTACGAGGACTCCCATTGCGTCTAGAATAAATAGGATTTTTATTGCTGAACTAGCTGCTGCCCGTGGTTTCACTCACGCGGAGATATTGGATTTCATGGTTTTAATTTTTTTGCGCGGAACCCTAATTTTTTTCTAAAATAAAAGTATCGTAAGTTCCTCCTTATAACATAAGCTATCTGCCAGTGAAAGTCCCGTCAGAATCGGCCCAGCCGAAGATTACCCAGAACAAACAAACAGACAGACAGACAAAAATTTTAAAAATGATTGTTTTGGTATACGTACCGTACATACTTTCATATGCATTTGGTAAAAAGCTGTTATTTTGATATTACAAACAGACACTTCAATTTTATTTATTTGTATGTATAGATAACTCATGTTTGACCGCAATCTTACTACGATACAAAGTCGTATAAGTACCTAATATACATATAAAGTTCCTTTTCTCACGTAGTAAGCTCTTCATGTTATATTAGCTTTTACCCGGAACATCGCACATGTGATATCATGATACTTAGCAATATATCACTGAATAACGTAACTTCCTGTTAGTGAAATAATTCTTAGAATAGGGAATTCAGATGCCTCTCCAGCTAATCGTGGCTGAAAAAACGTGAAGAGTGAAGAATAAAGAATAGTAAAGTACATCAGATACATACCCCATAACATACCTGATCCTCGCGCCCATCCTCACGTACAGGCAGAGGATGATGATCCCCGGCAGAATGAAGAACAGGAGGCTACTCAGCTCGCAGAGGTACCAGGAAGGCAGTTCCAGCATCGCGCAGAAGGCTGACTCCAGAGAAGCGTTGCCTGACCCTGAGAAAGAGGCCTTCGTCAGAACACCAATATAGGTACCCAGAATATTAAGCTTCTATAAGTCTGAATACAAATTAGACTTACTATATCGCATATATGTATAGGGCATATTGAGCGCTAAAATACCACATACAAATTGTTACACAATAGGTAATGTTTTTCATATCGATTCCCTATGACCTAGAATGATTTACCTCTACTTACAATTGGGATGTTGACTGTATTCAAATAAAAATATAATTTTGCCGCGAAACGGTAATTTTTGTGACAGAAATCCTATAAAACACAATAATTTTGTTTATTTTTAAGGAATTTAATTTTAATTTAATAATGAATATGTAATGACATCACTCCAAAGTCACGTGACATAAAACGCCAATCAAAGCGTGTGACGTCACCCGCTCAATCGGAATGAGTATATTGCTCTTTCTGCCTAGGATTTTAGAGTGATTTCTGTGAATATAGTTATCTGTGCCATGAATTGTATTAAGCGCGTGACGTCACATCGACCACGTGACAAGTATTGGCGTTTTGGAGCGAAACTCTAAATGGCATTTAAAATACATGAAAATTATGTATGAGCTGTACCTATTCAATAAGTAATTTTAAATATTTTATATTAGGCCCATTCGCATCGTTTTAAACACTTTCCCAAAATCAGTCAACATCCCAATTCATATCAGTTCAGTTTTGTGCACAAATAGACCCGTTTTTGTCTTGATAATATATCTAAATACTGCTGATACCAACATCGTTCCTTTGTTGGCCCACGTGCTGCGATTTCATAGTTTCGAACGACAAACAGTATTTACGACAGAGACATACGTGGAGCATTATGAATGGCCTTATTTGGGGTCGTAAACCACGAATCGTTTATGCAAATGGTGCTGAGTCAGTAGATCTACTACTAAAATTAGGCTTTATAGCTCACTCAGTACCCTTGTCAGGTTATAACGTAATGGACTTCACTATCGTAACAGGGTATATGACCTGAATACTCTTTGTCTACAATCAATTTTCTTGATGTTATTTAGGTTGTTATTTTTGTTAGTGGGAGGACTAACTCTTCTGCGAGTGTCCGTCTGGGTTGTTACCACCGCTTTGCTCGTGAAGTCTGCCGCCAAGCAGTAGCGTGCAAACATTACTGTGTTCCAGTTTGATGAGCAGAGTATCCAGTGAAATTACTGGGCTTATGAGACTTAATATCAGGGTAACGAGCGCATTGCAGTACCGCGCAGGCCTTTGTGTTTCAAAGTTCTGGGTGGCACTGCAATTGTTATGGGCCGGCGTTATGCTTACCATCAGGCAAACGACCAGCTCGTCTCGTTACCAAATAACATTAAAAAAAAAGGTTTTGTAGGGTAGAGAGCTCAGTTGTAGTGGATTTCGGTCCCCAATTCGTTTTTTTGATGATTCGTATGCTGCAATCACAGACCAGTAAACCTAGACGCCGCATAATAAAAGTTTTGCATGAGAACACAATCGTCAAATGTTGGCGGGGGACGAGAGAAGACGGCGTGTTGTGATTGGTCAGTTTAAAACTCACACACCAGACGAGTGAAGACGGCGTGTTGTGATTGGTTCGGCTGGGCGGCGTTAAGCAGTGATAATGCTTAACCTTGACGAGCAGGGATGCTCGGCTAAGTGTAGTCTATAGGTTTAATGGTGTGTGGCTACAATGGATTTGAGATTTCAGTGAACGGAAAGATGAAGAGAATTTTTAGTCGCAGCACTTATCGATGTGTTTCGGCATTTGCACTTGAGAGGGAGTACTTCTAGGTTTAACATGTTGGTTTCTTTCACCGTTGATCACACTGGAGATAGCGGTACAAAAATAAAAATTTATGTATGACTGCAGCTTTTCTTTGGCTGCTCTACATTGGCGCCGTGAAAGCCGCGAACCGCGAATGTGGATGGTTTCGCGGCCGCGATTCGCGGTCGAGCGTTTAGCGACCATTATAATCTAGTTTAGTATTCGCATTTCGTGGGCTAAAGTAGAGCGGCCAGTCGTGAACCTTGAATGTGGATAGATCGTTTACGCGGCTTCACGGACGCGACTCCTGGCCGCGGTCCGTGGGAGAGTGTATAGCGGCCATTATAATCTAGTTTAGTGTTTTTCCCAATAGATGGCGTTTAAATAAACTCACCAGGTGGATAGTCATGGTAACTGACTGTGGTGTACATGGCGAAGGGAGCGGCCGCCAGCAGAGACAGTACCCATAGAGCTGCCACTATCTTCAACGCTCTCCGGAGACCAGCCATGGCGTAGAGATGGAGGGGGTGGCAGATGGCGAGGTACCGTTCCAGGGAGAAGGCCACGATCGTAAGCACCGACACGTAGGACGCTCTGGAAATAGACGGGGCTGGTGAATAAGACCTCGTGAACTTTTTACGATGCTTCGTTTTTATCTTAAACTGTGAAAATTACTGATAATTTTTTTTTCTTAAAATTATTGATTAGTATGTTGATATCCACAAAATGTATGTATGTATGTGCAGATATCTTTTAGGCAAGCGTGCTACATCGTCAACCGTATCGTCGCTTACCATCAGGTGATATTGCGGTTAAACGCAAGACTAAACAGTACAAAAAAAATGTATGGATTCATTTAATATTTTTTCTTCTGATTTTTAAGTATGGTGCCAATAATTAAATAAAACTAAGTACTTAAGATTAGCTAAAAATATATAATGCCATGGATGTCGCATCAATAAAGTTTTATTATAATATATACAGAATAAAAATTAAAAACTAAAACAGAACTCCTAATATCAATGAAAACTGTAATTGTAATTATTAGTAAATGGAAAACTATACCGACCCGCCCGTTGCTTCCCACTGGTAATAATTTAAGACTTTCGTATAAACTTACGAGATCCTTCAATTAGACCTCCTTAATTCAGCTTTGTCGCAAAATCCGTTCTTAACTGACATCTCCTACCTGTATACTACCTACCCGCCAAATTTCAGTTTCATAGATCAAGTAGTTTTCGAGATTTCGTGCTTAGTCAGTGAATGCCCTTTCGCTTTTATATAAAGACTAGCTGTGGCCCCGTGGCTTCGCCCGCGTAGCCTAAGTTACTGCTTGTAACATCAGCTATCTGCCACTAAAAGTCCCGTCAAAATCGGTCCAGCCGTTTCGGAGATTACCCGGAACAATCAGACAGACAATAATTTTAAAAATTTTTGTTTTGTTATAGGTCCCGTATATACTTTTATATGCATTTAGTAAAAAGTTGTTATTTTGATATTACAAACAGACACTTCAATTTTATTTATTTGTATAGATTTGTACAAAGTTTCATATTTTAATAACAATCTCAGACGGCAGCCATCGATCAATTATAAACTAATTTCCAAAAAAGGAGAAAATTCTAAATTTGACAGTATTTTTGTGGCGATGTTACTCGTTTTCTCCGTCAATTGTCAACCGATTTGTAAAATTATTTTTTAATGAATAGGACATCACAAGGACCACCCTTTTATAAATAAATTATCTTAAAGAACACCTAAATGGATGGCTGGAAAATGGAGAATGAAATTTATAATATCGCGATGATGTTCGTCGAGGTCACATCCCTCTTTTTAAAAAGCAATTAATTCATTAATCTTGCTAAATTTACTCAAATAGGCATCAACGAACATTTTGCAATGAGAATTTAGACTTATATGTAAATAGCGGTTGAATTTGAAGTTGCGCGGTCCGCAGAGTAAATCGAATGAAGCTGTCGGAAACTACTAATTGCATTTAGTCGATATTGGCGCAGTGTTCGGATTACTGAAGATTGTACAAGAACTAAATACGACTAGTATTACAGCTTTAATAGGTGTCAAAATAGCTAAAAATAAGGTAACACCAGGTTAACAAAATAAGGTTAAGGTAAACAAAATAAGGTAAGGTCCAAAACACCAGTGTCGTCACGACGGATCGAGGTAGAGATGGGAGTGATGTTATAGGACATCATGAAATTGATATTTTTTCAAATAGCTTATTTCGGTTCAAGATCAATCTAGGATTGACATTATCTTAACCAAATATGTATTGTTTAAACATTTTTTCTCTTTGTTTACCTTTATCATTTTGTTACATTTAATTTATTTTTTTCTCTTACATAATTTAATTTTAACCTTATGTACCTACACGTAGTATTATTTCCTCTATGGTACCTACATACTAAATTTAACTTCGCAGTTTATTCATTCATAATTTATGTTCATATTACGAATTACGTAAAGGCTAAGTTTAAGAAAACACCTTGTAAACGCATTCTGGGCAGGATTTATTTTCATAAATAACGGTTGGTGTCAACACTCGCTTGTAAGAACTCGCTTGCGCGTGTTAACTTTTCTAGTGGCGCCATCTAGTTCCATTCGATACAATTGTGTGATGACGCCACTTGGGGTTTGACAATTGAGCTTGAACAAGTAGGTATAAGCTGTAGTCTACATTGCATTTGCGGTTTGCATCTGTAATTGAGGTGGCACTTGGCATTGTGTGTTTTTTAAGCTAAGATCATTATTTGAAGTCTATTGGTGTTCACATTGTTGATGCAACTATCTAATAAATAAATAAATAAAAGTTGTGTTTCAAAACTTGGCATTAGTTTTAAATCTATTAGTAAATTGACTACCAACTCGCCTGAGGATAAGAGAAGATGAAGAATATATAACGTAACCATCGAATATAACCAGGTCAATAAGTAGTACTCAGGAAATAAGAAAAACGTTGGTTAGAAAGGCCTTTGAGATAGAGGGATACGAGCAGGGTAACGCCAACAACTCTTGATAGTGTACGTCATTTTCGCACATTTTCATTCATTATAAGGCGAGAAACGGGAACTCAACGGGTGATTTGTATGCGGTACCTACAGATATAAATAGTACCTAGAGAAAACTGGTGTTGATGCTTTTAAAAAGGTGATCGTATAAACATACAAGTAAGCGACACCAATGGCGCCGTTGGTCATTGATTAGGAAATAACTCAATGCCGTTGGTCTAATAGTTTAAAGGGTATACAATCTCACAGCCTCGCGTACGATACAAACTAATTTTGTTAGTGGGAGGACTAACTCTTCTGCGAGTGTCCGTCTGGGTTGTTACCACCGCTTTGCTCGTGAAGTCTGCCGCCAAGCAGTAGTGTGCAAGCATTACTGTGTTCCGGTTTGATGAGCAGAGTATCCAGTGAAATTACTGGGCTTATGAGATTTAATACCTAATGTCTCAGGGTAACGAGCGCATTGCAGTGCCGCGCAGGCCTTTGTGTTTCAAAGTTCTGGGTGGCACTGCAATTATTATAGGCCGGCTTATGCTTACCACCAGGCAAACGACAAGCTCGTCTCGTTACCAAATAAAAAATAAATAGTACCTAGAGAAAACTGGTGTATAAGATGCTTTTAAAAAGGTCATGGTATAAACATACACGTAAGCGACACCAATGGCGCCGTTGGTCATTGATTAGGAAATAACTCAATGCCATTGGTCTAACAGTTTAAAGGGTATACAATCGCACAGCCTCGCGTCCGATACAAACTAAATTAACACCAGAAGGCTAACTCAATAGCTCGTACTGCGGGACTCGGTACTCGGCTGATCAGTTTTGTACCAATCGATTCGAACTAACTTGTAAAGTTAGAACATGGTAAAGACTTCGAGGAACTTCTTAAAAGCAAGACAAAAAGGAAATATGATGAAGAAGTTTATGTTTTCTGCAGAAACTTTGATTCGTTGCATCGGTGCTGTTTGTTTGTGATAATCCTACTTCCTACTCCCTACGAATATTATAAATGCGAAAATGTGTTTGTACGTCTGTTGGTTTTTTTTTATGTTATTTGGTAACGAGACGGCCTGGTCGTTTGCCTGATGGTAAGCAAAACGCCGGTCCATAACAATTGCTGTGCCACCCAGAACTTTGAAACACAAAGGCCTGCGCGGCACTGCAGTGCGCTCGTTACCCTGAGACATTAGGTATTAAGTCTCATAAGCCCAGTAATTTCACTGGACACTCTGCTCATCAAACCGGAACACAGTAATGCTTGCACACTACTGCTTGGCGGCAGACTTCACGAGCACCTTCGACGGTTTCTACCAGCGACGGTTTCCTTCTTTCACGCAGCAATGGATCGACGTGATTTTTTTTTGTACTCTACTGTTATTAGAATAAACCTTTCAAACGTCTTATGATTAGCGTTTATTTATCTATGTGCTCATCTTCTCTACTTGTAGGTATTGCTTTGTTTTGCTTTGTGGCACTTTTGACATAAAATTAAATTATAACTTTGGAACAAAGTTGATCATATTCTTTTCTCTGCGTTTCGTTAAAGTCTCAAAAACAATATAGACAGTTTTTAATTCAGCTTAAGGGCACCTTAGACGCTCAAGCAAACGTGCGTTTGCTTGTCAGAATAACAACGCTTTTGCGTCAAGCGCGGATTTCGTGATACTCGAAATGCGCGCTTGACGCAAAAGCGTTGTTATTCTGACAAGCAAACGTACCTACGTTTGCTTGAGCGTCTAAGGTGCCCCTAAGCTAAGTATTTACTCATATTTTTTCCAAATGAGAATTAGTGTTTTCACAGCTGCGGACTGCGTACAGTATACTTACTGCTCTTAATTTTACCGCTACTTTGACAGTTTTTACATTTTGTTTAAACTTATTTTAAAACATATCTCATGAACCGTAACGACATTTATTTCTTGAATCAATCAAAACGTCAGCTCCGCTTTTGGGCATTTACAGGTGCCTACGCATCTATACAAATAAATAAAATGGAAGTGTCGGTTTGTAATATCAAAATAACAGCTTTTTACCAAATGCATATGAAAGTATATACGGTACCTATAACAAAGCAACCATTATTTAAATTTTTGTCTGTCTGTCTGTTTGTTCCGAGTAATCTCCGAAACGGCTGGGCCGATTTTCACGGGACTTTCACTGGCAGATAGCTGATGTTACAAGGAGTAACTAAGGCTACTTTTATTTTAGAAAAAAAATTAGGGTTCCGCGCAAAAAAATAAAAAAAACATGAAATCCAATATCTCCACGCGGGTGAAACCGCGGGCAGCAGCTAGTTATACATAAAATACACGAACCTACTACGAGAAAAATAGAAAAATTATAACCACAGATGCTATTTTATGCAATTAAGAACAACAAAAACGAAAAACTGAGAAAAGCAATCTTGAACAAAGTTCTGTACAAAATAAGCTATATAAATCTCTAACAAGTTAAAGGAAACCACGTACTTATTTATGAATACTGGAGACATTGGAGACACATTCCTGAAATGTCTTAAACTTGGATCACGTAAATTCTTTTTCTTAGTTCGTATAAGTTGTTCACGTGACAGACAGATAAATGGAGAAGACACGTACAATATGGCGGCTCGTTACTTTAGAGCGTTCAACTCAATATTCAAGAAAATTATAATCAGTAACGAAATGGTATACCAATAGTGAAATACAGTGGAGAGTGACGCATACGATGATAGAAACTAACTTTATTTCAAACTATCGGTTAACGATTTTGTTAGTGGTAGGACTAACTCTTCTGCGAGTGTCCGTCTGGGTTGCTACCACTGCTTTGCTCCTGAAGTCTGCCACCAAGCAATAATGTGCAAGCATTACTGTGTTCCGGTTTGATGAGCAGAGTAGCCAGTGAAATTACTGGGCTTATGAGACTTAATACCTAATGTCTCAGGGTAACGAGCGCACTGCAGTGCCGCACAGGTCTTTGTGTTTCAAAGTTCTGGTTGGCAATGCAATTGTTATGGGCCGGCGTTATGCTTACCATCAGGCAAACGACCAGCTCGTCTCGTTACCAAATAATAAAAAAAGAGACGATCTTGTGTGGCCTGATGGTAAGCATAACGCCGGCCCATAACAATTGCAGTGCCACCCAGAACTTTGAAACACAAAGGCCTGTGGACGCGGCACAGTGCGCTTGTTACGTCAGACGGACACTTGCAAAAGTGTTAGTGCTATAAGCTTACAAACCGTGAACAGCACGGTTTGTAAGCTATGCTTATACCCGGAAGGGGGTCGATGTATATAGGCTGACAATGGTGATAATCGTCACGCCAAGTCCATTTTGTGACAGGCAAAGATAAAGGAATGCGTTCTCTCCTTACATGCTTGGTTCGCCTTACCAACATCAATCAATTTTTTATTTTTATTCTGCGCATATACTTTTCTTTACAGTATATTGTCGCGTGTTAATTTCGTGTTTCTCCAAGATTTCGCCGTTTTTTTCATCGCTACTGCCAAATAACCCTCATCAATCAGAAAGTGACCCTCTTCCGTAAAATAGTAGATCAAAAGATTTGGGTCTTTCGCGGACACGTCCTCCAGTGTCTCAACCAGATAACAGATAACCGATAACCTATCCTTAAATAAATAAATAAATAAACGCTTACACACTCATACCCCCGCACTAGGATTCCCTGTGTCGCAGGTGGCATGGACACACACAGATACACATCACAAACATCCAAGACCCGAGAACAAACTTTATGCTTACACAAAATCTGCCCCGGCCGGGAATCGAACCCGGGACCCCTCGCTTTGCAGGCAGGGTTACTACCAACTTAGCTACGGCGCCGTCAAATTATATTAGATAACCTTATTGTCCCTACCCTTACTTATCTTGCATAGATTTATTGTCAGATATGAATGTATATTGTCTGAAAAAGCTTTAGGGCTGAAATGAGCTAGACTGATTCGTTTATCACGTTTATGGAATACGAACTAAAAGCTGCTACCGAAGACAAATTCAAATGTCTTGATTGACAAGAGAGCGCTCGGGAAAGTTAAATGACTTTAGGTCCCCATTTCAAGTATACAACAATCGAGAAGAAGGCCATTTCATTTCTTCTTTTTTCCGGTTTGATGAGCAAAGTAGTTAGTGAAGTTACTGAACTTATGAAACTTAATACCTAATGTCTCAGGGTAATAAGCGCAATGAAGCATCGCGTAGGCATTGTGTTTCAAAGTTCCGAGTAGCACTGCAATTTTATGGGCTGGCGTTATGATACCATCAGGCAAACGACCTGCTTGTCTCCGGAACACAGTAATGCTTGCACGTTACTGCTTAGTGGCAGTCTACACGATCAAACTGGTGGTATCTTCGCAGATGGACAATTGGACACTCGCAGAAGAGTTAGTCCTACCTGGTGGAGCTTACATTATCCCTAGGCCATGTATCCTCAACCCAGTAATCCCGGGTTCAAAAGAATAGGGCTTTGGTATCCCCTGCCTGTCGTAAAAGGCGACTAAAAGAGGACATTTTGGGCTTGTGGGTGGTTGGAGATGGGGCTCTAACCACCGAACCAAGCAAGCCCTGGAAGGACGCCAGTTCGTTGTGGCACGGACTGTCGTGGATGGAGGTCGGCAGGGAGGGCGCAGTGCTGGGGGGCACCGGTGTGGTCCATTGGAGAGCCCATCAGGGTCCTCCCGTTGTAGCACAAAGGCAGACCGAACGGGGGGGGGGGGGGTTTAGTGGGTAAAATTCCCACAAATCCCAGCTGCTCCTCATGGCAGCCGAGTATCTTCAGAAGATTTCCCCCCGGGAAAAAAAACTATGTATCCTGATACTATGTGTGTGCAGCCGCGAGCTAACTAATCTAAATTATACAATGTTTTGTCTCTTTCGATTCAGTTTAAAATTATCAAAGAACAACAAAGACAAAACATTGTGTAACTATGCCACTGTTTATTAGTAAGACTGTCAGTGTAAAGCGAACTGCCCAGCTTCACTCGTTACTCACTGCACAACAAAACCAATACGGAAAAAATGAAGAGGTACTAGCAACCCTCGGATTACAAATGCCGTTGAAGCCTGCAAAAGGTTTCTAGTTTTTAATTGGGAACAACATTCCTTCGGATTTAGTATGCCACACAAAAGTGCATTGAAATGGAACTGGATTTTTGGTACCTAGTTGGTATTTTTTGAAAGTCACGTTGAACGTACGACAGCCAATTAAAAAAGTTGTTTTTCAATACGTGTCCAATTTTAAACGACTTCAAAAAAAGGAGGAGGTTCTCAACTCGTCTATATTTTTTTGTGGTGATAGATAGCTCCACCAATAATTATTAACCTATTTACATGATTTTTTTATGAGTAGGGTATACAACCTGAGTTTAAATTGGTATGGTACCCCGAAAGGGGTCAGTCTACACCTGGGGGTCGACAACATTTATTTTATGAGTTTTTGACATTCGGAATTTTTCATTGAACAAAGGAATTTAAAGTTTAGGTCAAAATTCTACAACAGAACTTATGGGCAGTCCTAGATCAGCTGATTCACTTGAACTATGTTAAACTTTGATAAATGATCATGTTGATTAGAAGAGACTCAATTCCAGAAAAAAGCTGCGCTCTTTAATTTTGAAGTGAATTTATTTTTTGTATTGCCATTTTGAAAGATGTATTTCCAAGGGAGGTTCTCACGACTTACCGACAACCGTTGTCCTATAATAACCCCGTTCCGGGACAACATACCAATTCAAACTCACCCTGTATATCTTAGGGTGATCTTTTAATAACATTTATGAAAGCATATACCACCCCTAACGGTGGAAAATTGAGGCATTTCTGTTTAAAGTTCTGTGTGGCTCTGCATTTGTTATGAACGTGTGTTATGGCACCATCAGGCAAACGACCTGGTATTTTCAACTAACTAACTTCTACTTACAAAAGCAGACCAGGACATGAAGAGACCTAATACCTTTTTTCAACTCAATATCCTTCAAATTCAAATTCAAATTCAAAAGTCTTTATTCAAATAGGCCCCAAAGGAGCACTTATGAAAGTTAAAATGACTCTAACAGCGGGCCTCTGCCTTGCCGTGATCGTTTCCTATACGCAATTAAACTTGGCGGGCACTTTATCCTATAAATATTAGAAAGTATTGTAACCCTTGTTTTTATTATCTGTGGTATTTTTGTTATCATAGGAGAATGTTAGCTTTTTTTATTTTGAAACGTCGTATTCATACGTCAGCGTCAATTGTCACATTGACATTTACTTCAAAATTGACTTTGACAGATCTCCTCAGTGTGGCCTGCATAGTTCTTTGACCCTGAGATACGGGAATTATTAAACAAACTACGTGTTATTTTCTTGTGGACACTCAGGAAACATTACTTAATTGGTTAAACCTTCGGTAGAAAATGCCGGAGAAATAGTGACCCTTCGTTTCCCTCGGTCTCCGAGATCTTACGGCCCGTGGTTCGGGTCGTACGAACAGTCGTGTTGTTAAGTTTTTTTACCTCCTCAATGAGGATATTTGTGTTGAGAAAGTGGCCATCGGAACCGAGGAAGCCGAATTTGAATCCGGACTTCACTGGCTTTTTCATTTCGCTGCGGGGTCAGGAGCGGTCGTTCGGGGCGTCTGCCTCCGGACGACCGTTCCCTCCACCACGCCATGTTGGCACCTGTCCCTGAGATGACCCAGGCAACTACGAAAAGCGAACCATCCCCGGCCACCATCGGATCGCCACCCGGTCGCCGTCTGGCCACCCACTGTCTTCACCTGTGCGGTTGAGAGACCCTCCGCCACGTGTTTGGAAACCCCCTACGGGTTTTTTTTAAGATACGGTATCGGCTCGCCTCTTCAGCGAGGTCCGGGCGCATCGGCGCGCAGTAGGCTCCGCCTATCAACCATCTGGAGGTCGATGGGACTCAACCCGTCTCTACAGCCGGGCCACTTAGTCCCGACCTACCAGCCCTCACCTTACTAGCGGCGGCGCTCCTCCCTGCCTTCGGGGCGAGCTCCCGCTCTGCCGAGTCTCTGCGCTGACCGGCCTCAACCTATACTACACATCACTATACAAGCGGTACCACATGACCTGACCGGGCCGTGTGCTTTACTTACTTTTGTACTGTCCTAACTAACTTAACTTAATTTAATATACTGTAAATCAACATCTAGTGGACTTTGGTCGCAAGGCAGCATTTTGGATGGTGTTCAGGCAGAATCCGCCACCACTCCCTGAGATTGTATACCTTTAATCTTATCTGTAACTTGTAACTATAGAGAGCATTCATAATATAACAACTTAAGATAACCTTCTTCAACATACAGGATTTATAACCAGAAATAAATGTTTGAACTCTGATTGGTGTCTCAATGCGCTCTCCCAACCATACCTGTAGTTCTAAAAACGTTACAGTGGCGCCCACGTGATTTATTCCATGTCTTGCGACTAAATTTTACATGATTTTACATATTTTTAAGTGTCTACCTTACCCGTTGTTAGTGACTAACCTTAAAGTAACAATTGAATAACTTGAAACTTTAATTGTGGTTGTTTTACTATATTCCCTTAATTATAAGTATAAGGTAAGTGAGCTGATGTACCTTAATAATATTTTATTTCTATACTGTGATTTTTTTTGTGCAAATATAGTGCTACCTACCTTACAACTTTAAACTTATTGGGAAATTATCTCATTGACAAGTAAACTTTGTGCTTTTATTAAGAAATAATGAATGAAATGATATATAGATTATAATAGTAAAATAATTGGAACTTGTACTGTGATACTATCTTACAACTTTAATCCTTTTGGTAAATTATCGCTACAATCTAATTAATCTTTGAAATTGTTATTTTACTAAGAAATTAGAGTACATATAACCTATAGACTACAATAATAGTAAATATATTGCTGAATTGCTTAATGACACTTGGTCACAACATTAAATCAATTGGTAAATTATTTCATTATCAAGAATACTTTGAAATTGTGTTTTTATTAAGAAAAAAGATGAAATATGGATTATAATAGTAAAAATATTCATTTGTGAGCTGCTCTGCGACCATTTTTTCTTTATAGTGAACTTTAAAACTTATTTTGATCTAACTTTTGAGTTTCTTAAATCATTACTTGTCTATACACTAAACAACATACACAAATTGGAAAACATAAGTTGTGCTGTAGTAAATACTAGGGATAGCTAACTTCTTTCATGAATTGAGTTCCTTGTGAAACATTGTTTGGTTTTTGTTTCTTTATCTTTTAGTTTGGTTGGTAACATTTTGAGTTTCAAACTATATCCTAAATAAGCTAAAATCATATCAAGGCAAATGAATGCAACTACTATATGCTCCCTGCATTTAAAATATAATGGCACTTCTTGATTACTTACTGTCTTTCTTGGAATATTTGGTTGAGTTGGCTCGGTCCCGCCCACTTATTTATCTGGAGGTGTATCATTCGGCGGCTGAACTATGTACAGGTGCAACATTATTATGGTCTAGAGGGATTTGTTTTCTACATACTACTAGGGGATGTTATTACTTTTTTATTAGGCTTGACTATTACCTATTTTTTAAATACCTGCTTATTCTACTTGCTTGTGGGCAGTCATACTTGGCTGTTCAACCTGTTTACCTGACTTATATCGCTGGAGGCCCTACCCCTCTGCGAATTTTGGTCTCGTTTAAAATAGATTTAGACGGACTACTTTTATTTTTCTGCTACCGTAGCTAAGCGGTCTTAGTAGAAAAATCTCTTCGGGTAAATAGCAGGTACTGGTAGCTGTTGCTACTTCTATGGTTTTACTAAAATTAGGTAATAGATAATACAGTCTTAATTCACATTCCACTAGGACGTAGAAACAGATCCCTGGACCGCGGGTTGGCCGCGAAATTTATGTCCCGGGGGAAGGTTTTTTTTGGATTGCTTTACAGAAGGTACAGATAGTTTTTACTCGTTGGTAGGTGTAGTTCCGACTTGGCTTGAGTCGAGTGGTGAACATGTTGGTCCCACCGCCTCTGCACGGACTACACCATGGTTTGGTTTGGTTTTTTTATCTTTTTTGTTTTTATTATGCTATATTTTACTGTAGTCTGTAAGTCGTTTTTTCTTGAGTTAGTGGTCCCTCATCCTTGGACCGCAGTTTGGCTGCGCAATTTTTGTCCCGGGGGACGGTTTTTTTTCGGTTTGATTTACTAAAGGAACAGATAGATTTTACTCGTTGGTAGATGTAGTTCTGGGTTGGCTTGAGTCGTGTGGTTAAATCATGCTAGTCCCACCGCCTCTGCAGTCGGCACAGACTACACCATGGTTTGATTTTTTTTTGCTTTATGCTTACTTAACTTTTTTTTGTTTTTATTTAGCTTTATTTTTTTAGTCGTTTCTTTCTGAGTTCGAATGTTAGGGTGTATTATTTTTTTTATTACTTACTTTGGAGAGTTTTTTTGAGTACTACCTACCTACTATAATTTAACTTATGTAGTCTATTAACTAAATTTATTTTATTTTATGAAAGTTTATAAATTTCACAGTAGGAGCGGTTCGTAACTCCCTTCAAAAATAAGCCATCCGACGATAGGGAGCGGTTCGTGACTCTTAAAATAAGCCTAGTTCGTTAATATCATGCTGAGCGGTTTTGCCAACTCGTTAAATAAGCCTTTGGTAGGGTAATACTTATATATTTAGCTATTGGGAATTTTCAGGGGTCTTGGTTTTGTCAGTTGTACTCTCGGTTTTTGGTCCAGTCAACTTTCAATTTCTTTCAGGGGTCTTGGTTTTGTCAGTTGTACTCTCGGTTTTTGGTCCAGTCAACTTTCAATTCCCTCCTAGGGGTCTAGTACGTCTGAGATGGAATGCTTGCGGTGTTGTGAAAGATCTGGAAGGACTAAGCTTATAGAAGATGAAGTATGACTGGAACGTATGAATGTGTGGGTTTGCTAGAATAAACGAGTAGGGACTTAATAGTATTATATGAATATTGGGGAATAGGGGTTTGTGATAAATTAGCTTTTATATTGACATTATTAGATAGCGTAGTAGTGGTGTACTCAACTTTTCTCCAAAATAACTAGTTACTTATTTACTACTTACTAAGATATTTTTTTTATTTTGCATAATATTGTTAGCTAAAGCTAGTTGGTGTTTATTTTCCTAACAGTTTTTTAGCTAGAAATTTTTTTTTTGAGTCTGATTTACTTTTTGTCTCATTATTATATTCTTTAGTCTTTGCTTGAACCTAACTCATAGAGGGAGTTAGGGGTTGTTTGTTTTACGGCTGAGGGCAGCCGCGAATTCCCTAAGGTGAATTCTGCGTGGTTAGAGGGGTATTGTAACCCTTGTTTTTATTATCTGTGGTATTTTTGTTATCATAGGAGAATGTTAGCTTTTTTTATTTTGAAACGTCGTATTCATACGTCAGCGTCAATTGTCACATTGACATTTACTTCAAAATTGACTTTGACAGATCTCCTCAGTGTGGCCTGCATAGTTCTTTGACCCTGAGATACGGGAATTATTAAACAAACTACGTGTTATTTTCTTGTGGACACTCAGGAAACATTACTTAATTGGTTAAACCTTCGGTAGAAAATGCCGGAGAAATAGTGACCCTTCGTTTCCCTCGGTCTCCGAGATCTTACGGCCCGTGGTTCGGGTCGTACGAACAGTCGTGTTGTTAAGTTTTTTTACCTCCTCAATGAGGATATTTGTGTTGAGAAAGTGGCCATCGGAACCGAGGAAGCCGAATTTGAATCCGGACTTCACTGGCTTTTTCATTTCGCTGCGGGGTCAGGAGCGGTCGTTCGGGGCGTCTGCCTCCGGACGACCGTTCCCTCCACCACGCCATGTTGGCACCTGTCCCTGAGATGACCCAGGCAACTACGAAAAGCGAACCATCCCCGGCCACCATCGGATCGCCACCCGGTCGCCGTCTGGCCACCCACTGTCTTCACCTGTGCGGTTGAGAGACCCTCCGCCACGTGTTTGGAAACCCCCTACGGGTTTTTTTTAAGATACGGTATCGGCTCGCCTCTTCAGCGAGGTCCGGGCGCATCGGCGCGCAGTAGGCTCCGCCTATCAACCATCTGGAGGTCGATGGGACTCAACCCGTCTCTACAGCCGGGCCACTTAGTCCCGACCTACCAGCCCTCACCTTACTAGCGGCGGCGCTCCTCCCTGCCTTCGGGGCGAGCTCCCGCTCTGCCGAGTCTCTGCGCTGACCGGCCTCAACCTATACTACACATCACTATACAAGCGGTACCACATGACCTGACCGGGCCGTGTGCTTTACTTACTTTTGTACTGTCCTAACTAACTTAACTTAATTTAATATACTGTAAATCAACATCTAGTGGACTTTGGTCGCAAGGCAGCATTTTGGATGGTGTTCAGGCAGAATCCGCCACCACTCCCTGAGATTGTATACCTTTAATCTTATCTGTAACTTGTAACTATAGAGAGCATTCATAATATAACAACTTAAGATAACCTTCTTCAACATACAGGATTTATAACCAGAAATAAATGTTTGAACTCTGATTGGTGTCTCAATGCGCTCTCCCAACCATACCTGTAGTTTAAAAACGTTACAGTATATATATATTAGATATATATTAGAAAGGGTTTAATGAAACCAAACTCCCAATTAAAAGCTTCTTAATTGTAGGTACAACGTAATTACGCAGTAATTTTGAGAGAAACATATACACTAGATGATAATGACTTCCCTCATCAAGTACGTAATTCCTTTCATAATTTCCACGTACCAAACACTCGAACTAATAAGGTTACAAAGCTTTCAGACAGAAGAAAACCTCGGGAATACGAGTATAAGATTAAGCAATTTTGAATCTTCAAACAAGTGTAAGAACGAGCACAACATAATCTGTTGTTAAGGATTTTTTTCTTACATACTGTAGCAGCATTTTACGATCTCACCTGGTGCTCAAAATTGTGCCTGATGTGCCTCGTCATTTGGATGGTTTTAAAAAATTTCACAAATTCAAATTCAAAATTCTGTATTCACCCATGTGCAATGTGCATACAGGGCCCCCAGGGAGCACTCATGAAATTTAAAATAAATGTCTAAGGGCTCGAAGTACAGAGACTGGAAAGAAGGACAAACCAACAGACATAGAAACCCACGTATATTTATACGCATTTATACCTACGCGTACCTTCGGATAGTACGGATTGGTTTCAAAAACTGCTTTATTGCACTCATCGATTAGACAGAACCCCAAGATATCGGCTCTATAGTCAATAAATGGATATTATGTGTTTTTATACCACAGTTTTACAGCATTCCAGTATCCAAAGTTTACTTTTACACCCAATAAAAACAAAGATTGTGTTAACGATAGGGCGCACTTTACGACCTACACCTAAACCTAGCTCTACCCTTGTCATTTTCTAGATAAAATTACATCTGTCAGTGTCTGTTTGGACAAAAGGCACTTATTTGTTTTGATGGATACTTCGGTTAGAGATTTGAGGAGGATTTTTGTGGTACGCCTTCTTGGACCTTGCGAACGAAAACACTTAATTCATTGTTGTTTTTACCCTTTTTCAAAGCCTCCGAGACTATTAGTTTTTGTATTCAAATCAAATCAAATCGTTTCTTTGCTAGAATACATGATAGCGTAAGGTCTTAAACTATAATTTTAATCAATGTATTCAACCTGCAGGCAGGAGCGCAAATATTGTTATACATTTTAATTCCAGTGTACTTATGTCATAATAAGTTATTAAAATTAAGTTATTATGTTTTCATTATCAGTTTTTTTTTCATTTACACTATAAAAATAATTTTCCTTTAACCACTTACGTAGATGTAACTTAAATTTATTGCCCTGCAATAATTTAATCTTTTCTAGTAAATTATTATACACATAATTATTATATGTATACATTTTTCTTATAAATCTCTTTATGGCAAGTTGGTTGCGATAAAGCTGACTTTGAAAATTTGCTCTTTTTTGTCTTAAAATAAACTCACTACGTTTTATATTTTATTAATTAATTAGTACCTAGTAGAGAGCAACAGTAGGTGAGCGCAAGCTAAATACCAAAACAAAAGCTGTGTTTTAATCTTTTTACTTATTAGTAAAAAGATTAAAACACAGCTTTTGTGCGTACACTCAGTGGCTTATTAGCCACTGAGTGCACGCACACATTAGGTAAGAACATTATCTTTGAAAGAGAAATTTAGGCCACGTTTCTTGAAGCTGTCAAAAAATTTATTACAATTTATTTAAATTAGTTTTAGCTTATACTTATACTAATACACTTAATTTATTCACTTTAGTTGTGTTCCAGTCGACTGGGACTACAAGAATTTATACGGCTGGTTTGCCTAACAGTGTTCAAGGACTTGTGTAAAATCAAATCAGCATTGCTGAGCATCCAACCACTTCATGGCCACTTCATATTCCATATTAATTTTGTTCCATAATATAATAAATAAGTTTTAACGATAACCGACGACTTCTTTTCAAATTTATTCTTCTTTCATTTTGGATTCTCGGAAACTGCTTTAGGATTTCGAGAAAAAAATTGTTTTGACGTTTAAGACGTCAGAAGTTATTTCGAACCCCTTGCCGAGTCTGTATGTCCCAATCGCTAGAACCTAAGTTTCTTCAAGACACGGGTGAATTAGGCAGGGCGTTTCCTCGTGGCCAAACTAGGTTGCTAGCAATACCTCATCAATAAAATTTAGATTTTATATAAAAAAACCCGATTTTGTGCCGTTTCCCGTGGATGTCCCAAAAAAAACAGACAAGTCAGTCGAGCCGTTCTCTACAGTTATGCTCCGTCATACATGTGGCAATAAAATTGATTTTTTAACCGACTTCCAAAAAAGGAGGAGGTTATCAATTCGGTGGGTATTTTTTTTATGTTTCTTACCTCAAATCTCCGTCATTTATAAACCGATTCGGAAAATTCTTTTTTTATTTGAAAGGATATACTTTCAGATTGGTCCCATAGAAATTTCATCAAAATCAGTTCAGTAGTTTGTCACTGAAGTCGGTTCGTAGCTTTTTTAAAGCAATTTTTTTTATTTATATAGGTTGAACTGGTTCAAAATTCAGTCGCAAAATATGAACCACACATTCTAACATACAATCAAACCAGTGAAGTTAATTTATAAATGAAAGCTTGAATGCCAAGGTTTTCAAATAAAAGAAAAGTTTTTCGCATACCTAAACATCATTACTAACTAACTGTAAACGTTTTGAAACGTTGAAATAAGCATACCTAAAGTCAGATTAATTAAAAACACTCAAAGCCCCAAGCAAAAGCTAACACGGTAATTCGTGTTCAACACAGAAAAGAAAAAATAATTCTTTTCTCCCCTCTAAACGCTGAATACATTTAAAATATTTCGTTAAAACGTTGAAGTATTTCAGCTGACTGGGTTCACTAAACATTTCCAGTTCTAGCACCGATAACATAGATCGGTAGAGGAGACGAGCGTCCTAATATTAAAAACACAAGATAAAGCTGACCAAACGAAACAAATACCTCTTCGTTCAGTGGTCTATGTACTGTAAGAATAAAGGTAGAACATGGTGTGGTGATGTGGTGCTACGATATGACGTCAGCAAGCCAGTGCTACGCCGTAGTCGTCCCAGCGCTACGCAAGGAGAAGACGCGGGGAGGGACAGCAGTCCTCATTGAACTACGAGCGATAATAGACGTGTAAATTATTCAAACCGAGTGTCTCATTTCAGGACTTAACAGTACGCAATCGTTCATCATGATGTATTTATGGATTTTTAAAACTATTAGCTGCCGCCCGCGATTTCACTCGTTTGGCGATTTCCACTAGAACCGTGCATTTTCCGGGAAAAAAATAGCCTGTGTCAATATCTGGTCCATGAACTATCTATGGAAAGGCCACGTCTTCTCGTTGCTCCATTGCTGCATGAAAGAAGGATAAGCCAATAAACACTCTTTCGCATTTACAATATTAGCATAGACTAATTGTCTATGATATTATTTAGGTAAATACCTTAGTTGCATAGTTATTTAGGTAAATACCTTAATTTTATTTATTTGTAGTATAGATAGGTACAAACCTATCTATACTACAAATAAATAAAATTGAAGTGTTTGTAATATCAAAATAACAGCTTTTTACTAAATGCATATGAAAGTAGGTATATACGGTACCTATAACAAAACAACCATTTTTTAAATGTTTATCAGTCTGTCTGTTTGTTCCGGGTAATCTCCGAAACGGCTGGAGCGATTTTGATGGCACTTACACTGGCAGATAGCTGATGTTACAAGGAGTAACTTAGGCTACGTGAGTGAAGCCGCGGGGCACAGCTAGTTGATTCATATTACGCCTCTTTTGGTAGCGTTCTCGCCGGATCCCATTTAGCAAAAATAGGAAAACGAGATAAGCTCATTCATTATAACGTCGTGACCGGATTTCACGGACGTCAAAAAATGTAAAACGACTTTCATGGACGTGTCTTCTTTATGTTAATGGTGTAATCTGAGTTTATATTAAATGATGATTGTCTTCAATATTATTTTTAACCCCCAGCACACAAGTTACATAAATAAGTTAATCTTGTCATTATCATCATCAGCCGGAAGACGTCCACTGCTGAACATAGGCCTCCCCCATAGAACGTCACTTGGATCGGCTACTCGCCTCTTGCATCCAACGGTTTCCACGTCTCAGTGCCTTACGTCATCACTGGCAACACAGACTAGTTGAAAACCTTGGTTTTCAGGCTCAGCGGTATTGTGGACGAGAAGATATGTCGAAGCTTCCCGAACGCTGCCCAGCCGAGTTGGAATCTTCGTGCAACCTCTTTGTCGAAGTTGGACCTAATTGGACAGTCTGTCCTAGGTAGACATACTCGTCAACTTCGAGAGTATCGTTCCCAACAATTACCGGTATAGGTGGAACGTGGATATTGGACATGATTTTCGTCTTGTCCATGTTCATTCTAAGACCAACCAGTTTAATTTGTGTATCTATGTATCTATTTCAATGAATTAATATTCAAATGTATTAACTTGACTTACTCTGTAACTCGCTCTTATTATCTTTTCTAACTGAAAATTGCATGTAGTCTTCACCTCTAATTATAACGACATTTGGCTGTATTATTTTAAATAAAAGAATTACCTATGCATGAACTGATGTTTGTTATGTTGGTGATCAAATAAATAAATAAATAAATGTGTGGCATCGTATAGCTCCCAAACCAATGAAGCAACTTAGATTTGTTTGAAATGTGACTTGATTGAGAGTATTTTTATCTGCGTTCAAGAAAATATGTACAACCTTTTGAAGATCATAACTTTGATGGAGATTTTTTTATTCAATCTTCAACTTATCAAAATTCCGATGATGTCTCAGTAGTGGTGTGGGTGCCCGTTGATCCGTATATCGCTGATTGGAATCCTAGAAGAAGCTTGAGCTTTCCATAAAGGAGAAAAATTGCCATTGAAAAATTGCCTATAATAAAATAATAATATTAAATAACATTTGATTTACGATTGAGCGTAAAAGTATTTTATTTAGACGGAAGCCACTCCACTGCTTCTGCTTCTTGGAAAAGCGCTATGAGGTAGTTACCGCTTTTGATGTAGGGCGGCTTGTTACAAAACCGTTCGTCTGGGTACAAGGGCATATTATACTTACGCTTCTGAAATGAGCGCTCGCAGCTTGCAGAATATGATGCCCAGGCTGTAAGGGTACTGGTGCCAGGACACTGTCAGGTCATTCGGCAGACCTGGAACAAGCAGACACGCACCTTTATTTCACGAAAATATTTCACACGCACACACATACACAAACACAAATGGGCGAGCGCGAGCGTGCACACACACCATCACACCCGCATAGACACATTCAGACACACCTGCATGATTTTCTATGTCGTATGTGTCATGGACATACAGATACACCACAAAAACCTCCAAGACCCGAGAACAAACTTTAAGCACACCACACAAAGCTCAAGCCAAGGTTGAAACCCCTCGGAAGGGTCACTCCAGATTTAGCCACGAAGCCGTCACACAATCATACATATTATATCTTATTAGACCCAGACCCTCAACCAGGGTCCCTAGAGACTAGCATATTTACGTAATTCCTAACCATCTAAATGTAGGTTCTTGTCAGCGTCTATTATGATACATAATGACCGGTGGGAGATATGTATAATATAATTAACCAGTTTGGGAACCTCACATCGTTCGAGTTTAGATAAATACCTTAGAGACTTCAATGGCTTTTTACTTGTTACTTTTTACTTGCGTTTATAGTAGATGATATGCTGGCGTGGCGGCAAATCGCACGTCAGATTAAACGTGACAATATCAGAATCTCAACGTGACTGCGCCATCCAGTAAATCTGTGGTTATTTCCCATAAGGCCCCTAAGCCCGTTTTGGGGCAGGAAATGAGACTGAGAAAGGCATTTAGGCGTTCCAAGGTCCTACTTCCCATTTTTTTTTTGTTTGTGAGTTAAATAATTTCCTGTAAGTGGTACACGTGGAGAAAGAGAGCATCGTATGTGCGATAAGTTTGTCTGCAACTTCTCGCGAAGCTTTTTATTGAGTAGAAAAAGGCGCATCGGTTGATATCAGAGGATTCCTCGTGTTATACAACGCTCGTAAGTTCAGTGATTCCTCGCGTCTCCACAACAGTTGATAAGACACGAGGCGTTTCATTGTTTACCCATATATATTGCCATCACATTATTACAATAATTAATACAGGGTGTACTTTTAAAACCGGGCAGTACCTAAACCGTTTCTACCTACACATGCGTTTACCATGCAAGTACGGAAGTTTGCGATGGATCAAATTGACAGTTCAAATAGTTAAAATCCGAAGTAGGTATAGGTCGTTGTTGATTAACGAAAAACAACCTTTTGCCCGAGAACGATAACTAGTCTCCAAAACTAGTTTTGCGACGACGACAAGTTTTACTAGTAATCTGTTATCGATTGCATTTCCTACACAATGAAGTTCTATTTTCATTACATTGACCGAATAACTAATTTCGCGAAGTAATGTATGTATACAATCAATTTCTTCTGAAAATGGCGTTGGATTGGGATAGATTGGGAATCTTCAAAAAGTTTCACCTTCAATTATTTTAATATTTCAAAACCTAAAAATGTTAACATTTGAAAAAAGTAGTTAAAATGTAAACCGAATAAATAAAGATGAAACAGTCGGATAAGCTGCTAATTGCGTTTACAGCTCTGTACAAAACAGCTAACTTTTATTGGACCCCAAGTAATAATATGTCAACAATTATCCAAGTTCAGAGGTTCTCAGCTCGACCTTCTTTCATTATACCTACATCGCATTATGTAGTAATAATAATTATTTATTTATTTGCATTAAAAATTACAACAGATATTACATAAAATATTGCATTTAATTATACTTTTTTAAGTTATTTGGTTACGCGACGAGCTAGTCGTTTGCCTGATGGTAAGCATAACGCCGGCCCATAACAACTCCATTGTCACCCAGAACTTTGAAACACAAAGGCCTGCGCGGCACTGCAGTGCGCTCGTTACCCTAAAACATTAGGCATTACGTCTCATAAGCCCAGTAATTTCACTGGCTACTCTGCTCATCAAACCGGAGCACAGTAATGCTTGCACACTACTGCTTGGCGGCAGACTTCACTCACAAAGCGGCTATGATCCTATCTGCAGCTTTACAGCTTAAGATGCAAATATCCTCGTAACACCAAAACCTTCTAGAAGCCTAAGCTTCAATTTTATGACCTCTGCAGACCATAGGCCACAGAAATCCGTAATAATGCCAAATCATTTAATGACCTCAACTTTACGACACCATCAACATTTCAGGAAGTGTGCGAGAATCCCCTCCGACACAGAATAAAGAGAGAGCAGAAGGGATGCTTAGTACTAGGTGAGTTAAACGATTAGCTTTAGCTCATTTATAAACAGAAATATAATCAACTACTGATAACTCGATATAAAAAACTATTTGAAGCAACCTTTAAAATCATAAAACGATAATAACATAGCCCATGCTACACACTCTTTCCTGTGCTTACACTTTATCATACACACTCATCATACAGAGACATGATACACACTCGCACACACACGCACACACACACACACACACATACATACACACACACACACACACACACACATGCGCGCACACTACTAACGTGTAGTCAAAGTACAAAAACTTCTTTAAAAAGAAGCTGTTAACTATATTTTGTTTTTGTGTTGACCCGCTTGTTAACTATTTACATCACTCGACTAAAACCTGAGTTCGAGCGGAGGGGTATGCTGAAAACCAGCTGCTGCTTAGACTTAGTCTACGCAGCAAAGAGCTGAGCCTACCCCTATTGCCGATACCAATATTTATATAATCTTAACTGTGTTCAAAATTGTGTGGATACGTTATATTTGGCAATAAATGTTTTTTATTATTTATTATTATTCACTGTATTATTATTATTAGGTACGTCACGACCGCGTCAAGGAATATTTCAAACCGTCTGATATTGTCGTGACACGGGTCACGCACGGTCTACTAAGCGCATCTTCTGTCTCTGTTTTGTGTCTCCGGACTGATGAATTTTGACCATACACTATAAAATCTCTAGACAAGACACTTTCTAGGACCGGCCTAGCGCTGTGTGACGTCACAACTCGATTTTTACAAAAAATAATGTGTTAAAGAAATATATAAGTATTTAATTTATATTATTATGTACTAGCGACTGCCCGCGGTTTTCACCGGCGTTCCCACAGGAACCGTGCATTTATCCGGTATAAAAAATAGTAGCCTTTGTTACTTTCCGGTCCATAAACTATATCTATGCCAAAAATCACGTCGATCTGGTTTTTTTATTTATTTATTTATTTATTGTTGCTCCGTTACTGCGTGAAAGAAGGACAAACAAACAAATCAACAAACACACTTTCGCATTTATAATATAAGTAGGATTAGTAGGAAGTAGGACTATAGGATAAATGTTGTACTCGTAATAGCACAAAACAATAAAATCAAATTATCATAAGTAGGAATTTTGTGAATACAACACAGAAGAAAAATGGACTTTGAGCAAAGTTTGACTAAATACTCTTTGACCAGTCCTATATATTTTAATCACATTGTAAAACAACGCATAAAATTTACCACAGCGCTTCGTTAGTCCTCACGGGTTGGTCTATTAAAAGCGTATATTTTAAAAACGAATAACATTTTAGTATTATGCATAGCCACGAACACTGTTAACAATGGCTAATATCACGTTAAATATACGCGATAAGACATTTCTTATCGCTTATTTAACGTTACATTAGCTATTGCTAATGAACGGTCCAATGAATAACATTTTACCCACGTTATTACATACCAACTAGCTTTTATATAACAGACTAGCTTTTGCCCGCAGTTTTCACCCGCGTTCACACAGGAACCGTGCATTTTTCCGGGATAAACAGTAGCCTATGTTACTTTAAGGTCCATAAACTATATCTATGCCAAAAATCACGTCGATCCGTTGCTCCGTTACTGCGTGAAAGAAGGACAAACTAACAAGCACACATTCGCATTTATAATCTTAGTAGGATTAGTAGGATTTATAAGAAAAATTTATAAGTAGGAAGTAGGATTATGTGTCTACATAATATAATCACAGACATCGTTATATAGTATTTCGACTCTGCTATCTGCACTCTATCTATGTACCTAATGCACAATTCACTACACAATGCACAATGCATAATACACAGTAAAAATAAAAAAATCAACTTGAATATTACTGCTTGGCGGCAGACTACACGAGCAAAGTGATGTTACCCACCCAGGAGACACGCCGAGGAGTTAGTCCTCCACGACAAAATTTTGTCTACTGTTTTGTCTCGCTCTATCTCTCGCGAACATAAGACAAATGCACGACATAAGCATCGACAAAATTTTGTCACGGTGCGCCCACAGTCCGGTGACGCTGTAGAGGTCGCAAGACCAACAGCACGGTCCTTCAAAAAAAAAAGTCACGGTGCGCATCTTAGCCCTACTGGTTCTCTTTCCAATTAAAAACTTGAAAATAAACACTTTTCTTTCTTTAAGAAGAATGGAATTTTTGTTTTATTAGTTAAGTAAGTACATTATTTATTCCAAAAATAGTTGTAATAGATCTTTTTTAAATGCTTTTGTTATTCTTAACAGGTGGATAAGCGTGTGACCACTAGCCTACCTTTTTTATATAGCCCCATAAAATAACTCGCTCCACTGAACTGAATCCGAATCGTTCGAAACAGGTAATAAACAATAAAAGCCAGCAATCAAAAAGGCTTCAATAACAGTAACGCTATTGGAACTCAGTTGGAGAAACGAAACTTCCAACTTGCGTTGCTTCTCATCCCTCAGAATGCAAAGTTTCCCGTCCAATCGACATGATTGCGAAAAGCCAGAACGAGGGTAGTAATAACTTATAAGTTGTAATAAAGAAATATCCACAAATATCTAATAAAGCTACAACTTTTATATTGCTTTAGTTAGCCCACAAAAAGGCGGGAATGAGGCAATAAGGGCTTGAATGGCAGATTAAATACGTCTAGACAGCCAATCTGTGATCGGTCATACACAAGCAAACCTTTATTATATGTGCGTGGCCAAATGTGCATGCGGTACGAAGCCGTAATTTATTACTTCTTATTTTATATGACGTTTGCAGTTTTTTAATTATAGTTTGGCTTCACGTGATTTGCGTACTTTTTTTTTCATTATGATAATTATTATGTTGGTAACAACTATATTTATATTATAATGATAGAATGTAATCAAAGAATAATTACTGGCTAGTGAGCAATTCGGACTTCTTTATTAATATTAATTAAGAATGTGCTTAAATAACAATTTCCTTATTACAGTCTCTACTCTGTTCAATATGTTATTTATTGATAGCACTTGTCAAGTTTAAACAAAGTTCAAGTTTTGTAGATATTATAATCGTCAAGGTCGCGTCCAAGTCATAGTCAAGTCAAATTTGAGTTACAGTAAAGCGGTCAATTTACTGAGAGAATGAGAGCTTTACAATCCACCATTATTACACATGAACACTCGAAAATGCAGACGTGTTGGTAAATAATACAAAAACGACAAAGAACACTTTTAACGTTCCCGCCAAAACCCCATTACAGAATTTTCGCATTCCTTACATTATTTCATAACCATGAACACCGGAAATGAAAATTTGAGAACTAAAATAATGGGAATTATTTCATAATTCTATTTTAAACTAGCGACCGGGACCCACCACGGCTTCGCACGTGCACCAGTACCTACAAGACTTTTATATAACCTTACGATAGCCCTTAGACCCCATTAATTCGGCCCTGTCGAAAAATCCGTTCTTATACCTGACGTCTCTCAAACTACCTACCTGTCAAATTACAGTTTTATAGGTCAAGTAGTTTTCGATATGTCGTGTTTAGTCAGTAAGTCAGTGACCTTTCGTATATAACGTATATTATTTATATAGAATAATATAATAATAATTAATGAAAAAGTTTACAAGCGAGCACGTTTATGGGCGTATTGGTTTGTCCTTCTTTCACGCAGCATTGGAGCTACGAATCGACGTGATTTTTTGCACATTACCTTTAGTTTATGGACCGGAGAGAAATATGAAACATAGGCTTACTTACTTACATAGTTTTTATCACGGAAAATGCTCGGTTCCTGTGGAAATCTCCACGCGGATGAAACCGCATGGAAAGGCTAGTGACGTTTGAAAAGAAAAACGAAATTTTTAAAATGAAGAATCAAACTGTGTTTTAAAATACTTTTCTCTCTTGTAAGTAGCTTTGTGGTGTAAAAAGAGCTATCAACCTTTTTAAACGTTAAAATGGTCTCTGTAAAGAGTTAGTTAATCGTAGCTAACACAAGCAAGTGCCCTGGGCCCCGGCTTCACTAGCTAAAGGCACTTCCGAGCTCGGAGATTTATCTGCATTTACAGGATTCTCGGCGGACCGAAAAGGTTGAGTAACATTGTGAAACCTCGTCTGCGGTTTCACAGAAATCGTCGTTAACTCGAAAAATAATGACTTTGTTATGTTGAGGAAAATTTCACTTACCTATACCAATATTTTATAGATAAGTTACATATTGAAAAAAAAGACAGAATGAACAAGATTTGAACCCATAGCAACTTTTAAATTTTGTATTATGGGTTCAGTCAGTTTTTTATTTTAATTTGTTTCTTTTTTTATCTACTCAATCTGAATAATAATAATTGACGTGTTTACAAACATATATTATCAATAAATGATTATTTGAGACAAACACAAAATCAACTCCTAATCTTGAATCTCTGAATGTAAGGAGTCTAAGCCTAAGATTCAGAGACGATTCTAAGCTTCTTCTACTTTGGCTTCCATATGTCAAAACTGTATAGAATTTTGACGTATGGAAGCGTGAGTCCACGCTTAGATTCGTCTCTGAATCTCAGCCTTAGTCAGGGGGTCTGAATTTTATTATGAACTAGCTGTACCCCACGGCTTCGCCCACGTAGCCTGTTACTCCAGACCATTAAATGCACGCGTACTCTCACCAAGGGTAATCAATGACTGAATGAAGGGACGAAAGTTATATCAAGCAACTTTTTTAATCGGATTTCAAGAAGAAATCGTAATCGATTTCTTTTATTAAGTTTTATTTAGCAAATCAAGTACTTCAAATCCTGTTAGCGGCAATACACAAGCAGAATTTATTTTAATAGTAAAGAAAGAGAGGCAAGACGCCGTATTCTTGTAAGTTGAATTGTGACAAAGGGGAATAAATTAGATTTGCTAGTGACAAAGGGAATATTGAGATATATCATATATCCAAGTGTAGTGTCGTGCCGATCTTACGCGAGCTTTATATTAATATTGCAACTAGCTGCTGCCCGCGGTTTCACCCGCGTGGAGATATTGGATTTCATGGGTTTTATTTTATTGCGCGTAACCCTAATTTTTTTTTAAATTAAAGTAGCCTAATTAACTCCTTGTAATATCAGCTATCTGCAAGTGAAAGTCCCGTAAAATTGGTCCAGCCGTTTTGGAGATTACTCGGAACATGTTTGTTCCGAGTAATCTCCAAACAAAAATTTAAATAATGGTTGCTTTGTTATAGGTACCGTATAATATGCATTTGGTAAAAAGCTGTTATTTTGATATTACAAACAGACACAACATTTTATTTAGTTGTATAGATTGCGACGGCCTTACTGTATATATTGTGTTCCGCGCACAAAAATAAAAACCATGAAATCCAATATTTCCGCGCAGATGGAACCGCGGGCAGCAGCTAGTCTTAAAATAAATGACTCTAGGTGCCTGTTTAAAAATTGGTATTATTGGTTTTACTTAATATAAACCAATTTCCGTCATTTCTTCACTGTTCGTTTTCAGAATGTAAATCCGTTATTGGCTGTAAGTTACAGAAGTAAGTCCTAACAATTTATTTAATAAGAGGTTAGGTTTTTGTTAAAAAATACATAAAAGAGATTTATCTTTGCGGTTTTCTTCTTACTGTTTTTCTTACTTCTTCCGGCCACAGTTGAATTTGCCCCTTCAGGGATATGAAACTTCTTGGAAGGACATTAAAATTGTTATGCAGCCCGACTGGGCTCCTCCAGTTCGACTAAACAAATGGTTTAAAACTGACAAAGGTTTCATCGCAAAATTATTGCGTTTGGCTGGTTTTGCTGGTTTAAGCTATGATATCTTATGTAGTGAAGTCGATCGCCGAAGTCGTTAGTCGAGTTCTACAATGAACAATTTTAGGTATGTTTGTGAACTACATAATCGGAACCATTGTCAATAACACACATCATTTTACCTCTATCAATGAGATCCCCGAACCCTTTTGTAATTGAATCGTTGGGGTCCTACCCTGACATCATACTAGGTCCATACGCTATTACGGACCGAGAAACAAAAGAACAACTCAAATGATCCTATTAGGTCGTAGTTCAGATCATGTGTGAAATTGAATGACGTTCACTTTTTTTTATGTTATTTGGTAACAAGACGAGCTGGTCGTTTGCCTGATGGTAAGCATAACGCCGGCCCATAACAATTGCAGTGCCACCCAGAACTTTCAAACACAAAGGCCTGCGCGGCACTGCAGTGCGCACGTTACCCTGAGACATTAGGTATTAAGTCTCATAAGCCCAGTAATTTCACTAGCTACTCTGCTCATCAAACCGAAACACAGTAATGCTTGCACACTACTGCTTGGCGGCTGACTTCACGAGCAAAGCGGTGGTAACAACCCAGACGGACACTCAATTTTAATCAAGGATTGTCTAAGATCGCAGTCCACCACACGTGAAATGAACGATGTTCACGTGATCGTCCATTCAAATCTCAATTCTGAGAGCAAAATAATCCGAATTTGAAGCTACATGAACCTCGGTTGATAAGTTAAACCTAGTTCATATTTGAACTTCGGATCAAAATGGTGAACTTAGACCTTAGTCATTTATCGTTCATGACCGCTACTCTCCCGGTATCCATGTAATGAGATATTTTGAATTTGAAACGTTGGTAGCTCCCTCGGGGCCCTAAAGCAAGTGGGTAATGTTAAAGCTTATGTTTGTAGTGGCCCGGGCCCGCTAGATACCTGTCTCTATTGTTTTACTTAACGATAGGATGTGTTTTAGAGTGGTTTAATTATCTGGCCCTTTAGGTTTCACTTATTTTTAACCCCTGACCACCGGGATTGGGTTAATTGTTTCAGCTGTGTGTGTGTAATTTTTTGTAGGTACCTACTTATTTGTAATTCTTGCTTGCTGTTGTGTTTATTAACCGACATCAAAAAAAAGAGGTGGTTCAGTGGTGGTCCATCATGCGTCTCAAGGGCAGTCCTTTCTCTTTGCAACACAACATGCAATGCAACGAGAAAATATATGGACGTAAGCGGACGAAACGGGCGCGCAGTTCTTTTTAGTACGTTCGCACAATACAAATCTATACAAATAAATAAAATTGAAGTGTCTGTTTGTAATATCAAAACAACAGCTTTTTACTAAATGCATATGAAAGTGTATACGGTACCTACAATCAAACAACCATTTTTAAAATGTTTGTCTCTGTTTGTCGACTGGACCGATTTAGACGAGACTTTCACTGACAGATAGCTGATGTTACAAGGAGTCACTTAGGCTACTTTAATTTTAGAAAAAGAATTAGGATTCCGCGCAAAAAAATAAAACACATGAAATAAAAAATCTCCACGCGGGTGAAACCGCGCGCAGCAGCTAGTAAATAAATACAAAATACCAATTTGAGAAATGTTGCATTACATCCTTTATCTGGCTCCATATTATATTAGCCACATTGTAGACATATTACCTACATACAATGGGACGGCTTTTTATTCTGGGTAAAGCAGTAGAAAACCTTTTAAACTTGAAATTGGAGGGCGCTTTCATAAAGAGTATGGGGTACGTTTAAATTGTTTATGAATCGAAAAGTCGGGATAGCAAAAATAAAAGTAGGCTTTTATTTCGCTACAAGTATGCACTCAGCCTTTCGGAACGTAGGTTCCGTATAACATTTACATTTCTGTAGAAGAAAGGCCTTTTATAAATACTTTTTTATGTAAATTACGTTCGTTGTTATTTCACAGTGTAAAACTTGAAAAGGTTTAATTCGAACATTTAGATTTTATATTTTACTTACATTATTTTAAACTTGATTTTAGTAACAAAAACGGGAACTGAATTATTCTTTAGCAATAATACAAATTCATTTACTAAAGGCTAGTAGTGGATTGTAAAACTATTGTATGAGAGCGTTCACGCAGAAACGTCGTTTCCAGCGGCGATCGACGCGCCGACACTCTATCAAGATCTTTATATAGGTAATATCCCTAATTCTAAAGTTAATGTTACTAGCGGGATGTTCACGTAAATATATACAACTCAAAAATTTCGCTGTCAATATGATTCGTAACCGCGTCTTCTGGTTGTCTAAACCAGACTCTAAATATCTAAGCTATGGGAGATCAATGTTAGCCTCAAAATTCTTTAAAATATTTTATCCTCAAGTTACGGTTGCAACACAAAATGATTGTACTTTCCTCGTAATGTAATTAAAGCTAGATATGATTACAACTTTGCATACATACGAGTACAAACAGGTTTAGCTCAAACAGAGGAATGTTACGAAAGTGGTATCATATTTTCTCTTTGAAGGAACCACGAACAAGATTGTAACTTCTTTTTATTTGCTTTTACATCCACTTGGTTTTATTTCCGTATCAAGGCCAATATTTGCTCGGTGTCAAAGTAATATTTTGTATAGTTCTGTCAGCTAGCCAGCAAACGACTTATTGATGCCCAGGATACCTATATGGAGTACTGGGTAATTGCGTTTTTACCATAGAAAGAACACAGCTTCAAAAAAGGGGGAGGTTCTAAATTCATCTGTATTGTTTTGGCTTGTTTTATTATTCGATATCTCTGCCCACTGCTAATTGATTTTAATGGACTTTTTTCTTTTTTTTTTTTATTTATTAATCCCAGAATCAACAGCACTTGGGTAAACACTATAAACTAAAACATTTTTGCTTGTACATAAAGCCAATAACAGATTCTCACTTGATAATTTAAACAAATGAGTATTTTTGAATAAAAAAAAAAATAAAGAATAAAAACAATATATTTACAATAGTTTTTTCATTGGTAGAGTTTAAGTAGGTACCTCAGAGGTGGTATTTAACACATTTTATGACAGAATACCCCACACCTGAGAATGGAAAAGGGGGATGAAATTTCGTTAATTACATCTTCGCCGACGTCAGTTCCCAATATTTTTTATTATAGGTAAAGTAACTCACTAGACATTACAGTCAAGATTCAGACTACGCAGTTTTAGATCAATTACTTAGTTCATAAAGCCACGCCAGAGAAATATGCTTCCAATTTCACCCGGCTCTCCAGGATGAGTGATGGCGTTGAGACATGCAAAGGCTGTCTAGAGTCTAGAGCTTGGAAACGTAAACGTAAAACGTAGAAATCCTTCCAATTCAAACTATTTATTCATATGAGCCCCATGGAGAGCCCTCCAGCGTTAAATGACTCTAACGCTCAGATGCAGAGATAACAACATAAAACCATCTAAGGCCGACCATAGACGCTTATGCATGTATGCGTTTTTCTGTCAAAATAACCATGCTTTTGCAACAAGCGTGGAGTACGCGCTAACACACGCGCAAGCGTGGCTTGAAGTAATTCCATGTTTCGATTTACTTCTTACAGTCGAAAAAACAATATTTTTCAGTAGGATCTGTACAGAAAAAGAGTGTTTTTGCGAGACATCGCTCAACGTAGCACCGATTTTGATTTTGTATTTTTTTTGTTTGAAATTTGACTTGATCGAGTGTTGAATTTAAAAAATCTGCTCAGCCGTTTGAAGATCTGGATCATTCAGAAGGGGGATGAAATAAATTCAAAATGTTTAATAACTTTCTAACTTAACATTAGGTAAAGACGTTTTTAGGAAATAGAACTTAAGCTTATAAAGATTTTAGTGTCAAAAAGCAATGTAAAAATATGTTGATTTGTCACGGATTGAGAAATAAGTTCCCTCGCCTCATCAAGCCATCAGTCTAACGATTGTAAAAGGAGATGAACTGTGTACCTCTAGAATCTCTTAACGTTTTAACTCTACACAAAGTGCTAATCAGCGACTTTTACTTTATTTTCCTTTACTTCTGCTATAAAACCTTCGTTTATGCTAAATTTCAAGACGTAGGCCGATGAGAAGTACCCTATAGGTTTTGACGACGCGAAATTTGTGTAAAATAAAGGTTTTTAAGGCTCTTTTTATTACATTTAGCATAAAACTTGAATTTTGAACAACACTATGAGGATATGGAGCGTAGAGAAAGAAACTATTTATTCAAACAACTTTGACAGAACAGCATAGTACAAAAAAAAGGTAGATACCACATCTATGTTATGTGTTAATACGGTAAAGGAAGATCATTCGTTATCGTGCCTTGCCTTGACAGACAGATGGACGGACAGCAAAGTAGGTTCACTTTGGTTGAAGGTCTCGTTATTGATTTAGTCGAAAATCAAGAATAAATCATTAGTGACAAACAATCCGTAGGTATTTGAATATTTTGTTGGAAGCTGAATTTGTAATCTAGTTCCTTATTATACTATACAAGTTTTTGCACGCGGCTTCGCACATGTGGAATCTGGATGCTTATACCATAAATGTTACCACCTGCGCTGCTAAGTAACATAGTTTTTAAGTTTTGTTTTTGTTACTAAAACATGGACCAACTATGTTGTCTGAATAAATAAATATTATTATACTGGATCTACCCTCGGTTTCACCCGCGTTCCCACATGAACTGCGCATTTTTCCTGGATAAAAATTAGCCTACGTTACTCTCAGGTCCATAAACTATATCTATGCCAAACATCACTTCGATCGAACTGACCAACAAAACTACAACATTTATTATAGGTAGTACGGATTAAGTCCGCCAATTGTACATACTTAGTACCTACGGATATATCAGTATTGAAGTCAGTAAATTTTACCGAGTGTTATTCTCAACAAAATCGATCAACAATAAAACAGACGGCCAACAAGAATTACTAATGCGTTAACCCACTTGAAACACTAACTAAACCATAAAACTAGAATTGAAACTTTCCAGCCCGCACAATGATCACGCCATTACTGTCAAATGAGTTTCAATACCCCGCCGCTAGGTGGCGCTACTGTAATTTAATTCCGAGTTTTTTATTGGCGGCTATAAACGAAGGCAAACGCCGCGTCTCCGATGAAGTCGTTTGTATGGGACGGGCGGAATCGCGTTTTGCTTGTTTATATATCCTTTTTATACCTAGCACTAGATGGAGGAAATGAGAATCTATGAGTGAATTAGTAATGTATTCTTTCCGTTTACTGCTATAAAATTATATTGGCTAGGTAAAAAGGTCGGCTACCGATACGTAGGGCGAATGTTTGTTTCCTATAATGACTTTGAGGTTTTGGTGAAGGAAATTATCATGATTTTTACTGGTGGATAACGAGACGAGCGGGCCATTTGCCTGATGGTAAGCACAACGCCGGCTAATAACAATTGCTGTGCCACTCAGAACTTTGAAACACAAAGACATGCGCGCACTGCAATGCACTCGTTACCCTGAAACATTAGGTTTTAAGTTTCATAAGTCCAGTAATTTCACTGGATACTCCGCTCATCAAACCGGAACACAGTAATGCTTGCACATTTCTGCTTGGCGGCAGACTAAACGAGCTAAGCGGTGGTAACAACCCAGACGGAAGGGTCAGTCCTACCACCAGGTTGAAGTGATGATGGCTCACAGGTAGTGACGTCAGCCGCCGATTTGTACGTCAGATCTCAGTGAGCTTAAACTTCGGTGATGGAACACACTATTGTTAGTACTAACTGTACAGTACTACGTGGTAGGACCGACTCTGCGATTGTCCGTCTGGGTTGGTACCACCACTTTGCTCGTGAAGTCTGCCGCCAAGAAGTAATGTGCGAGCATTAATGTGTTCCGATTTGATGAGCAGAGTAGCCAGTGAAATTACTGGGCTTATGAGACTTAATACTACAATGTCTCAGGGTAACGAGCGCACTGCAGTGCCACGCAGGCTTTTATGTTTAGTAGCACTGTAATTGTTATGGGCCGGCTTTATGCTTACCATAATGGCGTATTGTATTGTATTTATTTATTCATGAACAATATGTATTCATGAACAATGTATCCGTACGGAGCTTAAGATCATCGGAGATTGAGCTGTCAAATCCGATGTCGATAATCTTTATCTAGTATAAAAAGACGTATCTGAGCTTCCCACGTCCTGTAAGTACCACATTCGTTAAGTGTAAAGAACTTTGATGAAGATTTCGAAGTTATAATGACAAAAAACCGGAAAATAGGGACTGAAAATAAAGATCGTAAAGAAGTCACGTGGGCGGAATCACCGGCAAATAAGCTTGGAAGGTCCTAAATTTAACGCGTTTCATAAACCCCACCCACGGCGGCTCTAATCTCGTATTCAGATTTAGATGCCTCTTCTGGCGTCAAGTATTTTATGCCAGACTTGTCGTTGCGCGCGAGTTCATCTACGCGGTATCTTGACATCCCTTTGCACAAATCTAGGGGTTGATTTTAAAAAAGAATGAAAAACGATAAATGAAAGTTTAATGCTCTGACATAAAAAAAACATTGTACATACAAAATTTAACGCCAAACAGGCAATTATTATTATTTTAAAATTTCGCGGTAATTCACTACTTTATATATTTTCGGGATATTTACCGTGATTATTAGCTGATGAGGCGATATTTCGACGCTGTTACAATCACCATATCCACAGGAATACTCCGCTAGTAAAAATCACGGTAAATATCCAGTTATAAAATACTAGCTTCTGCCCACGGTTTTCCCCCGCATTCCCACAGGAACCGTCAAACTGATCTGTCAAATTAAATCAACTTGTCAACATAATAACACTTAATTGACAGCTGTCCACGTCAATTTTATGTCACACTAACTTCTGCCCGCGGTTTTCACCCACGTTCCCACAGGAACCGTGCAGTTTTCCAGGATAAAAAGTAGCCTATGTTACTCTCCGGTCCATAAACTATATCTATGCCAAAAATCACGTCGATCCGTTGCTTCGTTACTGCGTGAAAGAAGGACAAACCAACAAACACACTTTCGCATATAATATTAAGTATGGATATGGATAGTATGGAAGTATGGATATGGAAGTACGGATAAACGAAATTATTGTTTCAGACGTATATCTTCAGTGGTTTACTGGAATCAAACCCAGCACGACCGACCCTCGGGCGACCACTAAATCCTCATTGCATCACACTTTCCGTTTTCCTTCGGGACCGGCGTGTTTATCCGATATAATTATAATCTGTTAATCCAAAGTACTTATTGTTTGTCTCTGTACCAAACTTCAGCCTTATCCGATCAGCCACTTCGGCGTGATTGAGTTACCAAAACAAACAACCAAACTTTCGTATTTGCACTGTTGTAGTTATAACTAGTACAAAGGACAAAAAGTTATATATACATGGATAGACTTTTGTAACTTGTGTATCTACACTTTGTGAAGAATTTTCTTTAGTGTTTAATGAATTAAATGTGTATCTTTAACACATTGTAACACATTTTTGTAATCTATACAAATAAATAAAATTGAAGTGTCTGTTGGTAATATCAAAATAACAGCTTTTTACTAAATGCATATGAAAGGATATACGGTACCTATAACAAAACAACCATATTTAAAATTTTTGTCTGCCTATCAGTCTGTCTGTTTGTTCCGGGTAATCTCCGAAACGGCTGGACTGATTTTGATGGGACTTTCACTGGTAGATAGCTGATGTAACAAGGAGTAACTTAGGCTACTTTAATTTTAGAATAAGAAGTAGGGTTCCGCGCAAAAAAATAAAACCCATGAAATCCAATGTCTACACGCGGGTGTAACCGCGGCGAGCAGCTAGTTATAAAATAAAAGAAGACAGCATCACAGTTAAAAAGTGAGTAACTTTGCTAAAACAATACACTTTATGGTGCTTCATATAAATATATAACAAGATGCCGTGCATCAGGAGACGACTTCAAGCAGTTTATGTTATGTTATAAAAAACCATAAAAAATATAAGTACCTTAAAACTAGTTGCTTAATCCAAAATATAAAACAATGAAGTTTTAAAATAAACTATGATAAGTGCACAGGACGAGACGTACTTAGATATCAATCTACTACTAGATGGTAGGACTAACTCTTCTGCAAGTGTCCATTCTGGGTTGGCACCACTGTTTTGCCCGTGAAGTAAATCACTCTCTTTTTGCAAATGGGCTTGCGTTTGACCACTACCTCACTTGATGTTAAGCGACGATGTAGCACGCTTTACCAGAAGATACCTGTTCGCTCGTGTTTTGAAGACTCCCAGATTGTAATGTTCAGGAAAACAGATGCCGGCAATGAGTTCCACTTTTCACCTGTCCACATGATGAGGTCGAAGCAAAACGCTTAGGGTGGATAGGATGTTTACCATAAACGGATGGCGAATTGCCGTACACGTACAGGTCGTCCGATGATGGAATGTGTGATGTGTGTCATACAGTCCCATTGGACACTCTCCAAAATTTATCCTGTAGGAGATAGAAATACTAGTAACCATTTTGAGACCATTGACACATCATCGCTTCAAAACAGATTACCTAGCCTCTATTCTTTAGGACTGATATTGATATTTTTTCTCTATTCTGTGCCAATACCTTCCCAATAGTATACTACATTAATTAACTATATACATAAGTAAATATAGAAGCGTCTTAAAATCTTTAGGTACTATACAGAAAGTAATTCCATTTATCACAAAACGTAGCAGCAGAAGTAATCAAATGGAAGTTCGGATCCTACAGGATTCCAATATATCCAATTAAAATTATAATTAAACATTTCAACTCGATTAATTGCGATGGCTATGAGCTGATGCTGTTCAAGACGCTGAAAGATAAATGTCTCACGATGGCGCTTGGCGATGCGATGGCATCCAAGCATCGTTAGTCAATCATCATAATTATAATCATGTAATCTATTCATTTGATATCGAAGTATTGATTACTGGGCTTGGCTTTCAGTTGTCAATAAAGACTAGACAACAAATGATTGAAATTTATAAATAAATGTTTTGCCTTAAAACCTTTTTCTATAATTATATTTCTTTAGAATAAGAACCTAAATGTACATGATTGTTTTAAATATATGCATTTTTTCATCTGTTTAAAATCAATACTTAAGATCATAAGTGCACTATTATAATGTTACAAGGTAACTTGCCAGATAGTGACCGGAAAGGGTGGCTGTAGTCCTGCCATACAGGCTCTGAAGAGACCTAGTGCAGGGTACAGAGACTCACAAGGGTACTAGTCTTAGTTTTAGTTGCTTTATAATGTAGAAACCCTAAATTGTACCTACACCAGAATTTTTGAGCAAATAAACAATTTATTATTATTATTATTATATTTCAATGTCCCATATTTTGTAACAGGGCAATTATTCTTCTTCTTTCTTTATTTCCTGGCTTCTGTGGAATGTTAACCACAATTTCGCCAATGTCAAGTAGGTACTATGATAGACTATCAAACAATGGAGATTCACTGCTTGGAGAGAATAATTTGGTTGGTGAATATGAAAACTAGGGATGAATTTTACATCTGAAACAAAATACACAACAAATATGAATACACTACATTTACAAACAATACATAATTATATTTTACCAGGGCAATTATTAATACCGTACACTGACCTCACTTTGACACTGGCAGAAAAACGTCAAGCAACGTTTAAAAGCCATAATCTGAAGAAGAAGAAATGATTGAAAACAATGGTTTGAAATAAGTTTGTAAGTGGAACGGATTATTAAAAGTATATTTTTGTATAAATAGAATGACAAATGGAGCAGTGTTTCAGAATGATAAAAAATAATCAATAATCTGTGGCTAGTCTCTGACCTCCGTCAAACCTCTGTCAACATGTCATAAAAAATTAGGGGGTTTCATTCCTGAAATACTTATTGATCTTTGAAGAAGTATGAAGGTTTGTCAGTTATAAATATTTTCATCGCAGTCATGTTGTTTTGATGATGATTCAGAAACAGTAAAACTCATATTACTTTGCTGCTCTGATTTCAGTCTTTCCAAAAACTTGCGCAGGTGCAGATAGATGTGAGAAAGATTCCACAGTTCTATAATAGCATAGAGCATACAGCATGCGCGAGAAGCGCGTCACCGCGCATGCGCAATGTTGGTTTTGGTTCTATTATTGCTAACTGCCTACTTCAGAGCGGCAAAGTTATATGAATTATAGGTACTGTATATTCCTAGTATAGTTAGTTATCTGTGTTTTCTTGGCTATTTCGTGGATTTTTTATTTTTGATGGTTATACATGAAGTCGCTTTTGCGCGTGTATTATTTCGTAATCCGCGCTTGTTGCAAAAGCATGGTGTCTTTGTCATTTATTATGTTCTGATAAAGACATCATTAGTTTTAGTCTGTGATTCGGGTACACGAACGTTACCGAGGCCCGCTGTTAGAGTCATTATTTAACTTTCATAAGTGCTCTGTTGAGGCCTATATGAATAAAGCATTTGGAATTTGAATTTGAATGGTTATTACATAAGCAAAACCCATATTTGCATAAGCGTCTACGGTCGCCATAACGCTCAGTTTGCGCCGATGCCATCCAATCCAAAATGTATGAAAAATCTTCTCCGCACCTTGTATGGTCGCGTTAGTGGCCGCGTTCTGCATTGAAGATATGTCGATGATTAAATTGGCTAAGTTTATATATTTATATGTTTTTTGTTGGCGAAGTTTATAAAAGCGAGCTTGTTGTATCTCAACAGAGATCACATCACCGTCATCATTACCACACATTTATGTTTATCCAAAATTATTTCGATTCAAAGGTCCCTGAGGTAAACAACTGGGATTATTTATCACAAAAATCTATTTTCGTATACCTAACGCGATCTCTATTAATTTGAGCGTGGATGCGTAAATGGATTCATTACTCTCGTAGAGCATAATTGTACGCACATGTAATAAATATGGATGCTTGAAATGATAACGTTAAACCATATTTATGTCTTTACTAGCTTCTGCCCGTGGTTTTCACCCGCGTTCCCACAGGAACCGTGCATTTTTCCAGGATAAAAAGTAGTCTATGTTACTCTCCGGTCCATTAACTATATCTATACCAAAAATCACGTCGATCCGTTGCTCTGTTACTGCGTGAAAAAAAGGACAAACTAACAAACCAACAAACACACTTTCGCATTTATAATATTAGTAGGATAGACTATATTTTGTACTAGCTGTACCCAACGGCTTCGTCCAAGTAATAAAAGTAGCCTAAGTACTCCTTATAGCATCAGCAGCTATCTCCCAGTGAAGTTCCCGTCAAAATCGGCCCAGCCGTTTGGGAGGTTACCCGGAACAAACAGACAGACAGACAAACAGACAAGAATTTTAAAAACGGTTGTTTTGTTATATGTACCGTATATACTTTCATATGCATTTAGTAAAAATCTGTTATTTTGATATTACAAACAGACACTTCAATTTTATTTATTTGTATAGATATAGATGTATAGAATAGAAGATAATTCGAATAAGTTGTACACGCCCCAGCCTAGTTTGGGTTCACGGCTCACTGCTAATACTTTTTGTCAAATATCACTAAACTTGTTTTTGTTCTTGTAATTGTGATAATGCCTGTAATTGGCAAATAAATACTTAACCTTCTTTACCTCGAACTATAATAATACTCCTTTTAAGTGTGGTTATTATAGCGGTACAAGGCCCTTGTTAAGGGAACTGCCCGTCAGCTCCCCCGGGAGAGACCGCTGCTCATGTAATTCAGTCATGGGTAGGTATTCGCGGTCTAACATTTATTTATTATTATTTTCACGTATCTAATGTTATTTTTAGAAAAGGTAAATGTCAATATCTTTTGTCATTAGCACGCGTGACGATTACGTTCAAGAGGACTACGCTTCCGTTTTACACTCACAGAAAATCAGCTACACACCATAGAATTAATATCTTTGTACCACACAAAGGAAAATGCATTGAAATCGATTCATGTATTACGGACCTGTCACAGACAGAAGCGATGACGGCTCAGGGGCGATATAAGATCCACTTTCCATAAGCGTTCACGCTTGTGGAATAGAAAAAAAATGTATGGGAATGACATTCGCTTTTGAGATGTCACGTGGGTGTTTTTAAATCGTTGATTGGTTTGTCATATTGGTATTATACTCTATGGTATTGGTGTTAGCGTGAGCGGAGAGAGAAGTGTGTGGATTTTGTCTAGAGTGCCAGACCTCCAATGATAAAAAAAAAAAACCTTCTACGCCCATCTTTATGTAGCTCGAGATTTGAATCCCACAATGAGTTTTGGCGGGAAAGCGAAAATGTGCCGTTGTTGACTTTGTGTTATTTGCTAAAACCTATGTTTTATCGAGTGTTAATGTGTAATAATGATGGATTATTAACCATTGGGTGTTCGTAAACGTGCATGAGTGAAAGGCAAATAGTGCAAAGACGAAAAACGTCTATTTTCGTATTCTATCCAAAACTCCATAGATGCATTCAGTAAAGTATTTACCGCTTTACTGAAGCGTCATTTTGGCTCGACCGCGCCTAGACTAAACTTTAACGTGACTTTGACGACTTTCATGCACCAAAACTAGAGATTTACTATAACTTGACACTGGCTAAATACGCAAATCAAGTGGAGCAAAAAACAAAACAAAAAAATTACCACAATGTGCCTGATGCGCTTTTGGTAAACTAAAACCTCCTGATGCATGCCGTAGCTGGTTGTAGGGCGTTTTCTAGTGCTCGCCTAGCTACCACCTCAAGGTGAAAATCTGTCACCGAACATGTATTGGTTTGTTCTGTCAGCGACACTTGAGAGCCAGATTACCTAACACTTTCGTCAACAGAAGATCAAGAGAAATGGTGATCAACCAGACTTAATCATCGTATTATACTTAAAAAAAACATAAAAGCATATCTATTACAGTCCTCCCTCAAACAAAGAGTTCAACTCATAAAACCTCTTTGTGTCTGCGTGAAAGATGTACTTTTACCCCGACGTAGTTCATTCCGTTTGGCTATGAAAAAGTTGCCCCATTAAATTTCGTTTTACTGCTCGCATGTTTATATGTTATAGTTTACGTACAAACTATTGGAAAAGATATATAACTATCAAATTCCTAACAACTAATGAAACTAGAAGATACGTTCCCGATCAAAAATAGAAGAATAAAACTTTTAATATAAAATCACAGGCACGTAAGCATAACAAGAATTGCAAGCAATATAAATATGTCATAAATCGTTGCCAGCGTGACATACCTATTTACCTTCTCTTTTTGTTTCTATTTAATTTATGGAGTGTTTGGTTACTTTTAGTAATAAGTATAAAGACATGTCACAAAAAATGCTCCTATCGATATACGAAAACTGCATTAGGTAAATAGCAGTAAGTATTTAAGGTACATTTCGTACAACAGCGACTGCAGCGTGAGACCAAGATGGATATTTTTTATTACTGTAGGGTTATGAATTCCATGCCTAATGATATAAAACAAGCAAAAACAATGACCACTTTTAAAAAACTTCTAAAACATTATGTAAATAAAAATAATAAGTAACAAAAAAAAAAAAAATTAGGTATCAAGTTACTTAAACTGCATGCCACTTCCAGTTGCGCTTACTCTGTGAGCGTAGTCCGTGTACGTACTAGCAACAGCCCCACCATTGGCGGGCGGCGAGCGTGGTCCACCACGCACCGGCCGGCCGGCTACAGTCGCTTCGGAAAAGTACCCCCATTTTTAGAGACTTTTTAGAAGAAAAAGAAAAATAATAATATTATATAAATTAATATGCATGATTTAGTATGTTGCCCAGTAAAATAGTGCACATATAATTGTTTCTCAAGTAAGTGAATAGTATAGTATTCTTTTGAGAAAATAAATATCTTAAACCAGATGCCTCAACGTAAACATGAAAAAAAAAACAATTTGGTGTATACCCGTTTTTCAAAAGCAATTTCACGTATCAGCATCACGCCGGACCTGAAAACTATATGCTTCATGGCTGTTTAACAATTTGGTGATCGCTTGCCAGACCAGCATCTGATAATATCAGAAAACCATTGCATTGTGCCACAATGTAACACAATACAAAAACTATTTAAACTTACATTGAGTGAAATTGCTGCAGGGCTTAAATGTCTCAGGGTAACGAGCGCGCTGCAGTGCCGCGTAGGCCTTTGTGCTACAAAGTTCTGGGTGGCACTGCAATTGTTATGGGCCGGCGTTATGCTTACCATCAGGCAAACGACCAGCTCGTCTCGTTACCAAATAATATTAAAAAAAAAAGCGATTCTGTCGTAAAACAATATGTTTCAGTATCTATACACACCACAATTGCAAGAACATACAGGGTATAATGTTGTCTCATCGACTTCCAAGCCGTTTTCGGCAAAGACAATAAACAGCTCCTATTTTAATTGATGCAATTTAGTTCATGGGCATGGATACACCTGATGTATTCTACTGAGCAGTAAACGTGCGCACATTTCCCTTTTTCAGGAAATCAGAAATTACCCTGCCCCACAACAGCCCGCTGTAACGTCACAACGCCCTATTACCCAATTCGTTTTCAGAATATTGGAAAAAGAAACCTCTGTCTAGGATTTCATGAACACGTGTATCGGATGGTGTAACAGAAACGTGATGAAATAAATATATCACAGTTCTGGAATCACAGATTGCTCCTATAAAGCTACACAAGTCCCTGGAACATCCCGAGGGTCCGGCACGCGCGGATGAGAAATAGATATTTTTTGTTTGCTCTTATATGTTTGCAGGAGAGCCGCAGGCCCGGAGAGAGACGCGTTTTAAGGGAGTGGCATGATAAAATTGCGTAAAACGATAAATTGTTTATTGTGAACAACTATTTTTGCAGTCTTTATAACTTGAAGTTATCCCTCAGTCATGACGATGTGATCACGGGTGGAGAGCGCGCTAAACCTGTGGAAAGTATAGTCAATGAAATTATTAGGCTTGTTATCTAATGTCTCAGAGTAACGAGCGCAATGCTGTCCCACGAAGATCTTTGTGTTTCAAAGTTCTGAGTGGCACCGTAATTATTATGGACTGGCGTTATGCTTACCATCAGGCAAACCACCCGCTCGCCTCATTATCCAATAATATAAAAAATCCTAGAACCAAGTGCAGCTACCGGAACATACCAGTAGGAGCTTGGTCCCATATTTTAATCTTGAGGCTTGACTTCATCGAGATACTAAGCCCACTAATCATTTTAAATTAATTGCTTCTAAAAAACATCTAAACCACAACCTACAATAATTAAAAAAAAATTACTTTTTTTTCTACAAGACTTTTTGTTCATCTGCAAGACGTAACGAATTTTGTTGACGCATTAGGCCTGTCCCTTATTAATTTATTTACAACATAGGTTCTACCAACGTACCAATAACATACAAAAGCTACAATCTTGTTCTGTCGAAGCACAAAAAGTTTTACCAACGTGCCTACCAACAACATAAAATAGCTACAATTTTGTTCTGTCAAAAGACAAAATTCGATCCCTATAATATCCCCAACTAACCCAGTTTCATGCCTGTGGAAGCCTTTTCCAGCGCAATATTTAGTGTATTTTGATTCTTTGTCTACGCTCACTACCTCGGCTTCTGTTCGACAAAGCCCGTGACATTTGAAGTTATTTGTTTACTTTCGACATGAAAAAATCCTTTTAAGAATAGGTATGTTTGGCAAATCTCAATTGCTTTGACTTTCAAAAAGGACGAGTTCGTAATTCAACCTTTTCGCATTTTATATTCTACACTATTTTTAATAACTATAAAATCATGGATTAGACGAAAGTCGCTAAATTAATAGTAAGGCCTTAAGCTTGTAAAGTTTGTTGAAGGAAACCATCGTGTTACAAAACATAAAATATTTTTAAGCCCCCTACTTACACATCTCAATAATCATAGCTTGACACTCGGTCAAATCGCCTTTCAAACAAAAGAACTAATTCGTCCGTTTAGGAGTTACGGCGCTACAGACAGATAAGATAGATTTTTGCGTCGGGGGTTTAACAGCATGGTGGCGGTCATTTAGATACCAACGCCAACTTAAAAAAATTATACTTCTACTACATACTAATTCTAATTATACTTCTTTTAGTCTTAATAGCGTTTTCAAATTCAAAATCATTTATTGCGAGAATTTTGTATATACAGTGAGATGTAAAACTGACGTTTTGAACTTATATGCATGAAGCATGAAAGTTCAAAATAATAATTGTCGAATTCGACGATAGCATTCAATACTACTTCCTACTTAATATTATAAATGCAAAAGTTTGTGAGGATGGATATGGTATATTATGTTTGTTATATTTCGCTCGCTTCATTCTTCGATATGATTTGATTACTAGGTAGTCCCCCTAACTTACTAGGTAACTTCGCACATTTTTTAAAGTTGTTTAACGATTCAATGACTTGAAACTTATTTCCGTCTTGTACCCATCCCTAAGTCGCCGTCTTGACATTTATTCATTCCTCTTTCGTGCGCGGTAGCTATCGCACGCGCCCTCACAACACCATGCCGAAAAGAAGTGCGCAATCTAAAATCGAACATTATACCAGGAAACTTAAAAAGTTACAAGAAAAAGAAGAACGTCGTAGGATTATATCTCCACTCGATTCATCATCGGACGATGAAGGTAAGTCAAGTTATTGCTAGTTTTTTTTCTCTTTGGTCTTACAAGTGATTTAATATTCTGTCGCATGATTTATTAGTTTCGGTATGCTTTGGGATTGACCGCGAGTCAATAACTTAGACTTTTCCGTAACTACTTTCGAACTATGTAACGACCAAATTTGCATCGGAGTTGACTGCGAGTCTTCAACGATGACTATAAGCAGAAAATACGTGCAATCTGAAATAGATGTAACGTTCATCTGCGCACTTAAACCGTTTAACCCATTATTGGTATTAAATATTTTCACAACTTAAATTACAAATCGTAATTTTAGGTAATGAAAATTCTGGACCGGCCGTAAACAATGGCAACGGGGCGATATCGGAGTCAACACCAGTTGCACCGGATCAAGATGCGGAACCGGAACCTCCGGATGACCAGGAACCCAGCCTTCATGAATTTGGCTCGACCAGCTTGCCAAACGAACCAGATTTAGACCCGGAATTATTATCGGCTCTTGGCGAATCCATGTCTGATGCCCCTGACTATGGTGATAGTATACACGACAACTTAACAAAATTGTGGCTCCCTTTATTGAAGAAAGGATTGCCTAAAGATAACAAAGATAAAATAATAAAGGACTATTTGATACCGGACAATTGTAGACTTCTACAATCGCCAAAATTGAATGCAGAAATTTCTGCTGCGGTCCCGGATATGGTGCGCAACCGCGATAAAACACTCGCTGCATCGCAGCAACAGGTTGGTTCGGGAATCACCGCAATCAATAGAGGCATCGATATACTCTTAAAGAGCGACAATAAAGTCCAGGCTATGAAACATCTTAGTAATGGCTGTCGGTTATTGTGCGACTCGCATCACTTAATAACGAAAAACCGTATTAAGCTAATAACACCTAGTTTAGATAGAACCTTTCTACACATGATAAACGAGTCAGAAAGGGACGAAACATTATTCGGCTCGTCGCTCTCGGAGAAGATAAAGGCCGCTAAAGCCATCGAAAAGCAAGGCCTCCAAATTAAGAAGCCAACAAAACCTCAAAAACCCGCTCCAGCTCATCAGCCCAACACTAGGCCCACGTCCTTCCAGGGAAACTGGTCAGCGCCTCCTCGGTACCCGGTGAACAGGGGGGGGCGAGCAGTTTACAGGAAGCAACCGACATCGGGAGCTCGCCGCCCATATGCAGCGCAGGCGCTGCAGGCGCAACGAGCTACGACCCAGGACAAGCCACGTGCTCCGGCTCAGAACCATCACTAACACAGGTACACGCGGGTAGACTTACCCACTTTTACGATTGCTGGTTAAAAATTACTAACGATAGCGTTATACTAGATTGGATTAGGTACGGTTATAATATAACCTTTCAAAAGCCGGTTGTTCAGTATAGTATACCTGAAAATACATTTTCACGTACGGAAAAAGCACATATGTTAGAAACTCTCATTAAATTAAAAGAAATAGGAGCTATTTCCGAATGTAAAGTGACAAACGATCAGTTTGTATCTAGAATTTTTCTTACCCCAAAAGCTAATGGAGGTAAGCGTTTCATATTGAACTTGAAACCCTTAAACAAATTTATTTCTAACGACCATTTCAAAATGGAAGATCACCGAACAGCATGCAGATTGATACCACGTCACGGATATCTAGCTACTATCGACTTAAAAGACGCGTTTTTTCTAGTATCCATCCGTCCTTCTGACCGTAGGTATTTGAGATTCCAGTTTCAGCCTCATAATTCAACCAAAACATTCATGTATGAGTTCAATTGTATGCCGTTCGGTTTATCTGTTGCTCCACGAGTTTTTACCAAGATTATGAGGGTAGTTATAGCTTATTTAAGGTACCGTGGTTATAAGTCTGTATTTTACTTGGATGACATTTTATGCATAGGCGATACTTACGAGCAGTGCGTTGATAATGTTAATGAAACATTGAAGATGTTTCATTGCCTAGGATTCGTTATCAATCATGATAAAAGTGATCTAACGCCTCGACAAACTTGCAAATTTCTAGGATTTAATTTCGACACCAAAACTCTAAGCATATGCCTACCCTCAGATAAACGAAGTAAAATTGCTAAGTTAGTTGCAAAGTTCATAAAATTGCCGTTATGTACTATTCGTGAGTTTTCTCAACTTATCGGAGTCCTAGTCGCCGCTTGTCCAGCGGCTAAATATGGATGGATGTACACAAAAATATTAGAAAGACAAAAGTATCTAGCTTTGCTTAAGTCCGATAATTACGAAGATAAAATTAATCTGCAGCGTATGATATTAAAAGATCTATACTGGTGGTCTTCAAATATTAAAACAACGACCAATTTTATGAGACAAACAAGCTTTTACCTTGAAATTTATACTGACGCGTCTAGAACTGGCTGGGGTGCCGTCTGTAAAAACGTCAACGTTAATGGCAGATGGACAGACACAGAAAAGACGAAACACATCAATTATTTAGAATTGATGGCGGCTTTTCTGGGCTTGAAATCATTTGCTAGTAATGTATCCAACTCCACAATATTACTTCGCATAGATAATACAACTGCAATCAGTTATGTTAATCGAATGGGAGGTATCCAATACCCCCATTTAAACGACTTAGCCAGGACACTTTGGCAATGGTGCGAACAGCGTGGACTTTGGATATTTGCATCATATGTAAATACCAAAGAAAATCACGCTGACGGTGCATCCAGAATAGTTAACCCAGATACTGAATGGACACTCTCTAATAAAGCCTTTCAAAATATCTTACAACATTTTGGCCCACCAGAAATTGACTTATTCGCATCACGTGATAATGCCAAGTGTTCCAGGTTTGTTTCATGGAAACAAGATCCCGATGCAATATCCGTAGACGCATTCACCTTGAACTGGCAATCAAACTATTTTTACGCTTTTCCGCCATTTTCCCTTGTATTAAAATGTCTTAGAAAAATAATCGACGATAAAGCTAGCGGCATCTTGGTATATCCCCACTGGCCATCACAGCCATGGTTTCCATTATTGCAAAGCTTAATAGTTTCCGACGTGCTTTATTTAAACCCCAATAAGAACCTCTTGCAATCTCATTTCAGGGATCATCATCCCCTATACAAGAACCTTACCCTGGGTGTCGCGAAGCTCTGCGGCAGTCATTCATCCGACGGGGCGTCTGCGCTAACTCGACAACACTGATGCTAGCATCGTTTTCTGACAGTACTGTAAAACAGTACAACAATTCGTTAAAACTTTGGTGGCAATTTTGTACTGTTAACAATATCAATATGTTCGAACCATCGAAGACATCCGTACTTACCTTTTTAACAACACAATTTAACAAAGGTTGTGCATATGGCAGCTTAAATTCTCACCGTTCTGCCTTGTCTGCTTTTGTAGGAAATAATATTGGTTCTGATGAAAGCGTGAAGCGTCTTCTTAAGGGCGCCTATAAACTAAGGCCCACTAAACCTAAGTACTCCAATACCTGGGATCCTCAGTCGGTTTTAAATCACATTTCAACGTGGTTTCCTAATGACACACTATCCCTTGAAAAGATCACGAAAAAACTTGTCATATTATTAGCAATATGTACTGCCCATAGGGTACAGACGCTTTCCGTCATCAAGCTCGAAAACATATCAGTATCAGAGAACGGCATAAAAATAAATATATCTGACATTATAAAAACATCTGCTCCCGGTAGAGACCAACCAGTTTTATTCCTGCCATACTTCAGGGAAAATATAAGTATTTGCCCAGCTACCGTTTTCTCAGATTACATTTCCGTTACCAAAAACATACGACCCGAAGGTACAGGCTATCTTCTACTGACATATAAACGGCCACACAAAGTTGCCACAACGCAATCCATCAGTAGATGGCTAAAACAAGTTCTGTCAGAGAGTGGAATTGACGTCGGTTTATTTGGGGCACACAGCACCCGACACGCCAGCACCTCAGCCGCTAACCTTGCTGGCGTCAATATCGAAACTATTCGTAAGACAGCAGGCTGGACTAACTCGTCTAACTCATTTGCTCGTTTTTACAACAGAACCGTTCTTGACGAAAGCGAATTTGCTCGTACGGTTTGCTTAAAATCAAGAAGTCATTAAGTCATTAGGCTTTTGATTTAACATAAATTATAATTATATTAATTATATAAGAAATTTATTAGTTATGATTGGATTCGAAACGAATAAAATTGATTGCATAAAATTAAGATTAATCTAAGATATAAATACTACAATTTGTTGCATTATAATTGTTATAAATAAAACCAGCATGTAGCCATTATTTGTTTTTATTTGGAAAACTTTCTACTCTTAACATCTACCTAGTAATCAAATCATATCGAAGAATGAAGCGAGCGAAATATAATATATGATTAAACGAACTTCCCCGAAGTGAAGTTCTATCATTATTATATGAGCCGCTTCATTCGAAGATATGATCACCCTCCCTCCCTGGAGATTCCCTTATGTCGAAAGTTTTGTAGTTATAATATAATTAGCTCTAAAAAATGAATAAATGTCAAGACGGCGACTTAGGGATGGGTACAAGACGGAAATAAGTTTCAAGTCATTGAATCGTTAAACAACTTTAAAAAATGTGCGAAGTTACCTAGTAAGTTAGGGGGACTACCTAGTAATCAAATCATATCTTCGAATGAAGCGGCTCATATAATAATGATAGAACTTCACTTCGGGGAAGTTCGTTTAATCATATATTATTCTTTCACGCAAAAACTACTGAACGGATTTTGATGATACTTTACAGTAATATAGCTTACACATCAGAATAACATATACATGTACAATTTATTATTATTTACCACGCGGATGAAGCCTCAGGCGGAAACTAGTATTAACATAAGAATAACAAATGTCATTGATCAGTCAGCACAGTATAGAGCTCAGCGAGAGAGTGATCTTCCATTTTTACTTTTCAGCGCAGGCAGCATCTGCTGATGGCATTTGTGCTGGCGCTGCCTCCGTCGGTTCCTGTTCTTCGCTTGTCTTTCTTTGGTCTTGAGGGCAAACCAGTGTCATTGAATAGTAATACTTATTATTCAGGAATATAAAAACTTAAATGGTCAATTTCATCAATCAAATTTTCGAATTTTGTTAGTACGGACTGTCGATAATGATATAGTATGTCAGGATTTAACCAAAGATGGTTACAATTATGGGAAATAGTTTAGAAATACTAATAAATATGGCTTTTAAATAAGATTATATAAAGTGAGTAACTTATAGTTTCAATTCCGCGAAAAAAATTATCGCGGAAATTTTTCAGGTTCTGGTGTCGCAAATAGTTGCAACAACTACTGGTATATATGTGCAACTTACCAAACAACAGCAACAGCAAATCACTCAACGCCAAACTGAAGAGGTAGTAATTAGTGGCCGTGTGCATCGCGGGGTGGCGTATGATAACAACGCAGACCGCCACGTTCCCCGCCACGCCGGTCAGGAATATCGAGCACAGCACCACGGATATCGGCACCAGCTTCTGGAGCGGCAGGGTGCGGGGCCCCATCATCAGCCAGAGCATCTCGTCTTCGCTGCAGTCGAAGTAGCTGAGATTTGTGCATCGTTGATGGAACTGCGTGTCTGTCTCGTTACCGCGGTGGATTTCCGCCATTCTGTTATTACTTTTCTTACATTGAAGTTTGTACTAAGTTTTTAGACTGCTTATCTTTTTGTTTTATAATGGCAACGATGATTGATAACCTATTAGTAGCCCATCTCAAATTCATATACTATTTACTATACTTCGCCGAACTGGCTTAAACTATACTATTACGCCAATATTATAAACATCGACAAACAATTTGCTTTGTTAAGTTTGATTAATTGAAAGTCGCATATTTTCTATGCAATTATTAGATTTAAGATTCACGTTTTTCATTTAAAATTCGTGCTTGAGAGCTCACTAAAATATTTAAAGCCTATCACTGAATGCTGTTTTAGGTTGAGAATATTTAAATTTATTTTTACGGATTAACTTTTAGGTACTTAAATTGTTTACAACTGATTAATATTCTAGTTTTAAATACACAAAAATCACTCACAAATACTATCAAGTTAAATAAATAACAACAAGCTACAGTTTTGTATCGCACTTTCCAAAATTCTAAAAAGTTCGTAAAGTCTACGAAGCTACGAGTCGGCCGCTTCGTGTGCTACGCGTCCGCGTAGCCGCGTCTACGATCAGCAACTAACAGCCTGAAAGATGAAAGCTTGTGAATGAATGAAATTCTAAACGTAAATATTAAATTGTCACTGTGAATTCGTAAGGATTTTGTTTTGTAATTCACTGAATGATAGACTAAGATTTTATTAGAGATAATAATTAATATTTAATTTTCTATTCGTCAGATGTTTTGATCACGTTTTTTACTGTTGGGTTGTTTAGGCATCGTCTGTAAATATTTGACCCATGTCGGGGTTTTGACCTTTTTGGATCCATTTTTGAGTAATCATTGAATTTGTATTTTTTTTTTCATTTTTGGGATAATGATATTTGCTTTATTTTTGAGGTTCGCCTAATGTGACATAGAATTGAAATTTGTGATTCTAGTATTTTTTCCTACTTATCCCAGTAGTTGCCATAGTGAAGCCCAACTGTGTATTTTACTTTACAAGTTTTGTAATCCAAGAGAAAAAAATGAAAATGATTAAAATGATCGTTTTCTTTAAATATTTTTTTTACATGTGGTATGGTAACGAGAAGTGCCGATCGTTAGCTTGATGATTTTATTTTGAAGGTGGTAGCTGGTCACGCGAACATCTAGAAATTTTGTTAGTGGAAAGACTAACTCTTCTGCGAGTGTCCGTCTGGGTTGTTACCACCGCTTTGTGAGTGAAGTCTGCCACCAATCAGTAATGTGCAAGCATTACTGTGTTCCGGTTTGATGAGCAGAGTAACCAGTGAAATTACTGGGCTTATGAGACTTAATACCTAATGTCTCAGGGTAACGAGCGCACTGCAGTGCCGCGCAGGCCTTTGTGTTGCAAAGTTCTAGGTGGCACTGCAATTGTTATGGGCCGACGTTATGGTTACCATCAGGCAAATGATCAGCTCGTCTCGTTACTAAATAACATAAAAGCCACTATCACTTCGAAATTTTGTTTTTTCGTCACTTATTCCTTGAAACATTTCTTGATGTGCTAAGTGGAATTGTGAGCCTCTGTATTTCCCGATTAGTATAATTTTCTGTCTTCAAAACGAGAATGAACAGGCAGCTTCTAAGTTGTGCTACACCGTCGACCGCACCATCGCTTACCATCAGCTGAGATTGCGGTCGAACTTAAGCCTATAGTATCCATCCTATTATAAATGGGAAAATGTGTTTGTATGTTCCTTTCACGGAGCAACAGATCGATGATTTTTTGCACAGCGATAGTTTGTTTTGTCCTTGATACAGAATAACATAGTTTATTTTTTATTCCGAAAAATATACGGTTTTCGTTGGAACCTCCACGCGGGTGACACCGCGGGTATCAGCTGGTATATAATAATATTTAAAAATGTACCTCGATATTTCTTCGACAATCTCAAAGCAACATAGCATGCCATCCATCTTTGTCTAACTTTCACTTAATCCATGTGAACCTGTTCGTCGCGCGTTCGGTCAACAAGTCGCCACACAATTTACATATCTATCAGATTCAGTCGACTTTCAGGTCTCTTCTAACAGATCCATGATTCACTGCCTTAGATATAACAGAGTTACGTCTCGTGGAACACAATCTTGAAATTTGGGTGAAGGGAACTCAATAAGAGCCACGACTACAGCGGCTGAAGCACATGTAAAGAAAGAAATCCAAAGATAATTAATTTCCTTTTCAATTTGGAATATATTTTATATTTCCAGCCTTATTTATCCTGAACTCTCTTAGGTAATAATATGGAAGTGTATAATATGTACGGTATAGGCAAGTTTTAGATAATATTACTATTATTAATTTAAGTAAATATCATCTCATAAATTTCGTCACCTTGTATCGCTAACATCGTTTGAAGGATCACGGCTTAGTTGGTTACAGCATCTGCTCTGGTGTACCAGAAGACATGGGTTCGAATCACGTTGGTGACATTGAGTTGTATAATTATAATAATTACACAAATATGCTGTACGCTTTAAATCTATTCATTTTCAGTTATACCAAGGTTTACATTTATTCGTAAAGGACGCCACCGCCCCCGCCGCGTTGTTACTCGTTCCTTTAAACTATCCCATTTCTATGCAAGGAATGCATTATCCCTATTGACTTGCAAAGTGGCTTTTAAGTCTTTGACTGACAAAGCTGTCTACTTGAAATTACAAACTAATCTCTTAAAAGCTTCTCTGCAATTGCAATGTTAATAGGATTGGAACGGCATCTGCAATTGGGATGTTGACTGATTTTGGGAAAGTGTTTAAAACGATGCGTATGGGCCTAATATAACCCAAAATATTTAAATTTACTTTTTAAAACAAGTAATATTTTAATTATCATGTATTTTAAATGCCGTTTTAAATTTTTCTCCAAAACGCCAGTGACATCACGTGTTCAATTACCACAGAGTAATTTTCTATAACACTGTAAAGTGACAAGCAAAGAGAATATAACCACTACTACCTAGTCTGTGCTACGTTTAGTGACAACTTCATTCGATGCTTTCTGTGTATGTATTAAAATATGAGTTCTAAGTTTTCTGAGCTTATTGATTTATATACCTATATGCTTTGGTTAATTAATACACTTTGGATCTTAGAATCTATGATTACTGTTATATATTCATTGTTGGTTATAGAAATAATTATTTTTGGTATAATAAGTAGGTACTTACATGGAGGTCTTCACATTTCTAAATTCAGCAGAGCAGAAATTATCGTTTGTCGAGAAGAAATTAGCCACCGTAAAACAATCAATTCTCGGCAAATTGGAATTATTTGCCTTTATGAAGCCACTTTCCATCATGGGAGAATATTCAAAAGTCGAAATAAATTTAGAAAAATAGGCGCGGAATTCACAGCACAGATAAATAATCACAGAAATCACTCTAAAATACTAAGCAGTTAAGCGCAACGAGCTATATACTCATTGGAGTTTTGGCGGGAATGCGAAAATGTGCTGTTGTTGATTTTGTGTTATTTACTAAAACCTTTGTTTTATAGAGTGTTAATGTGTAATAATAGTGGATTATTAACCATTAAGTGTTCGTAAACTTGCATGAGTGAAAGGCAAATAGTACAAAGACGAAAAACGTGTATTTTCGTATTCTATCCAAAACTCCATAGAAGCTTCAGTAAACTATCCACCAATTTACTGAAGCGTCACTACGACTCGACCGCGCCTAGACTAAACTTTAACGTGACTTTGACGACTTTCATGCACCAAAACTAGAGATTTATTTATATTATTATTTATATAACTTGACGCTAGTTAAATGCGCAAATCACGTGGAGCCAAAAACAAAACAAAAAAAATATATGCTCCTTCCGATTGAAACCGTGACGTCACGGGCGTTTTAGGTCACGTGACTTCGGATTGATGTGATTACATTTTGATTATTTAATTTAAATTAAATTCCTTAAAAATAAACAAAAATATTGTGTTTAATAGGATTTCTGTCACAAAAACTACCGATTCGCGGCAAAATTATATTTTTATTTGAATACAGTCAACAACCCAATTGCGACTGCAAAATTACACGACACTTAATGCTAGTAAAAACGTCCTTATGGCAGACTAGCTTCTGCCCGCAGTTTTACTCGCGTGGAGATCCCCGAAGGAACTGTGCAGTTTTTTGGTATAGAAAGTAGCTTATGTTAAGTAGGTACTCCATAAACTATAAATCTAGGTAGCACTAACTCTTCTGCTATAGTGTCAGTCTGGACTACCGCTTTGCTCGTGAAGTCTGCAGTCAAGCAGTAAATTCAAATTCATATTCATTTATTTAGACCAACTTGGATCACATATAAAGCAAATAATAAATAATAATAAAACCAATAAAACCAATAAAGTGCAAGCATTACTGTGTTCCGGTTTGAAGTGCAGAGTAGCCAGTGAAATGACTTGGCTTATGAAACTTAATAATACCTAATGTCTTTGGGTAACAAGCGCACTGCAGTGCCGCGCAGAACTTTGTGTTTCACAGTTTTCAGTGGTAAGTACTGCAATTGTTACGGGGCGGCGTTATGCTTACCATCAGGCAAGTTACCAGCTCGTCTCGTTATCAAATAGTGTAAAAAAACTATTCAAAAAATCACGTCCATTGACGCTCGCGTGAAAGAAGGACAAAACAAAAAACGCACTTTTTCCTGTACTTATGACAGTACGGATCAAGTCACAAAAGAAAGAGAGAGCAAAATTGTGGCGAACATTCTACAGACGCCAGGCACAGATATGTAATAAATACAGATGAAACATTAATCATAGTTGTATATTTACGCAACGACAAAATCATTTTATCCTTTTCTTTCCCATTGAAACGTCATTAGTGGTATCTCGTTCATTTATGTGTTGCAACATTGACTCGCACATAAACAACAGACCGGAAGCGTTCCATGCCGCCACATTGATATTATAATATGTCAACGTGCATGTCACGTTACGTCAACGACCAGTCAGATTTTTGTTATTCATTTTAATTTGAAAATATAGCTTTTTTTGGTTAATTTGATAATAAAATCTGTGAAAATAGTGAAGTGTAGTACATACCGGTGTGAAAATGCTACCCACAGCAAATTATCCATCGGATTCTCTTTCATCGGTAAGTATAATGGTCACTATCTTGCGTTTAGAATTTCATTGTGATTTCTACAAGTGAATTCAAATATTTTGTTCATGCCAACCAGTTTTTTACGTCGATAATCTATCTTAGACGCTATTTGTTAATGCTTTTAGCCTTGAACTAGAGTAATCGTTAGTAGTAATTTGTTAGCAAGGGCCAAAATTTGACAGCTCAAGTACTTGATACAATAACAGGGAGCGCATTAAGAATCTAGGAATAAAATTAGCAACAAAGACGAATATTCCATTTTTACTTTATTTGTCTGTGTCAAATCTTAACCTTGAATAACGTAAATATTATTTACATTTTCAATATGCCACTATCTATACAAATAAATAAAATTGAAGTGTCTGTTTGTAATATCAAAATAACAGCTTTTACTAAATGCATATGAAAGTATATACGGTACCAATAACAAAACAACCATTTTTAAAAATTTTGTCTGGCTGTCTGTCTGTTTGTTCCGGGTAATCTCCGAAACGGCTGGACCGATTTTGACGGGATTTTCACTGGCAGATAGCTGATGTTACAAGGAGTAACATAGGCTATTTTAATTATAGAAAAATAATTAGGGTTCCGCGCAAAACAATAAAAACCATGTAATCCAAAATCTCCACGCGGGTGAAACCGCGGGGCAGCAGCTAGTAGCAAATAAAAGTATTAAATTTAGGAAAATAAATAAATAACAAAAATACATTGCTTGTGGAAGCTATGTAATTTTTCTTATTCCCGTTTCATCTGTACTTTTCATTCAGTTAGTAGGTATTTACTGATTCACAAATAATTTTTGTTCCAGATTTCCTACGAATGAAAGTATTAAGAAAGACTGGATGAAAAACATAAAACTCCTGCCAATCCTGGGCAACCCAGTTTGGCTAGTGTGCTGTGCGCAAAGCATTTTTCAACATGGAAGTCAACCATTTTTCACTTAACTCGCACAAAAGAGGTGCTTTTGGTTTTACGTCAAACCAGAGAGCAAAACTATGCTCTGTATGAGAAAATATAATTTTCACAGAGATAACCAATGATCTAATCCACCCAAGGAAGCACTCATCTAATATCGGTTAACTACAAGGATCCTTAACGCGGCCCAGTCTAAGCGACATATTTATGTGTGCGTACTTGTCCCGCTATTCAATACTTAATGTTTGGTCTGTTTTACTTTAAAGTCTGTGACGCCAGGAAATAATAAGAAGAAGAAGAAAGAGAGAGCAGACGTCAAGGAAATATCAGACTGTTTCAATGGGCGAGTCATATGAAGCTCACAGCTCGCGCGGTGGGTGGTCAACTAACTTCGCTCGTCTTCACAATTATTTGTAACCGACTTAAAAAAAGGAGGAGGTTCTATGTTCGTCTGTATGTATTTTATTATGTACTAGCTGTTACCCGCCGCTTCGCCCACGGTAGCTTAAGTAACTATTTATAACATCAGCTATCTACCTTGACTCTCCCGTCAAAATCAGCCTTTTCGGAGATTAGCTTATATTACAAACAGACAGTTTAATTTTATTTATCCGATTTTTCCGTCAGTTGTGGATCAAATTTGAAAATTTTCGTTTGTAAAGGTCTCTCGAGGTTGTCCCATACCAATTGTATGAAATAATACCATCTCTAAAGGTAGAAATTGAGGATGAAATTTAATATATCGCAACATTTTCATCGAAGTCTATTCCCAATTTGACTTGTAAATATCAATTTTAATTCCATAACAAAAAAATCCCTCTTTACGTGTTCCATATTCCTTTGTGTTTCAAAGTTGTGCTGTACATATACAACTTACAGCCACTTTTAAGTCTAGCACGGACCATACACAATTGTAATAGCAAAACTAAATTGGAATCCTGAAACATTCTAATAGAATTAGCAGCGGGGGCATTAGTCTGGCGGTTGAGAACTCTGAAACTTCCATAATGGCCGCCACGTGCAGCGCATTACTGCGAATCATTTGCATTAGGCACAAAGGTTTATTGTTTCTTATACACACTGATCGTATATAAGCTGAATACGTGTGCACATTTTACCCGACTCCGGCAAATTCAAAAGCAAAGGTTGTTTTTTGAAACGACTACACAAAAAAGGACATTTTGGTAATCACACAAATATATACATCACAAAAATTTCGCTTCCAACAGGATCCGAACCTGCGTCTTCTGGTTATCTAGACCAGACGCCTTAACCAACTAGGCTATGGGAGCAATCGATGTTGACTGCGAAATTCTTGATATGATGTATTTCTTTCCGGGTTACAAGCCGTAGCTCCATCTAGCAGACCTCGCTTTGTAGCGATTGCCTACTCCATTGTACGTTACAGTACCAATCAAATGGCGAGAGATTTTGCATTATTTAAACTATGATTATTTCGCAGTCAACATCGATTGCTCCCATAGCCTAGTTGGTTAAGGCGTCTGGTCTAGGTAACCAGAAGACGCAGGTTCGAATCCTGTTGGAAGCGAAATTTTGTGTTGTATATATTTGTGTGAACATCCGCTAGTGTCGGTTAACACTAAAATATATTTCATCTTGGTAATCGCAGTTGATTTTGATGTTGAAGAAGAAGAATGCTCTACTACCCATTCCTGGATATTTCCTTAGCTGGTTCTTCCCCCCGGAAGAGATCAGTCCGTTAGTTCCATTAATTCTTATAGCTGAAGACAATTCTGTAAAGCAAATCAAATCAATAATTTATTTGCAAAAATACAGAATAAAATTAAGTATTCTAGGTCAAATAACCCGAGAATTGGCAAGCGACCGCGAGGCGTGGTAAGGCGACTCACCTGAGGCGTTATATAACTCTAATTACCATTTATGGCAACTATACTTTGCGAGCGATAACAGCTTCATAAAAAAATATTTATTGTGTTATAAAATTCGGACTGAAAGCTATTTTCTACTGTACCGAGCTATTAACCCCAGAAATTAGTTAACGATCGTCGGGCAGCAAACGTGAATAAACTTCAATTACTTATTCTTATTTATATTATTTTATAACTTAATATCGTAGACAGTATGTAAGTATGTAATTACAAATCACTTATACACAAGTTTCCAAATAGAATGTCTAAAGTACAAAACAGTCGGTACACAGAGAGTCCCAAACTAGGCGAGAGCCTGTGTCTTGGGACTCAGAGATGCGATTAACAATACAAGTTTAGCATTTAACAAAACAACAGTTATAGGTGTATATGAGTATATGCGCTCCACCATATGATTTAAACAGAGAATTTATACTTTTCAATGGCCAATGGGTAAGCACATGGACAGAAGCTATAAATTTAATTTGTGAAGTTTTTAATCGTATGTACGTACGTGTGTGTGTGTGTGTGAGAGAGAGAGGGAGTGTGTGTGTGTGTGTGTGTGAGTGTGTGTGTGAGAGAGAGTGTGTGTGAGTGTGTGTGTTTACAAGAGTGCGCGTATGCGCGAGCGTGGTATGTGCGAGCGTGGTATATATGTGCGCGAGTGTGTGTGAGAGAGAGAGATTGGTTGTGTGCGTGTATGTTATGTTAGTAAGTGAAGTAACAGTGTTTACAGCTCTTCAGTAGGTTCAAATGAGGAGTTCTGTTTGCTCGTATGATAGTTTTAAGAGCCAGTCTTTGACTAACCTCTTACAGGAGAAAACTTTGCATTCCTTCACATTACACCATTTACATACTTTATTGTAGGTGTTTACGTGAGCGTAAGCTGGGCTTCTTCGAGAAAGTAGAGATGAGGCAAGAGGGAGGGGAAGGCGAAAATTACGTCTTGTTAATAAGTCGTTGTAGTCAGGACGATTGAGGAAAATTCTGTGAGCTTTAATTGTAGCACTTAAGACAAAAAGCTGGCGTACACGGAGTACCTTAAAGTCTTCGTAAAGAGTGTTAGTTGGATACCGGAAAGATTTCTTTAAAGTAACTTTGATAAGGGCTCTCTGGGCTCTTTCTACGGTGATGAAGCTACTTTTTCCAGCACTTCCCCAAATTGATATGCAGTATTGCATAATTGACTGGCATAAAGCTAGGTAAACCTGCTTTAAAATGTCCAAAGGGGTACAGTCTCTTAGTTGTTTCATTATAAAAATTAGTTTCCTCAAACGAACTGAGAGGTCTGTAATGTGATCTTTATAGTTGAGGTTCTCGTCTAGTATAATGCCTAAATATTTTATTTTAGTAGTGCGATCAATAGAATTACAATTACAACTGGTGTGACGAGATTTATCATTGGACTTGTAGCAAGAATGGATTTTAAGTAAATAGTCAGAGTTTGGGCTCGCAGCACTTGTTTTGGAAAAAGCGATATATTTTGTTTTTTTGATATTTAGGGTCAATAAATTTTTATCTAGCAGCTCAGCAACTTGCGCTAGACCTTCTTCTGCATTGCTGTATACCTGTTCCCAACATTTTTCATGAAACAGTATAGCAGTGTCGTCTGCGTATGTGATTACTTCTGCGTTCGTTAAACGACAATTAACTATGTCATTAAAGTAAAGAGTGAAAAGTGTCGGTCCAAGTATACTGCCTTGCGGCACACCAAAATCGATAGGAAGGTGGCTACTGGAGTGAACACCGACTTTTAAGAATTGTCTGCGATCACTTAGATAACTTCTGAACCACACAGTGAATCTATACAAATAAATAAAATTGATGTATCTGTTTGTAACATCAAAATAACAGCTTTTTACCAAAAGCATATGAAAGTATATACGACACCTATAACAAAACAACCATTTTTAAAATTTTTGTCTCTCTGTTTGTTCTGGGTAATCTCCGAAACGGCTGGACCGATTTTGACGGGACTTTCACTGGCTGATGTTATAAGGACTAACTTAGGCTACTTTTATTTTAGAAAAAGAATTAGAGTTCCGCTCAATAAATATAAAAACCATATAATACAATATCTCCGCGCGGGTGAAACCGCGGGCGGCAGCTAGTAGCTAATATATCAGTGTCACTCATAACTTTGACAAATGCCTGCGCGAACTGCAGTGCGCTGGTTACTCTAAGATGCCCCTAAGACACACAAACACACGATTAAAAATGACAATGGTTTCGTAGTAAAACAATCACTTTGAAAATTAACAATGATTTATTGATAACCACCGCATAGGCGACCGCAGAAAAATCATTATGTGCGCAAACTTTCGACAAGCCTTTAGTCGAATGATATAATTGGTTAATCGAGCGTTTGCGACCACAACGATGATCACAAAAGTTCGACTTTTTTCAGCGTGTCATTGAGATCGGATTCCGTAACCCAACTCATCGGCAATGCAGCATTTCTTCTTTTAATTAAAGTGACGGTTTCACGTGAGGCCATTGCTCATTGGCACCCGTCCCACGTAACTCGTCATGCTCCCTGACTGTAGAGGAACCTCGAACCCTTCCCGAACTAGTCGAATAAGGACTTAGACTTGTTCGAAATCTAAGTAAAGTTTCGGAAAGGAAATTGTTATATACTTTTTTAGCAGGTTGTACATAGTAAGGCATTTTCGTGCTCACCACTCTTATCTATCACAAAAGTCAAGCTTCAAAACAACACAAAAAGAACAAACTTTATGCCATAAGCTTTCTTATGGCTCGAAAAGCGGATAAAAAGTGGGACAAAGAGTTGCATCGGCCGGGGACTGAACCCGGGCCTTTGTAGTCGGGGCAATTTTGTCCCAGAGCCAGCACATCTATTTGAGAGACAGTCCCATTGAGTAGTTAAAGGGTTAGTAACATTTTTCGATGAAGCCTGGCGTAAAGGTCCAACGCCATCTTTATTATATTTTATTAGTGCGGCTAACTTTCCCATATCAAACGCCATGTAAAAAACACCACATAAAGTTTGCCTGTTATTAAAATATAAATATTTATGTTATTTATAGATTTATTTTATTTTATTTCCCTACTATCAAGTATCAAAAGTTGATTGGTTGTAATTGGACGTGATATAAATAATGTACCTTCAAGGTATAAATAAAAAAAATATGCCTATATTGTCTAAGTACCTATATTTCAAGCGACTTGTATCGGGAAGAATCGGTATTGTAATCGGGAAGAAGTTCAAGTTTTGGGTCAGCATTCCCACTTTGTTCTCCATTGTACTCAAACTTTTTGTAAGACCGGACTTCTTACTCAGAAAGTCGAAATCTTTAAAAAGTTTCTAAGATAGTTTTAGTAGCAGACACTTCTTTTAAGTATGTACAAAAATAGTATTCGTTATATTATGAAGAAATCTCATTTTGTACTAAATGGTCGAAAAGATGGATTCAACTTGTAAAACACGTTATTGTACCTGAGTTTCTGTTTTAGATATAAGTATAAACTATTACACTCAGATCGACCTGTAATACACGGTAATGCGGGCGTAACCTTGAGACATCAAGTTGGTAGGTACTAAGTCTCATATTATAGGCATATGAATTTTACTGCCACCTGTGCTCATCAAACCGGGACGCAGGAATGCGTGCACACTACTATGTGTGCACGCATTAATATTCGCTCAAACGGACACTTAGCAGAAGAGTTTTGATCCTATGATTCGTTACAACTGCATGGACCGACCCTCTTGGCCAAAATCTTGGTCAAACAAAACAAACAAAAAGTGTTGTTGAAACATTGCTGTTGTATTTTTTTTATAGATAAAGCCCCATTCTTATGAAACAACTCAAAAATATTATGTCCATTACACTAATGTCGTATATCCGCACATCCGCGTGCCGATGGCCGCCATCTTGAACGGACGCCGCCATATTGTCCGGGCGCGCGTGACAAATGCCGTGTTATTTACCGCCATTATCACGCTCTTTCAAATCCGATCTTGTGTAAGAAGCGTGACGACCTTCGTGTAGCAAAATATCAACGAAAATGTAAGGAAATAATTCACTCTTAACCGATATATAGCCGCTTGCGACGGTGAATTGAACTAAATCTGATTTTAATTTGAGAAAGTGACCATTGCTGATGTGTTTTTTTTATTTTGACTTTGCACGGTTTGTAGGGTTGTAGGAACATACATGCAGCCAGTATGAAGTAATTTGTATAAAAAAGTTAAAATTAAGTCTAGGGCGGCACGAAGGTCTTCACTCATTAGTAAATATCCAGGCGTGATATGTTCTCCCCTATTTTTTGTTCATGAATAGAAAATTTAATCCTTCATTTTGAGAAATTTATAAGCTTTATACTGCATAGAAACTTGATTTTTCTAAGCGTTAGCCGAATAGTGAGATTTTAAATTTCACTCATATTCTTCACCGTTCCATGGACAAAAATTAATTTTATAAAATCTTTTATTTCATCCTACCCAGTCTTGTCACTGCATTAAATCTTCCACAGGCACAGTTATAAATCAACATGTATGAAGTTTGCCAAAGGGAAACCATAGCTATAGAAATAAATGTAGATCCAACTTGACCAACTGTATATTTGTGATAAAGGCCGAACCAATAAATGTTTTCCTATCTTAAAAACTCTTTCACTAAATTTTCGAGTTTGCTTAACATTAATATAAAGGTAAAAGGTGAGCAAGGATTAACCCTTCCATTTCAAAAAGAAACCTGTTTATTTTCCGAACGTGCTTCATAGAACTAATGGAGCGGTCCGGAACGAAGCTGAGATAGCGCCATTTTGACCGGACCGGCCCGGACAAACGTCGCGTTATTTACCACCCTTTGCTTACCCGGTCTTTTGACCCCGGTGGCACTTTTACATTATTACTAGTTTGGGAGTTAGTAACGAAGGAGCTGCTAACAAAAAATGGATGGGACTTTGCTCAAAATGGTTTGCCTTATTTTAAAAAAAGGCAAACAAAAAAGTGCTACGTTTGAATATATATATTATTGAGTTACTTATTAGTCAGCGATCATGTGAACTACGATAAAGTATTATTATACAGTGTGAGTTTTTTAACTGGGACAGTATGGGCATATCCGAATCCTTAGGAGATTCGGGAAAACTGTCTTAGGAACCAGTTTCTCATTTTGTGTGAAAACGATTTTGGAGTAGATATTTTTTGGTCAAGTGTAAGTTCTCCATAAAAAGTAGTAACTTTCATTTTTTTTATAATGTGGATCGACTCAATTTCAAGTGAGGATCGTTTCATTGTACTGAAAGAAAAAATGGAACAGTAGAAGATAGTTAAATTTAATAAAATATTTTCTCATACAATTTGTAAGGAATCTGGTAAGTACCTACGTTATTAAAACTATCGCAAGAAATGTTCAATAATGGCTTCCTTCTTGCTGTATGCAGGTACGGGCATGTTTGAGAACACTTCTAGTGGCCTTAGACAAAGATGTGTGGGGAATGTTGTTTAAATGATAAATGACATCGTGTTTTAACTCTTGTACGGTATTGTATCGAGATATCTTACGTTTAGGCTTATAACAACCTCTTTGTCTTAAATATTAAATTAATTGTTCAAACATTTTGTTCGTTAGAACTCACAAGAGCAAGGAGGTACTGCAAAAATGTTTAGGTGCAAATAAAATTACGTTTTTAATTATAGTAATCTACTATACATCTTCTATACAAATAAATAAAATTGAAGTGTCTGTTTGTAATATCAAAATAACAGCTTTTTACTAAATGCATATGAAAGTATATACGGTAACTATAACAAAACAACCATTTTTTAAATTTTTGTCTGTCTGTCTGTTTGTTCCGGGTAATCTCCGAAACGGCTGGACCGATTTTGACGGGATTTTCACTGGCAGATAGCTGATGTTACAAGGAGTAACTTAAGCTACTTTAATTTTAGAAAAAGAATTAGAGTTCCGCACAAAAAAAAAGAAACCATCTAATCCAAAATAGAATTGTTCGACAAAGTCGATTAAAAACTGAAGTTAACTAAACTTGTTACAAACACCGTCTCTCAGAAAAGTAGGTATTTACGCAAGCCGTAATCCAAACAAAGTAAATAATAAGCTAAAGCTAGTAAGTAAACTCTAGTTTTCAAGTCATCGAACAGAAAAATTGTTATGAAGCCAACTCCTAGTCTATTTGCGATAAATGGGGCTATTCTTCTAAGCTGCCATCAGACATAAAGTGCGAATGGAAGGCTCTGCTTACGTTATTTCTGAATTGTTTGCATTCGTCAGTTGATTCGGGAAACTGATTAGATGAGAAAAGGCACAGAATAAGTTGGGTTAAGATTCCCTCTATAATCTTGGAGATCAACACAAGGTGGGAGTCATTGGAGCATTTTTGGGTCGGTAGATATTAATTGGAACAGTTATACTAAAATTTGATTTTGTTAATACATGTTACGTTTTATTAATCTATAGTGGTAGACTAGCTGCTGCCCCGCGGTTTCACCCGCGCGGAGATATTGGATTACATGGTTTTTATATTTATTGCGCGGAACCCTAATTCTTTTTCTAAAATAAAAGTAGCCTAAGTTAGTCCTTATAACATCAGCCAGTGAGAGTCCCATCAAAATCGGTCCAGCCGTTTTGGAGATTACCCGGAACAAACAGACAGACAGGCAGACAAAAATTTTAAAAGTGCTTGTTATGTTATAGGTACCGTATATACTTTCATATGCATTTAGTAAAAAGCTGTTATTTTGATATTACAAACAGACACTTCAATTTTATTTATCTGTATGGATGTGTGTCTTGTGGGTATGATTTAGGAAAATAACATCATTATACCTACTTGCTGTTTCTGACACGATCATCGTATGCCCATATTATTTTTTATACACTTGACACGTTTATACACTCACTCCAAATAAATGCCAGTGATTTGACACAGAACACACTCACATTGGCCACGGCCAGTACGTGTCGTTAACTAATGTTATCATTTATTATCCATACTAATATTATAATGCGAAAGTGTGCTTGTTGGTTTGTCCTTCTTTCACGCAGTAACGAAGCAACGGATCGACGTGATTTTTGGCATAGATATAGTTTATGGACCGGAGAGTAACATAGGCTACTTTTTATCCTGGGAAATGCACGGTTCCTGTGGGAACGCGGGTGAAAACCGCGGGCAGAAGTTAGTGTGACATAAAATTGACATTGACAGCTGTCAATAAACTTTTATAATGTTGACAGGTTGATTTAATTTGACAGATCGGTTTGACGGTTCCTGTGGGAACGCGGGTGAAAACCGCGGGCAGAAACTAGTTCGTTTATATGTATTTGATGTGTCTTTCATTTTGTTCTGACACTCGCTCGCAGAAGTTAGCTCAAGCTATGTTGTTTATTTCATAGATTGCTTACACGTCTCCAAGGCCAATGTTGGCCTGTCAAGTACTAGGAAATATCTCCGACTTCGGCTTTTAGGCTTAATGTATTTCCGTTTCCGGTTGCCACTCTTGAAGTGAGGAAAAGGGTGAGATGATAGATTGGTTTCCTTATGACATCAGAGTCGGGTTATTAGGATAATGTAGAACTCGGTTAGTTTGATCGATTAAGTCGTTTCACGGATAAGATTTTTTAATCGATAGAGAACACTAAAATGAAAATTTACTAGCGTGATATTTTTCGATGCATTTAGTTGTCATCGCTCGCAGCGGCGCAAGTACGGATCTTTTCGGTCGATAATATTCAATAAAATTGACAGTTCAAATCGATAAAACCCACTTTATCTATTTGAACTGTCAATTTTATCGAAGAAGAAGTCAATTTTCCGTACTTGCGCCGCAGAACCGATAACGGATGGGGAAGTAAGGTTCTCGAGTGGCGACCACGAACCGGAAAACGTAATGTAGGACGACCCTCCACTAGGTGGACCGATGACCTTGTCAAAACCGCGGGGAACCGTTGCATGCAAGAGGCATGTAGTCGATCCAAGTGGCGTTCTATGGGGAAGGCCTATGGGGCACCCTAGACGCTCAAGCAAACTTATCACAAAATCCGCGCTTGACGCAAAAGCGTTGTTATTCTGACAAGCAAACGTACCTTTGCTTGAGCGTCTAAGGTGCCCCTCATGTTGGTATCCTCGTAGTATGAGCCAAATAGGTGCTGAAACCACAGCTTAAACCAGCATTAGTGGAGTCAAAAGGCATTTGCTGTTTAATTTGTACTTAACCCTGAGCATTAAAGGGTTGAAAGCAAAAAGATCCTAATTAAAGAGGCTGGCGGGAATCTTTACTGCATAACAAATTAGAAGGCTTAGGAGAGTTTTAACAACATAAGATGGAGTACAGTCACTTTTACTTATCAAATTTAATAAAATCCATACAGATAAATAAAATTGAAGTGTCTGTTTGTAATATCAAAATAACAGTTTTTTACTAAATACATATGAAAATATATACGCATCGCTACCAATAAAAAAAAAAACAATTTTAAACATGTCTGTCTGTCGACTGTTTGTTTCAGCTAATCTCCGAAACAAGTGGCCAGATTTTTATGGGTCTTTCACTGGCAGATAGCTGATGTTATAAGGAGTAACTTAGGCTAAGGAGTAACGTGGGCGAAGCCGCGGGGCAAAGCTAGTCGAGTATAAAAAATGTATAAAATCAAGCAATAGGCTGAGTCAACGGGTTTCATTTAACGGTAGTGCCCGTTTCCACTGTGTTTTATACCTATACAGCTATAAAAAGCGAAAAATGAACGAGTACACTTTTATGACCTTCATATAATTTTTTTACCAATTTCCAAAAAGAAGGCTCTCACGTGGAACCCTTTCTATTTGTTTTCCTTTACCTTATATTATACGAGGCTCCTATTTTTAATAGTCTTCATTAACTATTCTATTAATTATTAGCTACAGACTAAAATGGCTAAATAGTTCCTTCAAAGGACCTGCTAAAAGTACGCACCTACTACTGAAAAAAAACGTAATAGGCGCCTTAGGTGGGGCATAATGAGAACGTGAATGGCACAATTGCAAGGGCTATGAAACAAGACGTGGTTTCAACTCAATCACATATTTTTCCTAACCAAGACTTTAGCTGCCTCTGGCCAGCGCTTGCGCATCCAAGCGCTAAGTTAGCGTTAAGGGGCAGCAGCTAAAGAGTCCGAAAAAGTCCGGTTTAGGTCGCATTACAATCAAGAAAAAATACAGTAGTATAGACAAGTGTTTATAGGAAAGATTTTTCTATAAAATATTATATAGAAATGGCCTAGAATCTTGTAAAAAAAAAGAAGAAGACTCCGAAAAATTTCTTTTGTCACGAAATGCTCCATATTTTGAGCAACAACTATCATATTTTTTGTAACCAAAAAAAAAGGAAATTTAATCATCTAATGACAATACAACGGAATGATTCCTAAAGGAGCGCCGCTAGCGACGATGTGGTCGAAGATAACGTATACCCCAAACACTCGCAGAAGAGTTAGTCCTCCCCCCAACAAAAATACATTTGGTTCGGCAGTCAAATTTACTTGACCAATTAGCTATGATAGCTAATTGGTCAAGTAAATTTGACTTATTTAACAAAAGATAAAACTCACGCAACAAACGTAAGTGTAGGTACATAATTGTATCTATGCTTCCGTGCCAGTGGATACTCTCGCACGACTGAACACTAGTCACGCGTGTGCTCATGTGTCTGAGTAGGGGAAAATGTTTGCGGTATTTTCTTTGAAGACACTCTTATTTGTGCTATGAGTAGTTTTTGTGCTTTTAACATTAGCTTCACTGGTCCATACCACTTCATAGTGTTATGAACCATGTTATTAATTGTACGTTATTCATATTGCCCGGTTAGTCATTGTGAACATTTTTGTGAATAATGGTTTTCACTTTCAACACAATAATAAGAAGACGTGTTTTATTAAATTATGACTTCCTACAATATACGGCGTAGTCGTAAAAAGATTCCAGGCAAATTTTGTTTTGACAGTAGATGGTAAAATATATTTTCTAGTGTGAGTAATTATTTTGTAGGCCGTTGAGTAAAAAAAATGTAAAAAAGCACTGAAAAAAGCGTAATTTTTGATCAGCAAATGTATCGAATGAAAATTTCTAAATCATGTTTTTGTCTTGATCACGGAGAGATAAGGGTCTCATAAAACATATATGTTAGTTTCAAGATGATCACGTATGTGTTTGACCCAGCATATTTATAGAAAAAAACCCTTAAATTTACGGAGCGTGGTCCCGAACACTATGGGTAGGTTATGTTTGAACAGTGACAACACATCACTCGAGCGACGCGAGAGCGGGCTGCGGCAGCGACCGTCGAAGCGCTGAATAATGAGATGTGTTTTTATACTTAACCTTAAATTGTAATTTTTTTTCTCAAACTACCCAACAATTATTTCGCAATTTTTTTTTTTTTGCAATTTTCATAATAACTCAGTAATTATTAATAATAAAATAATTATTAATCACGTTGCCCTTGGCTTCGTTAAAAAGATGCGTGTTTTTTTCAGGAGTCATGCACTGATGGTCTCTTTTCCGACCTTCATTTTTCATACGGCGTTAATATTTAAGCAAACTTGTTTTGAACACTTATTCATAACAACAGATCTTTGAGATTCCACTGCTACTACCAACCGAGAGGTACACCTCAGTCTCAGTAGAATTAAACCCTAAAAACAATTTAAACATTGCAAAAATACGACTATAAAGGTTACAGGAGAACCGGTTATGAAATGTCTGACTGTAGCAAAACTCAAGGAGCATCCCTTCAATACAAAAGAGCGGGTAGTACCTTCCTCCTCTAAGTATTCCTTTATTCCTACTTAGTTAAGAGAAATTCTCCCGTCAAGGTGCAAATGCTTTTTGAAACAAATAAGCACTCTCCTCGTAAACTTTGTTTCCTTGTAGAGATTTCGCCGAATGGTACTTACTGGTAGCAACGCAAGAACTGTTTCTAACTCAAACTTCAAAACTTGCATATTCGCAATTGCATAGACGAGTAATAATTGTGCTTCTGGTACCCACTCCGCTTCCATTCAGTGCGAGCCAGTCGGAACCTTGGGTGTAAGTTTGAGTTGGAAATAATAAACTGCGAAGGTTGAGCATAGCAGAGATTTCCTTTACAGATAAAGTTACCATCCCGTGCTCGCTGGAGGATGCTTCAATATAGTTTTAATATTTTCGCATAGGTACATTTACAATGGATGTTTTTCGAAATATAGGTAATTTAACTTGCAAAAAATATGACTCAACTTTCATGTACACTTGAAAGTTGTGATCCAGTTGTTGTTGTTGTAGAATAGGTAGATGTAGTTAGCATTAGTTTAAAGGCCGTTGAAACTCCGAATATTTAGTTAAGAAGTAAATTAAATAGCGTCTAGAGTCGTAAAATTAAGAGCCTAAAGATCTTCCAGTCTGCTCACTAGCCCATCTATTATTATGTCTATCAGACACCCTCAAATGAATTAAAATAAATGGTTTTTTTTATATGTTATTTGGTAACGAGACGAGCTGGTCGTTTGCCTGATGGTAGGCATAACGCCGGCCCATAACAATTGCAGTGCTACCCAGAACTTTGAAACACAAAGGCCTGCGCGGCACTGCTGTGCACTCGTTACCCTGAGACATTAGGTATTAAGTCTCATACGCCCAGTAATTTCACTCGCTACTCTGCCCATCAAACCGGAACACAGTAACGCTTGCACATTACTGCTTGGCGGCAGACTTCACGAGCAAAGCGGTGGTAACAACCAGATGGACAGTTGGACACTCGCAGAAAAGTTAATCCTACCACTAACAAATTTTTGACTTCAACCATCCGAACATTCTGATGGATCCATAACTCAGATCCATAATGGATCTATTAACTTTCATGAACCCAATTTTTAAAATAGAGATAGATCTATTGAGAATTGTTTATATCATCCATCAATCTTTGGATCAGCAATCGCTTAACATCATCGCTTCAGACATTTTCTTATATTCAGCTTATCACACGGCATTTGACCCAAACCACAGAATGAACACTAGTTTATAACTTACTAGCTTCTGCCCGCGGTTTTCACCCGCGTTTCCACAAGAACCGTGCATTTTTCCGGCATAAAAAGTAGCCTACGTTACTCTCCGGTCCATAAACTATATCTATGCCAAAAACCAAGTCAATCCGTTGCTTCGTTACTGCGTGAAAGAAGGACAAACCAACAAACACACTTTCGCATTTATAATATTAGTAGGATAAGTACTAAGCTCACTCGCCATAGTTAGGGAAAAGCCTATAAAAATAATAGTTCTTCAACTGAACCAATAAACCACAGAGCCGGTCGACTGCGAAGCGATATTGTTCAGGCCTTAGAATAATTCGATTCGCGGGGTTTCACATAAATTACAAAACTCGGTCAAGTGTTGTTCAGTGAGACAGCTTTCGGTTTAGATAAAAGATATTTGCATTTTACACCGTTTAGGTTACACTGTCGATACGTAGCAAGTTAGGAATATTATTGACAAGTCATAGATTTTTAAGATGAATATTTCAGTGCGCTCGAGACTTTAGGTATTAAGTCTCATAAGACCAGTAATTTCACTGGCTACTTTGCTCATTAAACCGAAACACAATAATGCTTGCACATTACTGCTAAGCGGTAGTTTTTGACCCAGACGGACATTCCCTGAAAATTTATTCCTGCCACCTATGTAATAATTGTAATATTTCGGACCGCTCAGAAACTCTTTCAAAATACTCTTGTGTTATGTTCTTTATCACCTACCTTTAGGTCGGAGTTCACCAAATGCGATATGGATGACGTCTACGTGACCAATAGTTTAATTCCCAATACAGAGCTATCTTTGACAGCACATGTCAAAATGCTCTTTTAATTTTACAATACAAAATAGTACTTTATTGTACACCAGACTTAAAAATTAAAACAGTACAGGTATAATAAGCAACACTATAGTACAATGGGCGGACTTATCGCTAATAGCTATCTCTTCCAGTCAACCGTAATAAGTTACATAAAGAAAACACACGACTGCGCTAGCCAGTGTCACTCGTGAAGGATGGATTCTATTGATACATCATAAATCCAAATCTGTTCAGGAATTTACCAGTTATATATTGTGAAATAAAGAAACTCGCATAACATACATACATACAATGGAACTTAAAACTATTACACTCCTTATTGTTTAGTCATGTAATATCGAAGTTGAAACTACACGAACCTTAGGCGGCAGGTTCATCATACTTCATCTTCGGTTCTAAATGGTTGGTGAACTCGAACCTTATTACTGTACGTGCACTGTGCACTGTGCATGCCTGAAGCTTTTACTGTTTAGCATCCCACATTTACTGATAATAGTATTGTCTGAAATACATTAACATCCTCTCTACCTTGAAATTTATTTTCATCAAAATAATTCAAATTCAAATTCAAAAGTCTTTATTCAAATAGGCCCCAAAGGAGCACTTATGAAAGTTAAAATGACTAACAGCGGGCCTCTGCAACATTCATCTACCCGAATCACAGACTAAAACTAATGATGTCTTTATCAGAACATAATAAATGACAAAGACACCAACAGACCCAATCCGTGCTCAAAGTCAACGAACCTTCCAGAAACCCACCGTGCCCGTTCCAAATTGGTATAGGCCGAGCAAGAAGAAGGGCAAGAAACTCGTCACGGCATTCTTTTTAAAAAAATAGTTTTTTTACAATGATTCTAATGCTAACAACTAACAATTTAAAGTTTAGTAGTCGCCAGGAGGCTCCTGCTGAGCTGTTTCAAAATCTGTTTCAAAATAATCAAATAGTAACTTTAACAAAAGCTTATTAGGTACATCTTGTTACATTAGTGTTCATACAAAAAGTTTGCAATCTAGGTGACCTAGCTCATGTAATAATTAGTTTAGTTTTAGAATAGAATGGCACTCTCTGAATTCAAGTTCAGGTTTGACTTTCAGGGTTAGTGTACTAAGTTCGAAGCTGACTCTCATACCTGTGTTTGTTTTAACAAACACAGGTATGAGAGTCAGCTTTAGGTCACATTTAGTAGATTTTGGTGTAACTTGTATTTGAAAAAATTGACGCTGGTCCAACTTAACAGGAATATTATTTAAATCGAAAGATCGAAATAGCACGTGTTATACTATTTTAGAATTTCCATGAAACACGCAAGTTTTGTTGTAGTTGGTCACACCGGTCACCATACAGCGTATTAGCTGAATTTAATCGCTATAATATCTTCTTCTAGGGAACCTCCTCGTGGATGAAACTGCTGGCTGCAAGTAGTAATTAAAAAAACTAGAGTAGGTAAGTTATAATCTCTACTTTCGAACAGTGGCAATTGGCGAAACATCCCAACTTTTCTAGGTTTAGAATATTCACTATTTCCGACCACGTTCTCGTTTAAGATCAGCGGGGCTAAAAAGGCCACATTGAGCAATTCCTCTGCAAGTAATTCATTTCCTGATTCACCAGCAGATCCGTAGCAATTCCTCTAATTTTTTGTAAATGGGTCAATTAATTTGGTGAATCTTATTTCAATTCAATTCATATGCAGAATTGCAGATTCGTAGATGTTAACATTGCCAGACCAAAATAAACAAAAACTTGACTTTCTGGTAATATTTTCTATAATATAATCTAATCTTATTACACGTTTTACTTACTAGAAATATTGTCTGAATTTTAAGATGACAACTGTAAAAGATATTACAGCTAAAATACCCTAAAATAAAGCTTAAAACATATAAATTAATTTGGTCTTTACCCTAGCAACAGACTGTATATCATTCAGGATTCCCAACATATGGGGAAAGTGTGGGATTTCCCCTAAATTTATGGCGAAAATAGGGGAAAATAAGAGGGAAAGTGTGGGTTTCCCCCCTAATTTTTAATTAAATTAATTTTAGGAGTTTTTGACCATAGCTTAGGGCGAAATATTTTTGGGAGTTGGCAACACTGATATCATTTTTTTTTTCGGCATCACGCCTTTAGTTTTTTTAGCCAGTATCAAGCCAGTATCTGTATCATTATCAAAAACTAATACTTAATACAGCTGTAAAAAAAACAAGAAATTGTGTATCCGTATGTATTCGTTACTTCAGTCAGTATTCGTTACTTTCGTAACGTTACTCGTTAGTTCTGATACAATTGAGTACGGGCACGAAGTATCGTATCGAGTCGCACTTTCGTATCATTACGTTACTTTTGATACAATTGAGTATCGGCATGAAGTATACTCGTAGTATCGAGTCGCATCGCGTACCGAACTTACGTTTACCTGACTTAACTAATGTATAAATGTACAATTGTACATATGTATTGTATAATTTATGAACTATTTTCGTCTTGTTACATTTAGATGTAGTGAATGATATGATTAGCACAGAAACACCATAAAAAATCCTTATTAAACTAATGAAATCCAAAAGTTGAGAATAACAATATATTAAGGAAAGCAATGCCTTGTTCATAATATTATATAAAAATGTGTTAATATCATCACCTAATTTTTCACCCTTGAATAAGGTATTCTTTCATTAAATTTATGAAACCCTACTCATGAAAAAAATAATAATTCAAATCGGTCGGCAAATGGCGAAGATATCGAGTAAAATCGCGCCACATAAAAAATACAGGCGAATTGAGAACCCTCCTCCTCAGTCGGATAAAAATATGAACAATACGAAACCACGATGCTTATCTCTCACTCGGATACATTTTATCGCTGGACAAATAGTTTCAGTTCACGCATCATGCGTTGTATCCATTCGGATAACGAATCTAACATCATACGAAACGTACAAGTAACGAAGTGAGTTTGAAAGTAACGATTCGTTACTTCGGGTCTGGCGATGTACCTGTTACTCGGTAACAAATACATACGGTTTGCTACAGTTCTAGTTTTATTCATTAATCATTGGTTATATAAATAAGCCTACTTAAACGTTTATGATTAAGAAATAGTTATGCACTATTTAAGATTTTAAGCAGTAGTTTGCTATTCACCGAATTAAGCAGTGATTAGCTGTTTTTATGAATAAGACTGCTAATACTTAACCTCGAAACTAACACTCGGAAAACGAAACGAAACCAGTAAATACTTTGTTTCGTTGAAACATACGAGAAACGAATTAAATTTGTAAGTAACGATTCGTTACTTCGGATCTGGCACTCGTTACCCGTTAACTAGTTACTCGGTAATAAATACGCGGAATAAGATTTGTTACAGCTCTATTCGTTGGCCCTAATGATAATACAATAAATAAAGTAATTGTAATACCTATAATTATGTAATAAGAAGTAAAACGAACGTTAACATCAGCCTCTCAACTCTGAAACACTAGAATTGGTCAATTGGGCCCCATAGCTAGCAAAGTGGTTCGTTTACAAGGGCCGTAAAATTGGAACTATGTGTATTTCCAATGAAAAAATGTGATATTTGAGTCGCAGACCTACATTTCAACATTTCCATTATGTAAATAAATAAAAATAGGTAAGTGTTGGCTCTCATAAATTTTTATTTACGAAATGAATTCTGGTGCAAATATAAAGTTTACTTATTTTATAGGAAAGGAAAGGCGTTCATCGAGGATTTCCAAGGAGCAATGGAATAAATGTTGCTCGAGTTTCTTGAGCAAAACTCCAGCCTTGGTCGGCGTTATAACAACTGCTGCACCTACAGGGATGGAAAGAGTCTGCATTTCTTTCTAGGAGATGGCTGGATTGCTTAATTCCACAGTATCTAGTATGACCAAAATACAAAAAAAGAACATTCTGTTATAAGTACTTTGTAGTATCAATGGTTGACAGTTTGGCAAGTTTTACTTAAAATTCAGTAGTAGGCACATAATAAACTAAGAATAAGTTAACTCCATAGAAACGGCCCGATTTCACTATACATACCTAAGTGGTATAACATGCATGTTCCACACAATAGCTTATAGTTGAAAGCCAATAATGATCCAATTGTTAACATTAATCGAAATTGAATTTCTGCATATGTAAAAAGATGCAATAAAATTATTCCGATACTAAAAATGTCATTGGTAGGTGAGCCATCAAGTTTGTTTATATTTTTGGCCAACTAATAAAAACTCCATACACTAACATCTGAAATACTGCTTCTTCCTAGACCTCCATAATTTTAGTACCACTACCTCCACAACTTAGTACAATTTAATTCCTAACAACATCTGAGAAATATGACTAATTGCAACAAAACAAGTCTTGATTGAGATGATAAAATAGTGAAGATAATAATTATCTAGATATTTAATTATCTTCCATTTGAATCATTATCATTTACTAGTCATACTACTCATTTACTAGATGGTAGGACTAACTCTCCCACGATTGACCATCCTGGGTTGGTACCACCGCTTTGCTCATGAAGTCTGCTGCCAAGCATTAATGTGTTCCGGTTTGATGAGCAGAGTAACCAGTGAAATTACTGGGCTTTTGGAACTCAGTACCTAATGTCGCAGAGTAATGAGCGCACTGCAGTGCTGCAAAGCCATTAGGTTTCAAGCTCTGAGTAGCACTGCAATTATTATGGCCTGGCGTTATGCTTACCATCAGGCAAATAACCAGCTTGTTTCATTATCAAATAAAATAAAAGAAAGTAGTAATTGCAATAATTTAATACAAAAATTTTTTTTTAGGGGGGTTTTACTTCCTGGTAGATTTTGTTATAAGGAGTAACTTAGGCTACTTTTAATGTGGGCAAAGCCGCGGGCATAGCTAGTTCCTAATAAAATTAATATAGAGTACACATGCATCATCTTTAATTTTACACAATTAACTAATAAAGTAAATAAATTAAAGCTATGTTAGATGAGCTTTGGTCAGCAAGTCAATGATCTATCATAGCCTTTAGGGCTTGCTGCTTCTTCAACAGCTTAACTGTCATTGCTTCTTCTGAATATCCTCATGTTAATCGTAGGTATTATGATACTGAACCTAAAAACCATATTGCTTCATTTTCAGGCTGGTGTTCAAGGTGGTGCTTGAGGGAGTGCCCGGAATCACGGTTGTCTCCACAGCATCACTTGCTCAAAATATTGATGTCTATGTTGCATATGTCTATATAAAAATTCTACTGTAAATTTGCTAGTATTATTTTATGTTTTAATTATTGTAAAAAAATAGTGCATAGTTATTATAATTTTAGTAATAGCTTATCATGTTTTTTACTTTTCTCTTTGTTTTATTACTGTCTTTGCAATTTCTCAGGTATTACACTGGGTAGCTGCGCCAGCAACCTCCCTTGTTTGAGCATTTTTGGTCCCGGTGACATTATTAAGTGGTCATTATTTAGAGCTTGCATCATGGCCCTCATAAAGTCAGTTGGATACACTTGGTGCATCTTGTTAAGTGCAATGACTCCAATTTATCTCTGGTACGAACCTGAGGCATAAAAGCCCAGTGTACTTAATACCTAAAACGAAAATATATGTTATTTTAATTATAAATATAACATCTAGGTAGTTAAAATATATTAGTTTTGTTATTGAGAGGAACAGTGAAGATAGATGGAACTTAGAACATTAATTGTAACCACTGGGAATCGAATTCGATTGGAGGATATACATTAATAAATGCGTATGTGTATGTTTGTTGGTTTGTTCTTCTTTCACGGATCGATGTGATTTTTCATATAGATATAGTTTGTAGACCCAGAGAGTAACATATATTTATATGCCTTTTCATCCCAAAAAAATGCACGGTTCCTGTGGGAACGCGTGTGAAACAGCGGGCAGAAGCTAGTATAGATAATATGTCTTATTATTCACTCACCATGGATATAAAACTGATTCCATTTTGACGATGAGTGGTTAAATAAAGCTCCAGCTTTAATATAACATATTTACAAGCACTTTGTTGAGTCTGTATAACCCAACAAATTCAGAGTCGGATTTCCAAAGCTAATTCCATTTTTCGAAGAACTACGCTTTGTTGGCGATATAAAACGCTTTGTGTAACAAACAAGTAAATTCATTTTCAAAAAAAAATCATAGTCTTATAACTACCATGATTTATTATTTGTTTCAACAACATGGACGAAATGAATTGAAAAAAGTTCCTCTCGAGTAACTTCTTACGATTCTCCTATTTGACGTTTATCGATGCCTATTTTGCGAGCTATTTCATAGAAAACTGTCAAATATAGCAATTCTTAGTATAATTCGGCATGTGAATCACATTATGAATTGCCTTACTACGATTTATGAAAAATGAATCATAATATTTTTCACCCTGGCTAATAATTTCATATGATTCTGCTATTTGACGTTTATGCAATTCGTATTTCGTGAGCCATTTTACGAATTTTCATAGAAAACTGTCAAATAGATGAATTGTTGCAATGATTCGGCAAGTGAATCACTTTATGAATTGCATTTCGGTAACAACTTTTAGCAATTCACGAAATGAATCATAATATGATTCGGCCAAAGTGGCCTTTTTAGCCCCGCAGGTGAGATAGTGGTCAAGTTATAGGTTAGTCATTTTTAGGGTTCCGTACCTCAATAGGAAAAAGGGAACACTTACGTAGTCTCACTTATTTGTACGTCTGTCTGTTATTACCGAGAATACCTATACTATGGCACTTCCGGTTGACCTAGAATCATGAAATTTGGCAAGAAGTAATGTCTTAGAGCTCATTAAGTAAAGGGGAAAAATAGGAAAAACGTAAATTTGTAATTGCAACACAAAAAAAAATATATGTTTGGGGGATTGCTTTTGGGGGAACATTTTAAAACATACTCGGAAAAGGCGAGAATAATTTTCGAGACTTATTTGTCGAAACGGAACCCTCGGTGCGTTAGTACGACTCGCACTTGGCCGTTTTTTCATACTACGATAGCTCGTAGTGTAAAAAAGTGCAATCAAACGCTTATGTACTTACATAACTAATTAACTAAAAAAGTAAAATTAAAGAAGTCCCGTCAACTCCACCAACACCGGTTTTCATCAAATTTCAGCGTCAAAGAGAAGTTAATAAGTTTATTAAGACAGAAAATAGACGCGACGAGTAACGACGCCAACTTTTGGTACAAAGACGGCGACAGGTCAACGAACTCTCAGCAAACATTTTAGTTTTAGGATTGTTTTTATTTTTCTTATAGGTAATTTAATTCGAAGCTATTCGGTAGTGAAGTAATATTTTTAATTATCAACTAGCTGCTGCCCGCGGTTTCACCCGCGCGGAGATATTGGATTTCATGGTTTTTATTATTTGCGCAATTCTTTTTCTATAATAAACTACCTACTACTACGCCTACGTTACTCCTTGTAACATCTGCTATATTTTAGTGAAAGTCCTGTCATAATCGGCCAAGCCGTTTCGGAGATTACCCGGAAAAAACAGGCAAAAATTTAAAAAATGGTTGTTTTCTTATATGTAGGTACCGTATATACTTTCATATGCATTTGGTAAAAAGCTGTTATTTTGATATTACAAACAGCAGAAATTACTGGGCTTATGAGACTTAATACCTAATGTCTCAGGGTAACGAGCGCAGTGCAGTGCCGCGCAGGCCTTTGTGTTTCAAAGTTCTGAGTGGCACTGCAATTGTTATGGGCCGGCGTTATGCTTACCATCAGGCAAACCAACTCGTCTCGTTACCAAATAGAATAAAAAGAGAAAAAAAGGATTTGAACCTACGACCCATCGACCTACAAATAGGTGGCTGACCTCCACCTCCTTCAGTAGATGATGCCAATGATGAGTGTTACGAGTGTAAAACTATCCTTCGCCTGTTATCCAGTTGCCCTAACTTGGAGTGAAGTTATAATGACATGCCGGGAGCAATTAATTAAAGCACTAAATTTTGCTAGTTAAAGCTGAGTTGTTAAAAAAGTTTTGGGTAACATTATTTGAACAAGTTACTGTGGAGAAGTTGTACCATTATCACGCGAATACGTTTACTTTGGCGCTTTGATATCTCTAACCTATACTATATATAATATCTATACTCTATATATATAAATAAAATTGAAGTGTCAAATGTCAAAATAACAGCTTTTTACTAAATGCATATGGAAGTATATACGCTGCTATTAACAAATTCCATCTTTAGTATAGTGGGTCTACGGGGAACAAAATCCTCGTAGACCCATGCACCAGTGTATCATAGCAGTGGGTCCACGGGGAAACTGCCCTTTGGATTATGAACTTAAAAGCGATGTAATAACAACCCACGAGCAAGTGTGTTAAAAAAAACAAAATTAATTGCACAACAGGTATATCGGATTTTTCGAAATACAGTTGACAGTTCTTCACAAATTCATCGAATTGTTGAGTTTTGTACAAAGTTTATGTTTCAAAAGTCACTTGAACATTCCATATTCACAAGAGATCGTTGTGTGCACTCACTCTGCAGACACAAAGAGAATTTAATCAATTGTGCTTTTCGGACCGAAACTCATTGATTTGCAATAATTTAATTATTTAGGCACTTACTAGCGCCCTCCTCCACTCGGTTATACTCTGTGAATACTATAAATTTTCTTGACCCAAAAGGATTTCAACCAAGGTTCTCTAGAGTCTAGACCACATTACCTAATTACTGGACCATAACGAAAATATTGTTGGAAAACGGATAACACTTACCTACATCAACCATTGCCCGACAACTTCGTGGCCAATATCTATATTAGATCTGAAATATATTTGCTTATATAGGTCTTAGCGTTCAAGGCGACCTCTTCCAGACAACTGTGTATATCAAAATATATCATTCCATTTTTTATAAAAACCCTGCAAATGTAACGTACGGGTAATTTGTGTTGTTAATAATCAATCACGTTGATACAAATACAAATACAAAAGATTTTTATTGACAAAAAGAGAAAATGTTACATTTTTATGATGGTCCCCGCACGAGGTCAGGCCTGTATCGCGGGAGGCCGTTTAGAGTTAACAGTTTGGCAAAATAGAGACCAACATGAGATTGATAGGGTTAATAAATCATTTTTGAAAGGAAATATCGCCACATTTACATAAAAGTCAACAACATTCTATATACAAGTTTGAGGCCACTGGAGATTTGGGACTGCTAAACCTTTTTATTATAAAAGGCTTGTGCTGAGGCTGGTGCCATAAGTTGCTAAGTAAGTTATCTCTGAATAAATAATTTTTCGGGTCGTTCAAATTCAAACATTTATTTTACTAGCGTCTGCCCGCGGTTTTCATCCGCGTTCCCACAGGAACCGTGCATTTTTCCGGGATAAAAAGTAGCCTATGTTAATATCCGGTCCGTAAACTATACTTATGCCAAAAATCACGTAGATCCGTTGCTATGTTACTGCGTGAAAGAAGGACAAACTAACAAATCAACAAACACACTTTCGCATTTATAATATTAGTAGGATATAGTACGTTTACAGTAGTATAGGTAAACATACTACAATTTTGGATCAGCAGCCGCTGCAGGAACCGCGCATTTATTTATATATTTATTTATTATACTTTATATTTATTTATTATACATTTATTTTTATATTATTAGCCATTTAATTTTAATCTTATTTTTTAAGCTTTAGCTGTCGCTATAAACTTCTTTGCGATGCCTGAAAAGGGCAACTAAGTCAAAAGATCTCATATAAGTAGAATAAGACCTTTGTACATACACTTAGTTATGCAAAATAAATGAATATGAATATATTAGATATAGATAGTATATAGATACTAACATTAGGGAAGGCTAGAAATGTAACAACTGTAACAAATTATAAATCACAAAAGCCTATTAAATCACAAATGTAGTACCTACATATGCCATTAGATTAAATACACATGTATACTGCATGTATCCAACAAGCATCTTACAGCATATATGTTGTAATGACACATTTTGTTGTAGTTTCTCCTCTATATTCCAATCAATCGTTGACGCGGTTCGCGCGTGATGTTTTTGTGCGGGTGGTGCGGGGAATAAGTATTGGGTCTGACAGATTTCCAAAAGTCATCTGTTATACGGACCTTAAGGACGAACTAGTCGTTCATTTCTCCATACAACCGTACTTGGGTGATTTCTCCACTACTTGACGTTTTAAGTCCAAAATTAAGTACAATATCGATTTATCTCTTCGTTATCTAGGTCAGCCTGCTAATTATACAGAAAAAAAATAAGTGGCTTAAAAGTAATGAGCCTTCAAAAAACTGTATTTTAGCACGTATTTTAACGCAAGTTTGGACGTAAATAAATTACAAAAGGATTACGAAAACTCCAAAATAAGGTACATACTAACAAGCTTTAGTTTATTGACATTTCAAATAACTTTGGTCTGACTAAATACATTCAGTAGTTTTGTCGTAAAACCCCAAGCACCAGAAGCCAATTCGTACATTTTTGCGCGCCGGTTTTCGACTTTTCGGTTTTCGTCGCGACTTTACGAGAGTGTGTAATTGTGTATGTGCGAGCATTAGCCTCATACTACTCATCGCTGCAGAGTCTTACCTTGTCCCACGAATGTTAGATGAAATATCATGCATTTTAGCCGCGCCCACCGATGAGTTCGCTCCATGGACTAGTAGGCTCTTAAGGAACGTTTTTAATTGCGATTAAGAATATGAATGCAAGTCTGTCACTCAAATGCAGCTGGCGGATCGCACCTTTGCTTAGCGACATATTTTTAACTTGCTAGATATAATGAAAGATGTAGATGCTAACAGTTAAATCAATGTTGTAGTCAGTAGTGGATACATATGTTCTAGATTCACGTGCTCTTCGGCCACATCTTCGTTTACCATCGTATGAGTTGTTAGACAAACGTAAATCAATCTATATACAATTATAAATACATACAAATAAATAAAATTGAAGTGTCTGTTTGTAATATCAAAACAACAGCTTTTTTTCCAAATGCATATGTAAGTATATACGGCACCAATAACAAAACAACCATTTTTAAAATTTTTGTCGGTCTGTCTTACTGGGTCTTGCTGGGTCGATTTTGACGGGACGTTCACTGTCAGATAGCTGATGATACAAGGAGTAACATAGGTTCCACGCAAAAAAATAAAAACCATGAAATCCAATATGTCCGCGCGGGTGAAACCGCGGGCAGCAGCTATTTTGTAATAAATAAAGTCGAATAAACAATTGTCATTTCAAAAAAAAAAAATAGAACACCGTAATCATTTCGAAAAGTTATAAAACGCATCCAATTAAAATAACATTTCTATATACATTGTAATAAGTAATCAGGGTTATAGACACGACGCGAGTTCTCCAATTAAGATTAGTGAAATTAATCGCTGATGGGTACATTTTAACTGGATTTGTTGGGCCATGAAATAAGCGGCGGGATTAAGAGTTCTAAATACCTTTTAGCTATATTTTAATATGAAGAATGATAGTCGCTACATTTTAGTTAATAAATTGTTTCAGGCCTCACCTAGTTAAAACTTTCGTAAGTATTCATTTATTGATTAAGAGCGTTAATACACTGACGGCTTTTCATACAAACTTTCAAGTCCAGAATCTCCGAAATGAATGAAAGATTATATGCACGAGCAATAATACAGAGAACTTTTTTGAAAAAAAGTTCTCTATAAAAACTAAATTACCAACAGCGATTTTAGGTTTTCCGAACAGAATATTACAATTACCTTTTTTTAAATAAGTACATTTTAAAAATGTTATATGCTCACTATTTAGAGCCACTTATCTTTTTTACTCATTTACACTTTCATTTAAATCTGTCAAGGTGGTGTAGTTATACTATAGGTCGCTTCTACCACGTAAATGTAAACAAATTTAATAGAATCGTAATAATTAACCGGGCTTTAACCCGCTGTAATAACAGCCTTAAACGATCACAGTGTAACAGTTGGAAATAATAACGTAATTATTATAGGTATCATGTACCTATCTAAGATATTCCACCCAGACACTAGTCTTAAAGCTGTGCACACACTGAGCAGGGGGCATCCGGCGTCCCGCACCTGTCATAGGTAGGATCCTCCCGAGGCGGACGCGATGAGCCTGAGCTGTGCGGGGGAGTTTTTCTCTCCCCGCGAGGCGGGTCCGTTCTAGAGGACGGACGACGGCTGACGGGGTCGCGGGAGTGTGTGTGTAGCTGAGCCGACAGGAAAAACCCCGGTGGTTTAGTGGGTAGGACGCTGTGCAGCGGGCAGGCAGCGAGTCCTACACTATCTCCGCACTCCCCCGGGTGCGGAGATGTGCAAAAAGGCATTTCGCCGGGTTACCAAAAAAAGGGCTAGCGAGGGCTAATACGGTGTCGTTAGTGACAAATATCGCATTTGAAATACGTAGAATTTAAATATCTTACCTTAAGCTCTCAGCAATCTCTATGAAATAATATGTTAGGATTTAAGAATAACGTGACATACCTTCAGCAAAGTCAGCAATGCAATGCATCAAAGCAATGCGTACGGTATAATGTATGCTCACTATAGAATCAATACCTTTGGTGAAACTAGTTTGTGATCTTAAACAACATAGGTATTCCATAGAAGCCTTCTGTTTGTTCCATCCACACTCCACACCTATTGAAGCTAGGACGGGCAACGGGCAGCGAAGCATTCGCTCGTTAGCGAAGCGTTAGCTACATGTCGTCCTCTCTCGTTACATCTGTGCCCGGCTTTATTGTCAGGCACCATTATCACAAACACGCGTCCTACGTACGTAGAATAAACAATTGTCTAAGAATAGACTTAACAGAACACAATTCGTTTCTTGTTTAAATAGACATTAAAAACATTATAAATTTATTATATACTAGCTGCTGCCCGCGGTTTCACCCGCGTGGAGATATTGGATTTTATGGGTTATATTTTTGCGTGGACCCCTAATTCTTTTTCTAAAATTAAAGTAACCTATGTTACTTCTTGTAACATCAGCTATCTGCCAGTGAAATTCCCGTCAAAACCGGTCCAAACGTTTCGGAGAGAGATTTCAATATATGTATTTCAGAAATAACCTAAAGTATAGATTTTAGTAGAAAAACTCTGATTTAGTAAGGGTCGCTCTGAAGCATCAGCAATTTAAATGGCACAATCTGGTACACTCCTTTACCCGAAGCAAAGCAAAGCCGATTGCTGCTTGGTCAGTGTAGGAGCCAGAAATAAAAAACCGAATATGGATAAAAAAGGGGCGATTCCGCGAGCGGGATTATTGTCGACGTTTTCAATTTTTTACCCGGGGTGCGGGCCCCTAGGCAGTTGCCTACTTTGCCTTATGGATAATCCGGCCCTGGCTATAGAATATAAAAAAGCATTATAATACTAGACAGTCGTAGTTAAAGTCATTATGTCATACGACCAGTAGTTATAGTACCTATCTGTAAAACCTAAAAATCGTATGAACGTAGTGCTGGAACCCTCCAACAGACCCTGTAATAATAGTCTTGTAACAGCTGTCAAACGCGCTTTTTAACCGACTTCCAAAAAAGGAGGAGGTTATCAATTCGTCGGGTATTTTTTTTTTTATGTTTGTTACCTCAGATCTCGGTCATTTATAAACCGATTTGGAAAATTATTTTTTTATTTGAAAGGATATACTTTCAGATTGGTCCCATAGAAATTTTATCAAAATCGGTTCATTAGTTTGTCACTGAAGTCGGTTCGTAGCTTTTTTAAAGCAATTTTCATATTTATTTTCCTCGGATTGGATTGAATTCCTGTCCCACACAAATTCAAATAAATGATTTAGGGGTCTATAGAAGGGTGGGATAACACTCGCGGTCGGAGTCGAGAACATTTTGCCAATTTGCCTTCAATAGATCAAAATATTTGGCGAACTTGGATTTTAGGAATATATTCCTAAAATCCAAGTAATATATTATTATACCGAATGAATGTGTTAAAGTTACGGAGGCGTAGACGATTCTAGGTTAGGATAATAAACGTTAGGACCTAAATCAACATACAACTCCAAAAATTTTTCCAGATTTTATTTAACTTAAGCTTATGTACTATTATTTATTACTAGCTTCTACCCGCGGTGTTTACCCGCGTTCCCACAGGAACCGTCAAACCGATCTGTCAAATTAAATCTACTTGTCAACATTATAAAACTTTATTGACAGCTGTCAATGTCAATTTTATGTCACACTAACTTCTGCCCGCGGTTTTCAGCCGCGTTCCCACAGGAACAGTGCATTTTTCCGGGATAAAAAGTAGCCTATGTTACTCTCCGGTCCATAAACTATATCTATGCTAAAAATCACGTCGAACCGTTGCTTCGTTACTGCGTGAAAGAAGGACAAACCAACAAACACACTTTCGCATTTATAATATTAGTATGGATTATGTAATTATGTATGATTTATAATGATTATTTTAATGTATAACTTTCGAGGTGTAGTTGTCATGTAGATATATACGTGCCAAGAAGCTCATTAGTAATGATTCGTTGGTTGCGGCTAGGCAGCAGAGTCTAGAGCAACACCGTTGACTCGCTAGTGTATCGGTTTTTACACGACTGCACAAAAAAGGAGTGTAATGTTTTTAGAGTTCATGTATAGTATGTACTAACTGCTGCCGGCGGTTTCATCAGAGCAGGGATATTGGATTTCATAGGTTTTATTTTTTTTGCTCGGAACCCTAATTCTTTACCTAAAATAAAAGTAGCCTACGATACTCCTTGTAACATCAACTATCTGCCAGTGAAACTCCCGTCAAAATCAGTCCAGCCGTTTCGGAGATTACCTGGAACAAACAGACAGACAGACAATCATATTAAAAATGGTTGTTTTGTTATAGGTACCGTATATACTTTCAAATGCATTTAGCAAAAAGCTGTTATTTTGATATTACAAACAGACACTTCAATTTTATTTATTTGTATGTATAGAATTATCTGAGTTTCTTTATTCCACAACAACCATTAAATGCCTGAACCACAGATTTGTAATATAGTAGTCTACTGTATGTCTGTGGCCTGAACAGATTTGGATGTATAGGGTATCATCATCCCGAGTGACACTGGCTAGGGCAGTCGCGTTTTAACCCCATGCCCCTTCCATCTTTGTACAAACAGACTTACTACGAAGCGCCATATCTATATGGTAGATATTTGTCTATACGCACGCATTTTGTTCTACATTTATTATATGCAATTATTTATATGGAATTCCTTGCCTGAATCTGTGCTCCTCGTGTGCTATGATCACGGCGGGAATATGTATTTTTGTAATTAAAAATGCTGTTTGCGGTTGCAATCAATATTCCCACGGGAGGTGCTCAGGGAATGCGACTATGGAAGTAGGTAGGTCAAAGGTAAACTTTACTTCGCTTTTTAGCTCTTTTTTATAGAACATATAAATTTATCGGAGCTATTTTTAGTGTCTATATATGATATATTGGGTCTGAAGAGTCTCCTGGGAACTCATCAACATATACCTCAAAATTGATAAAAAGGTAAGTATGTACCAAATAAGATGGTCAACGTCAAGCTCCTTTATCTCAAAAACCGGTAAAGGTATAAGTTAAAAATATCGTAAACTGAAAATACACTTAATTTAAACTCCATCCAAAGTATGAAAACTATTACTCTCCTATACCCCTGCACTAGGATTCCCTGTGTTGTGTATGACATGACTACACAGAGACAAAACTAAATCATCCCAGACCCGTAAACATTCTGGTCTACGAGTAGAACAAAATGCCTGAAATATACCTAATTATGTTTGAAGAAATATAGTCACAAGGAACCCAATTGGCTAACAACATAAACCTTTTTATACAATGTTTTTCATTGAGGAATTGCTTCTTAATCAGTGTTATCTATACAAATAAATAAAAGTGCAGTGTCTGTCTGTAATATCAAAATAACAGCTTTTTACCAAATGCATATGAATACGGTACCTACCTAAACAAAACAACCATTTTTAAAATTTTTGTTTGTCTGTTTGTTCCGGGTAATCTCCAAAACGGCTTGGCCGATTTTGACGGGGTGTTCACTGGCAGATAGCTGATGTTATATGGAGTAACTTTTTTATTTTAGAAAAAGAATTCGGGTTCCGCGCACAAAAAAATAAAAACTATGAAATCCAATATCTTCGTGCGGGTGAAACCGCGGGCAGCAGCTAGTTTTTCATAGCACATGAGCAACACTAGATGTTTTCATATTCACGGCTTGCAAAACATATTCAATTATGCAGACGCGGCGCTCACATCTCTACGGAAATATTTACATAATATACTTTTTGTTTAGGTACATCTTTGATCTCTAATAAAAAAGTCCGTAAGTATACAAAACTCTATTGGACTTACACGCCACCAGATGCGAAAGGTTTGTATCGTATCTTTATTTTATTGATCGATGTATCAATGATATTCAGAAAGATCGAGTAACACGATGTGTTCCTGCACTGTTTCCAGGCATAATCCGTAAAATCACAAAAACACATTTAAAAACCTGTTTAGCTAGACAGCTAAACAGGTTTTTAAATCAAAGATAAACGTCAAAAATTATTAGAAATGTCACAACAGAATTGTATTAGACTACGGCAGCGTTTCTCAATCTTTTTTGGTGATGGAACCCTTTTGGAAAGCGAAATACATAACGGAACCCTACAATAAAACAATACTTTTTTAAAAAGTGTATTTTTTATTAATAAGCATAATAAAAGTACCATGATTTTTTTTCGAACTTCTTGTGGAACCCCTTCAGGTGTTCCGCGGAACACTAGAGTTCCGCGGAACACACTTTGAGTATGGCTGGACTACGGTTAGACACTACTTAAATCAGGATTTGTGTTTGCTCATATTTCAACACGCGACTAAGGCATGTTTAGGAGTTAAACACTATTTAGCACAGGTTTAAAGTGTTTAATTTTTTTGTGGTAAGATCGTTACGGTTTCTTGGTCAAATCATTGGATTTAAATTTGAACCAAGGTGCGTCAGATTGAAAGTCGCACAAGTTCTACTTGTACAAGTAGATACTTTGCTGATCGCTCTCTGAATAAATAAATTTGAATTTAATACAGACAGAGGCACCGATCGAAGTCGCGCATCGTTCGCCGGCATGCCTAGATTGCCTAGGCCTAAGGCTGGATTTCAGTAAAGAGGGTTAGGACAAATTACGAGAATTTATATCTATTCTCTAACACCCGAATTTGTTTTTGCGAATAAACTTAAATCCTGAATAAATTGGTACAAAATGTTTTGCTGCGGCAATGGCTCAGTATAGTAAAATACTACAGTGAGTTTGAGCTTTTTTTTTTGTTTTGTTTTTGGCTCCACGCGATTAGCGTATTTAGCCAGTGTCAAGTTATATAGTAATAAGTCTCTAGTTTTGGTGCATGAAAGTCGTCAAAGTCACGTTAAAGTTTAGTCTAAGCGCGGTCAAGTCGAAGTGATGCTTCAGTAAAGCGGTGGATACTTTACTGAAGCTTCTATGGAGTTTTGGATAGAATACGAAAATACACGTTTTTCGTCTTTGTACCATTTGCCTTTCACTCATGCACGTTTACGAACACTTAATGGTTAATAATCCACCATTATTACACATTAACACTCGATAAAACACAGGTTTTAGTAAATAACACAAAATCAACAACAGCACATTTTCGCATTCCCCCCAAAACTCCGAGTTTGAGCTTTCATCAATAAGATTGCACTGTATAATAGTAGGGCATTTATTAATTCTCGCCTGGCTAGCTACCATCCTCAAATTGCAATTCTAATACCAAGCACATATCTTGTAAATGAGAAAGTGATGCGTGGGCGCCTGATATTAAACTAGTAGGTGCCCATTTATTTTATCGTTCGGCGACATTTGCCTCCTCCAGGGATAATTCCACCCTTTCTCTATTCCGTGGTTTCGTAAAAATCTTTCGAAAGCGAGCGACAAAACGCTACAATTTCCCCTCACTCATTATTTACTTTAAAAGCTTCATCGCTTCGAGGCCTAGATCGAGGCGCCCAAATAATATTTAGTCCAATAAGCCTAAGAGAGTTTCCGTCGAGTTGGATTAAAACTATTCACATTAACGCGAACTTTTCACCAGCTTAGCTTTACTTTAGTGAAAGTTAAAAGTATGGTGTTAACGCTAACGCTTATATGAAATCTGTTTTCAGGGGTCCTTATTAAAAGAAGCCCTAGGTGCGCAGGGTGTCTATTTACAGTGGGCCCTAACCATCGATAATGGGTCGGTGGTTAGCTTTATCACTGGCCACCATCAAATTAAATTCTTCGATTAGTTTCCATGGTTAGCAGTTTACCATTTGTATAAAAACGTGCTCGGTTATCATCTCCACCGAGCCGTTTACCTAAATAACATAAAATTGTGTAATCTACAGAAACACTCAGGCCGGAATGTAGAACCTGGGAGTACGTCGCGCCCCACTGGGTATTAAGACAGGTTTAGGGGAGCTTGTGTAATTGTTTGCTTTAGGGTTGTTCCACGATAGGAGATTAAAAAAAAAAAAAAGGGTTGTTCCACGCGTTGTGATGTTGGGATTGCCGTATTGGAAAATCAGCCGTATGATTTTGTAAAATTCTAGCAAAAGCATCTTTTGATTGCTGTGTTTTACTGCGTATTTAAATATTTACTGGTGTTTTGCGGTAAAATATATAAACTTTAACAATATATAGTTACGAACTGACTAGTATTCTAAGATTAGAAAGATAACATATACATCCACGAAATCTGGGATCGTGGGATACGCTTCTGCCAAGTGGAACGGGCACCTAGAGTTTAACTTTCATGAGTTTTCATGACCTTGTGACCAACGAAGTTTAACATTAGTAGGTATTAGACCAAAGACTTTGCCTTTTATTCTGCTGCAATTTATTGGTGACATATATATAGTGCTACAAAACAAAAGGCTATCGAATCTTAAACAAGATAGAAGGATTTAAATATAAATATGATATCCTACTAGTCCTACTCCTACTAATATTGTAAATGCTCAAGTGTGTTTGTTGATTTGTTGGTTTGTCCTTCTTTCACGCAGTAACGGAGCAACGGATCCACGTGATTTTTGGCATAAATATAGTTTATGGACCGGAGAGTAACATAGCCTAAATTTTTATCCCGGAAAAATGCACGGTTCCTGTGGGAACGCGGGTGAAATCCGCGGGCAGAAGCTAGTGTTTATATTTGCATCTGTGTCTGTGATAAACTTTCTCCTTCTACAAACTTTAAAAATTTAATGACAGTAATCTGTGGTGTGGTTGTGAATTTGCGGACTTATTATTTCATTCACCTCAACCAACCCACTACCAGTCTGTGACCACTTTGGACCAATCGGGACTCGGGTCCAGTACCACGGCAGATTATTTTTGCGGCTATTTTTTCCCACGATGACACACAGCTGACCGATCCCACTCGGGACTGCCACTGTCTTGAGTCCTGGTGGACATCACTAGCTTTTAAGTTTGTTCACAACGCCTGTCTAAGGAAAAATAAACAACAAATATTTTGGTATCTGAACCACGGTAAGTTAACTGAAAATTCTCTGGAGGAGCAGTAGGATTCGACTCAGTTAAAATTTGGAAATTTAGATTTTAAGACCCTCCTTTGGGTACTATTCATTTGTATTGAAATAAGGTTGAAAATGGCGACATGTTTGCTTTTAGTTGCAGTAATTTGTATGTAAAAGAGACACCACAATATTTTCTTTAGATGATTATTTTCATTTTTTTTTTGTTACAAAAAATATGATAGTTCTCGCCCAAAATATTGAGCATTTCAAGACAAAAGATATTTTTCGAGGTCTTTTTTGTGATTTTTTTACAAGATTCTAGGCCATTTCTATATAATATTTTGTATACCTATTTAAAGTCTTTTCTATAAACACTTGCATATACTACTGTATTTTTATTTTGCTTGTAATATCTATGCTGCCCCTTAATCCACGTTTACGTACTACTCTTTTTAAAGTAGTCAACAGATGTCTGGAACTGCTTCTGTCTTTCTCGTTGGTAATGAATGATGTCTATGAAATATCAAGTTTTGATGGCGCTTTGCCGAAAGTGTAAATTTTTTTTGGGCTTGCGATTTACCTCTATCTCACCTGATGTTAAGCGACGATGCGTATACCTCTAGGTAAGCGTGCCACATCGTCGTGGCTTTTGCGTCAAGCGCGCATTTCGAGTATCACGAAATCCACGCTTGACGCAAAAGCGTTGTTATTCTGACAAGACGTACGTTTGCTTGAGCGTCTAAGCTGCCCCTTACAATGAGCTTGAGTTTTCGTTAACCAAAAACATTCCGATGCATGGTAATAAGTATATAAGGTATTTTGTAATGCCCGCTACCGCTTCGTCACAATTAGCTACCCCCCCTCAAGTTGTAAATCTATTGCCAAGCACCTGTGTTGGTTTTTTTATTATTTTATTTATTTATTTAATCATTATTCATAACCTCAGAGTGAGCATTACAGTTTCCCAATGCGCCCACTCCAAGTCCTTTTAATTATTCTCATTTATACCTCAACCTGCTGGACATCCGACTCTCTGTCTATATTCTGAGAATGCAATTAAATGGATTTCAAACGACATTAATGAAAAAAGTTAAAGTATGTTTTCAATTAACGTTTTGTATCCACAAGTTGAGATGAAAAAATGTTTAAACTTTACAGAATTTTCAATTTAAAAGCGTCATGACAGAAACGACTGTATGCAACGACAGTACTAGTATAGATACCTACATAGTGTAGATAAATAAAACTAAAACGGTTCTTACACAAAAGATAAATGGTGGCATAAACAAAAGACCTCCACGTGCATTTTATTTTCTTGTCTATTCACAACACGTAAGTTATGTCTGAAATTTCTCGGGAATATGATCTAGGCTAGGTTTTTATTGTGAGGGAAATAGCTGTTATCTCTATTTTTTTGGAATAGGCTCAAATATTTTGCCAAGAGCTGTGTTTATATCCTTTCTGCTTATTACATACCTAAGTACGTTATTTGTCACGAGATAAAAACATAGATTTTTTTTATACTACCTAATAGATTACGAGATTAGCCGGTCGTTTGCCTAAAATTGTTCGCCAGCCCATAACAATTGCAGTGCCACTCAGAACTTTGAAACACAAAGGTCTGCGCGGTACTGCATTGTTGCGCTTGTTAGTCTTTATTACCTATGTGAGATTGACTTTTTGCGTGAGATTGACCTGTTACGTATTTGTCTTTGTGCGTATTACACAGAAGCCAGGAAATAAAGAAAGAAGAAGAAGACTTGTGCGTGTTTGACTTCTTCCAAGATTGTCTTTGCGTTTTTGACATTTGCGAATTTGACTTTATGCGTAGTTATATACTCCTTATTCGTCATAGGACAGATTCCGGTTTAGGCAGACACCTGGATATGTAAGTATGAGGCAAATAGATTCCAATATATAGATAGAGTGGGCATAATTATCTATGTAAACATTGTGTTCTATATATCCATACAATTAATGACGTCTCATATGTTCCGCCCATCAGCAGATTTTTCAAGGCTGACATTTTATTTTCCAGTACAGAGCGAGTATTTGAAGTGTCATTGAATTCAATCGTGCGACTAAATTAACGTGTTATTAAATAAAAAATAGTTTTATAGAACTATTAATGCAAGTGAGAAGTTGCATGTGATACAGGCTACCATGCCAAAGTGCTGTGTGAAGAGCTGTGGCTCGATATTTGACGCCATTTTTGTTTCTGTTTCGGCGCGCAATACGTACCTTTTGTTCATGCCCTCTACTTTTCTTTAATCATTGGTCTGAGGTTATTAAGTTTTTTTCCGTGGAACTACAATAAAACCATGTAGTATTGGCAAAGGTTCAGTGGATGTTTGGTTTATGTATAGTTACATTATTTTCGTAAAATAACACCAATATCTGTCTCAGTCTCAGTGGCCTACATAAGTATAAAATTTCAGACTTATAAATCTTTTTATTCGTAATAAGTATTTATGATGAAGCAAAGTACTTACTTTTGGTCTAAGGTTTAGGTCAATTTCATCATCATCAATCTCTATTCCTATATATCAATTTCATCATCTTATTTTATTTAAATAGGGCACGCCGAAAGTTATTGGAGAGAACACGAAATTATACGTTTTTATCTCTATGCTATTTGCTTTCTACTCGTGCACACTCAACACTTAATTGGAAATTAATTAAATGATCCATCATTATTCATTTATTATTATTAACAGTCAAATAGGTTTTGGTAAATTATAGAACAAAATCGACAACAGCGTTTCCGCTAAAACTCCAGTCATTTGACTCATTTGATAAAGTGGTAAACAAATTAAAATTATTGAAAACAGATTAGCTCTAAAGCCAAAGAAATCGAATTTCGAATATCGGAACAGCTATAAATACTGTCAACAGTTCGCAGAAACTTTCAGTATGACCTGTATGAAATAAAGCCGTTTTTATTTTATTTTTTGTTGAGTTTGCTTTTGGTTTTTTGGACATTTGTTTGATTGCTTTTGCAATCAAAACGAATCAAAACGAATTCCTGCCTGTAAAAGGAAAGTAAAATACCCGTTCTATATAATAGATACCTTCCTAACCAGCACGAATGGGCTATTTGTTCCGGCGATATTCACAATGAGAATTATTTTATTATCGACTTAGTACTTTAGTGGATATTAAGTTGTGCTTTCGTTCTCAGCAGAAATCGTTGAAATACGTATATTGGTATAGGTACGTGCTTGTAATATTAAATATTCTGTGATATAGGAACGCAGACTGTTTTGTAGGGAATACGTATAAAAAAATGAGTAAGAAATTTTGAGTGAAGGCAGCTTTTGAACCAGTATCAATTATTCCTTTGTCGCGTCAGTGCAAGAGTCATAGAATCACAGATTTGTAATATAGTCTGTGCATAGAATATTTATTCAAAAATCTGTACTTTTACTGTCAGATATTCGTTGGCAATGGGCAGTGGGATCTCACATAGAAATTAATTTATACTGATAGACTTGACTCATAGACGGATAACAAGACTTGACTGGGCCCCGATCGCGCTAATTTGAAATGACGGCGTACAGTTATGGTTTGGTTGTGGTTTGATACCAACTGTTGTTTAGTTTCGGTTCAGGCGTGTGGAATTCGATATTGCCATTCATTTGACAGCGTTAACTGTCAGTTGTTGTCGAGAAACGTCTCAACTTTTGGTAAAACTATTAGCGCGATACGAAACGGTCAAAAAGCTGTGATGCGGTCGTGGTTTAGTAGCGGTTTGGTTGATAATTTTTAACGCGATTGCCCTCCTGGAACGAACATTCGAATAATGTCTCGAAAGTTACAGTAAATCCTGTATTATTCATCATCAGGATATTCAGGATTTTTTCGTAAGTATACATAGTATTTTTTACGATATGATAATGAGGCGAGCTGGTCGTCTACCTTATGGTAGCATATCGCTGGCCCAATAACAACTGCAGTGCCACTCAGAACTTTGAAACACAAAGGATTGCGCGATTACTGCTTTTATAAGCAGTACGTACTAAATTTCTAAATCCCTAAATCTCAGTATTATTTAGTCCACATCTGGTATTGCCAGGCAATAAAAGTTGAAAGCAGTTGTAAGTCACGTTTGTCCTATATTATGGCAAGGGTTGTCACGTGTTTCAAATAAAACGACCAAGTACGAGTCTTAACTGCGAACAAAGGGTTCCGTAGTCGTAGCTGGGAAAAGGAAATCCTTTCGGGCCTACCATCGAAGAGTAACCTCGATGGGGCCAATATTATATAAGTTTGTTAACACAACTTTTGCGGGTTGAACTTATTATTTAATTTAATAAGTACGAAAAGGGTGGCGGAATAAAATAGAACACTTCTGGAATAAGAAAATGATTTATGGATAGCAAGTTCTACCTTTACTAAAATCCAGCCAAGTGCAAGTGTTAGGAATATACGATAATAAGTAATATAATTATAAAAGAAATAGAAATATACTAGGCTCATTTTACTGGCAACCCCGAGAAACAGATAAGATATACTAATGGCAATCCTCGATACGGAGCCATCTTGTTTTTTTTGTCTGTGGGTTGAAAAAGTGAAGACGAACGGTTGAAAAGTAAAAAAAGTTAAAAAAGCAGTGTGCGCGTTTGTCTCAACCAAGGAAGAGTTGCTTTATCGGATATTGCAGTGAAACCAGTGTGTATCGGAGTTTTTAATTAAGGTACTGTAAAGAATGTTGTATTGATTTACTCTAAGTTGGAAATGTTTATTGTCATGGCTAGAACCCGAAATATAACGCTGAAACTGATCATAGTGGTTTACTTTATAGAATAATTAAGTCATTCCCTTTTACACCCCTTCTTTAACACAAGTCGGACTCGCACACCGAGGGTTCTTTACAAACTTGTAGGCATGTAAATAGTTTGTCCTTTACGGGAATCGTTAATAATTAATTAATCGTGATTAATTATACATTCACCAACTTAATTTAAGAAAAAATATTTTTTTGTGATTTATGTAAGTAATGTAATAGAGATCATAACTGTAGAAGCTATTCACGGTGTGGTAGACTGGTATTGAGGAACGATTCTCTAACCGTCCCGTGTTATACGACGGGACCCTAAAAAGTTTAAAATTCCCATTACCGATATCAACAATTTCAAATTGCCATAAAACGTGATGGTCGTAAAACTTCGGGCTCGAACGTAGCTCGCTAAATAATATTTATTGTGAATTTTTAACAGATATATTGAAATTTATAAAACATTTTATAACCGAGTTTATTTATAGGGCTAGCGTAATATAAAACATTATTACATAACTATACTAATGTTAGTGGTAGGACTAACTCTTCTGCGAGTGTCCGTCTGGGTTGGTACCACCGCTTTGAGAGTGAAGTCAGCCGCCAAGCAGTAATGTACAAGTAAGAAAAGAAAGAAAGAAAGAAATAATTTATTTCGAAACTAAAGACACACAGCTTGAGCAACTCACAACAAGAGAAAAATTTTAACATAATAGAATAAGAAATAAAGAAAGAAACAATAAACCCGACAAATAAATATGTGATAACAATGCATAATGAATATGTTAATAAAATTAATATGTGAACCGCTGCCATGTGCGGAGTTCCGAAAATGGACGGAGCTCAGCATGTGCTGTGAACAGTAAAGTACACAGCGCTGATTTTCAGCTCCACCCAGTAAGTGACGCACGGACAATAAAACAAAAAGTATATTAAAAATAAGTACTTATTAATAAATAATAATAATCATATTACATTACCAATATTAATATATTATACTATACTATACTAAAAACCATGACTCTGACATACTTAAAAATAAAATAAACAAAACTTTATTATATGTGTATTGTGTATATATTTGCTAATGGGTAGATACAATGCTTGTGAGGTCGGCCACCACAACCAGTATTAAGTGTACTTATATAATATTAATCTTAAGTTATGTTTATCTTATGCCACACTAACTCATTCGATTCGCCTGTGAAACATTAACAAGTAATGTATAGTATGTTTGTTTGTTACCGATAATGGGCCTATTCTAAAAAAAATTATACTCTTAGGAAGATACATTTTACCTGACTGCTGCTGCTGCTGCTACTGATCATATGTAATCTGATACTGATACCAGTGTGCGAAGATGTGGGAAAAAGCTAGTCATCTATACTATAATAAATGTGCGAATGTGTTTGTGCGTTTGTTGGTTTGTCCTTCTTTCACGCAACAACGGATCGACGTGATTTTTGGCATAGATATAGTTTATGAACGAGAGAGTAACATAGACTACTTTTTATCCCGGAAAAATGCACTGTAGCTGTGGAAACGAGGGTGTATTCGCAGGCAGAAGCCAGCTTAATATATTATGTTGTAGCGACTTGATCGTTTTCTTGTACCATTTATGTAATTAAGGTATCTATGGGTATATAGGTACCTATATACATAATATGTTAACCGTTTGGATTAAAGCGCTTCGTATGTTCGCCTGCTCGTGAAGTCTGCCGCCAAGCAGTAGTGTGCAAGCATTACTGTGTTCCGGTTTGATGAGCAGAGTATCCAGTGAAATTACTTGGCTTTTGAGACTTAATACCTAATGTCTCAGGGTAACGAGCGATCTGCAGTGCCGCGCAGGCAAATGTTTCAAAAAATGTTTCAAAGTTCTGGGTGGCACTACAATAATTGTTATGGGCCGGCGTTATGCTTACCATCAGGCAAACGACCAGCTCATCTTGTTACTAATAACATTTAAAAAAAATAGCAAAAAATTTTGACATACCTCCTTTTTTTTTAAATTTCTTACGATGACATTCCATAATCATAACGGCATTCAATCACAACTTTAGCGAATCTTCTTTATGGCAGTATTCGATGCCCCAACGAGCAATTTTAGCCGACATCGGCTCCTTGCCTAAAGTGTTTACTGTACCGAGAAATTGGGTCGTCGGTCTGATTTATTCAATACGCCCCTAAGGGTAGTCTAGAAGTTTATGAATAGCGTAAATTGTCTACTTTTAATGCACCTAACCCTTTAACTTTAGTGTTTTAAGATAAGTCGAGATAATTTGAATTTTTTTTTTTTTTTTTTTAATTTTGTTACATTACACTCTATGGACACGTGGTCCATACTCTTATAAGATTAGGTCATATATTAATAGAAATTAACGATATAAATAATAATAATAATAATAATTTATTTATTTCGGAAAGAATTAAATTTCCATATTGTATTAGTAACATTACTTAGAACTATGTTAGTACAAAACAAAAAATAAAAATAAAAACAAAAAATATTTATGCCTATTTTAAGGCACTGGCTCGCATCGCTGCATGCGTTGCGATCCAGTGCCTAAGAATTGGTCCTTCTACTCTGTTCGCGACCTTCGCCAGGAGGCTGTTGTCGCTGCCCCGTACCCGCCGCATCAGAGAGGCAACTCGCTTTCTAATGATAGCATCGAAACTATCAACATGTGCCTCTGCAAACATGCCCGATGCACTGCAGTACCGCGGCAGTCCCAACATCGCCCTGAACGCATTGTTGTATTGGACACGAAGGGCGCTGTAAGTCCTTTGAGTAAAGTTAATCCATAGGCTGCAAGTGTAAAATGATTGACAGTACGCTCGAAATAAGGTTATTTTTACTTTCTTTGAGCACTTAGCAAACCTACGGATCAACATCAATAAAGAAAAAAAACATCACGGCGGGAACTATGGTCTTAAACTAAATTAAAATAGAACTAAATTACAAGACAATGAGAAAAGGATTACAATTGGAGTTGACCAGACACCACAAGCGGCACCCGTTCACGAGTATGACCCATGTGCCAGCCATCGCTCTCCTCAACCATTACCGAGGGAAGAGGGCGACCCGCCACGTGATGCCGCCTTTGTTTTTTTATAAATACTTATTATTTCATAGGCGTTTTAGATTAGAACTGGCTCAGTCTTCCGGAACAATTGCAGGATTTAAGTTTTTGTCATAATCTCTACTAATCTTAATATATTATATAAATTACGCGTCACGTTGTTTTTCCGCGATGGACTCCTAAACTATTTAACCGATTTTAATCAAATTTGCACACCGTGTGCAGTTTGATCTAACTTAAAAGATAGGATAGCTTACATCTCAATTTATAGCCGCAACAGCAACGCGTGGCCGGGTCTGCTAGTATATTATACAAATGCGAAAGTGTGTTTGTTGGTTTGTTGGTTTGTTGGTTTGTCCGTCTTTCACGCATGTAACGGAGCAACGGATCGACGTGATTTTTGGCATAGATATAGTTTATGGATCGGAGAGTAACATATACTACTTTTTATCCCGGAAAAATGCACGGTTCCTGTGGGAACGCGGGTGAAAACCGCGGGCAGAAGCTAGTTTTTTAATAAATTAATTAAATCGGATGGTTATATTCCTAAAAAGGCCACTTGTCTCGCATTTATACAGGCACAGGAAATACACGCCATTATGCCGCGTCATGTGTGATCTCAACGCATTCCTTAGTACCTATCCAGATTGCGACATTTTTTGTGATAAGTGGCCTACTGTCTCAAACTTATTATTGACGTTTTGTGAGTCCTATGACCATAAATCAAATATTAATCTTAAAATTTAACATAGCTACTGTAACCTAGACTTAAAATTATTTGGTAATGACATGATGAATTTTTCTTATAATTAATAATGTATAATTAAGTAATATGTATAATTGCAATTGCGTTCATATTATTATAAATAAATAAATAAAATAAATAAATTTATCCTCACCCATTTTTTCTTACTCTCGTAATTGTACCGTTTGCTCATAATCTTACGTATTACTGACGATTTGATGTACTGTGTTTGATGATGATGATGATGATGGTGATGATGCTAAATCTAGCTGGCTCTCAAGAGCAGCTCCCGGAACGCCGCTATGTATGCTTGGTGACAAAATCTTGACACTCTCAACAGTCAGTAAACATGATAACGTGATTTTTTGCAGAGATATAGTTTATATATCGGAGAGTAACGTAGGTGACTTACTATCCCGGAAAATGCACTGTTCCTGTGGAATTCGCCGCGCGGGTGTAACCGCGGGCTGAAGCTAGTTATATACATAGTTTGCCTATTCACGGTCTCCACTGTAGAACATCGCGAACGAACTTGATGTAAATCCACCAACCTTCATATCCTCACCGATAAAAAAGCACTCAGTAAAAAATTACTGTTCCGAGTCATTTACGTATCTACGAGTACTTAGTAAAAGATTGAATTTTGAATTGAAATTACGAGTTTCTCGTTTAATATTTTGGACTTGACTTTGCATAAAAATATTTATGTAAGACGATGAAAAAAATTTGAAAAGTTTTAAGGACCATCATAAGTTTTTTTACAGCAGGATATTTTGATAGGTAAGTAAATGAAGCGTTTAACTTGTAAGTTGTACTCAATCTTAAAATTACCTCATCAAAAACAGTGCAGTCAGAGGTAGTGTGCACTCTAAACCTTAAATAAAAACTAGGGGTCTTACCACAAAAAAAATTAAACACACGTTAAACCTGTCTTAATCGCTGTCGCATGATTAAATATGAGCAACCACAAATTCTGATTTTAGTAGTGTCTAGCCATTGTCTAACACAATTCTGTTGTAACATTTCTAATCATTTTTGACGTTTATCAATAAATTGCAGTGCCACCCAGAACTTTGAAACACAAAGGCCTGCGCGGCACTGCAGTGCGCTCGTTACCCCGAGACATTAGGTATTAAGTCTCATAAGCCCAGTAATTTCACTGGGTACTCTGCTCATCAAACCGGAACACAGTAATGCTTGCACACAACTGCTTGGCGGCAGACTTCGCGAGCAAAGCGGTGGTAACAACCAAGACGGACACTCGCAGAAGAGTTAGTCCTCCCACTAACGAAGTTTCTTAATTCGACCATAACTTATAAATGCCTGAACAGATTTCGATGTGTGGGTGGGGTAGCGTTAGAATACTAACATTGTCCCGAGTAACGCTGGCTAGGGCAGTCTTGTTTTTTTGATTTTTTTTTTAATTACTAGGTATACTTGTTTACAGTTACTGTGATTCAGGTCGACGAATGTTGCAGAGGCCCGCTGTTAGAGTCATTTATTTTAACTTTCATAAGTGCCCCTTTGGGGCCTATTTGAATAAAGCAATTTGAATTTGAAAAGTATATACGACTACACGTTAGCCTCAGAAGAATCTTACGTGACCGGTAGTGGTGAGTGGTGACTAAAAGGCAGAATATATATTTCCAATATAGGTACCTGCAGAAAAAGTATACCTAGTTTCTCCCGGGTTTCTCGACAGTATAAGAAGCAGTAGTTATCCACCTGCGTGGCGTACCCTTAAAATTTAATAACCCTAACACGATTGTGTGATTAAATATTAAATCAATCACGCTTAGGTAATATGTTTTTGATATTAAATCCATAGAAAGGCATGAGGTGTGTAATCATCGCGGTTACTGCGCAAGAATTTAATTTATTACACGAGGGAGGTAGTGTCAGTTGTGAGTTGTGAGTTGGTAACCAATTCAGCATTAATCTGCACATCGGTGGGCAACCTTACCTACTATCAGCCAGCGGCCGGGCCTTATACGATACCCACTGGAAGAGATCGAGTGACTCGTGATGCTGTTCACTATTAGATCTAGTTTACATCTGACAAATTAACAAAGAAATAAACTTTATTGTCACTTGACTATGACGGTGTTGAGAAATTGTTGGGAAGTTTTTATTTTTGATTCGGATTATACTAATACGTATACAATTACACAAACAGACACACACACACGCACACACACACACACACACACACACACACACACACACACACACACACGCACGCACGCACACACACGTATTTCACTTACTCAATTAATCATGTCATTTCACTGTAATAGTTAATGAAGGTAAAAATACTTTTACTTTAAATTATTTTTAGTACCTACATAGTGTTACTTTAAAGTTATAATAATAAGTTTTTCGGAATTTTAAAAAAAACTTCGACATAATTAAAATTGCGTCTAAACTCTAAAGGTGGGAGAAGCCACTGGTTGCTGAAACACAGTCTTTACTAGTTCGGCAGCCTATGGGTTCATTGATACTGTGTGCAAAAAGTTATGTCAATAAATGATTTTTTACTTTTTTTTATTGTACTCCCAACCAGCTAAGCATTCTCAAATATCTTCTTTATCTTCTTGAGGTAGACGCCGGCGCTTTGTCCCAAAGACGAGAATTCTTCGTCAGCTCGTCTCGCGTTCTTCTCACCCTCGTCGTTCGGTAACCCTTTCTGGTCTGTATTCTCGTCCAGCTGATTTGGTACAGCTGTATTATCGTCGTCTGTCGCGTTTCGGCTATTGTTATTCTCGGTGTTCCGACGTGAGTTTTCTGGGTAGTCATCTGCATTGAACCCTGAGAATAACGATCAATGTAGTTGGCTTCAGAACCGATTACACTGATGTAAACTGTTAGTTAAACTAACAGTTTTTTTAAATCTTGAGTTAGCCAATACGTAGGTATAAAGACAGCATTAGTTTTAGTCAGTGATTCGGATAGACAAATGTTGCAGAGGCCCGCTGTTAGTCATTTATTTTAACTTTCATAAGTGCTCCTTTGGGGCTTATTTGAATAAAGCATTTTGAATTTTAATTTGAATTTGTACCTAGGTAGGTAGTTACGAAACTCGTACAATATGTAGGTAGTTAGGTAGGTACAAATAAGCGAAAAATAAATCTTCTTTCATAGCTAGTTATGAAATATAGTTAGGTAAATGACCAATGGACAATTTATACATATTAGGTAGGTAGGTATCTAAATGTCAAATTCAGATTCAAAATTTCAACTGTGAGATAACTATAAGTTAAGTACTTACTTACCAAAAACAAACTCCCCATCATCAGCCCTAAAATAGGTCCTGGCCTTATCAAGGTGGTTGTTAAACATGTTGTAAGCCCTACGCACGATGCTGCCAACTTGTCCCCCGACGGGCGACTGGACCAGCCGGTGGGCGACGTTCTGCACGTCCTCAATGTTGGCCGTCAGCAGGATGTAGCTATGTGCTGCCTGGGCCAACAGCAGGGCAGCTTTGAAAAATACGTGACTCATTATTGTGAGTTCTTAATGGGGAGCCACAGTGCTTACTTATCCCGCTAGGTGGCGCATTATCGCTGGTGCTGTTTCACTATGAAACTTCATTATAATATTTAGTAAATCAACAAAAAATCGTCTTTGCAACAAAGTATGCCTCTGTAAAGTGCAATTCAGTGTAAAATTAAGGTACACACGTTTCTCTTCTGACGAGAAAAAACGGAAATTGTGGATCAAAGCATTAGCTCACCAAAAATTATTGGAAACCAATTATTCTTCTAGAATATGTAGTGACCATTTCAAATCTAATGATTTCTAAGACGCGAGCATGTTTACTGGTTATAGTTTAATTCATTAACCCTCAAAATAACCATCAAAGACAAGCACCAGCGGAGGTGGCGCCATCTGAGATTAGCTTTGCCTGTGCCTCCCCATTAAGTGGGGGCGATAAGGCCTGCACTGACGTCCCGCTTGGGGTGTATTGTGCACTCATCATTGTGAGTTGTGGCCATCTATTTGAAAGTGATGATGATTGATTGTTAATAAAGTCAATAAAGTATATTTATAGTGATAGTACGTTGTACTAGTTGAGCTCGAGCTGTCGGTGAAGGTCGGTAAGAAGGAAAAAAAAACGTGATGTAAGGGGCAGCTTAGACGCTCAAGCAAACGTACGTTTGCTTGTCAGAATAAACAACGCTTTTGTGTCTAGCGCGCATTTAGAGTAAGTATCACGAAATCCGCGCTTGACCCAAAAGCGTTGTTATTCTGACAAGAAAACGTACGTTTGCATGAGCGTCTAAGCTGCCCCTTATATAGCATGGTGGCAGGACATTTTCTTAGTGCCGCCTGGCTAGCTACCTGGCTCAGGCTAAAATCGGTCGCTAACTCGCTAAGCACTTATCAGTATGTGTTCCGCATGCACTTGAGCGCCACTCCTAACCTATAAGTAACCTAATATAATAGTATATTATGTACTATAAGGCATTTGTTATTATAAGTATTATATCTATTTGCACCACCGACCTTTCACACTCCGTTAATTCTCTTTCTATCCAAAGGTTGACCGAAAGACATCGCTTCTAGCGATAAACCCGTTCATTATACTTTAATTACACGACTGACAAAAGGAGTGTAATGTTTTTTATTGTGAATGTATGTATGCTTGTATGTTCTTTATTACATCATAACTTTAAATGCCTGAATAGAATTCGATGTATGGGGTATCGTTAGAAATCCTTACATCATCCCGAGTGACACTGGGTAGAACTTTTGTTATATCGACTTGTTTTAGATCGGTTACTCTGGGACAGTGTAATAACAAGTCTCTTATTAATAAACAGTGCTTTAGGGATTACTTTTTGTCTTTATTGTTTATTGACAATTTTAAACTGAATCAAAAGAGACGAAACATTATATAATTAATCAATTAACCGTATAACACTGTTTATATAAATAAGTAACACTGTTTGTTAATAAGAGCCTTATTAAATGTGGTTTTCATATAAATTTCAAACTTACTGGCTGTCCATAATACTTTAGTCATTGTACGTGCGTTACAAGATCTGGCTACCCTTATCAGCGTATATTCTATAAAAAAAATCATTGGCAGTGAAAGCAATAAATTTTATTTATTCAATATAAGTAATATTTTTTATATACCTAGTACCTACACATAAAAAAATTCAACAGTGTAGTGGAGTAAACCCAATTGGTCAAATTATTTTAATTTTATTTTGTACCTACTCTAGTACTGTCCTTACCTACTTAACCAGAAAAGAAAATTAATTAAATATCGCAAAATGTAAGTAACATTAATTATTATTGTAATAAGTTTTAGATTTTGCGTAAATAGAAACGTTAAAAAGCCATGTTTAATTCATGGGATAAATGTTACAAACACCTCATAGTACCTGTTGCAAAAAATATTACAATAATACTCAATATTTTATTGCTATGTTGTATTGTATTTTGTATACAGTTTAGTTCGGTTTAATAATACAGGTATTCTAATAATGATAAGTTGAAAATTATTAAATATAATTTAATATTTTAGTCACCACACCGAACTCGTTTTAATTCTGTAACTGTCACTTGACTGTCATCTATCGACTGTCATAACACAAATGTCAATGTTAGTTGACGTAAAACAGGTGAAGTTGTTTTGTTTTCCATTTAACTTCAATTTCGCAATTTCATCTTGTTTATTTGCGTATCACGATTCACGATGGAGTCTAACCTCCAGCACGAAGATTTGTTAATAAAACTACGCGCGAAACTCAATGAAGAGAAGATAAAGCTATGGGAGCCACCGTATGTCTTGGCTGACAACATGACATCGCAGACTTTGAAGGTGCAGTTCTTTGTTTACAATTTACATGGGATAATGGTTCAGTTCCCGGTACAAAATAAATGTACTTTGTTACCACCGGCAGCTATATTACGTGTCCTTCCTATCCTCACATCTAGATATTGTCTTGACCGGAACAACATAGTTGCTGGTTAGGAATTAACAAGGATCGCTTACAATGCAGTTTTTTTTTTTATATTGCAATAGGAAAGTCAAGGCAAAACCTCGCTCAATACGACCTTTACAGAGTAGCGAACGAACAATTATCCAACTGTGTAATTAAACCTTACTATTAATGTCATAAATTATTAACATTATAAATATTAGACCGAATATTATTTGCTTCCAGTTCAAAGGTTACATTCCTGAAAAATGCTGACCTGGCAAATAGTGGCTTTCAGTATCTTATTTTGCCTTTTTTAGGTTTTGTTTACCTCTTATGTCATGACTCACCTAGTGTTAGGTATGTTGTATTCATGTTATGAAAATTGCAATGATAGTTTTACTTTAAAAATAACCTTCTTATATTTTGCTTGAAGGATCTTGCTACAAAGTATGCAGCGGAACTATCTTCAGACCAAGAAACCATACTCAATGCTCTCCATGAACTCCAATTGCATTCCCTGGAGCGCTCTAAAGCCAATGAAGAGTTTAAACAAACTGGTTGTGCTACATTAAGAGTTCGAGCGACAATGGCAGGAGAGAAGGCACAGATGTTGACCCTGCGACGAAAGCTTGATGTAATGGGCAGCGAATTGATTGCTGCAGTCGCTGAGGAGGTCAAAGTTGTAGAGTCCAGGTGTGTGAACTTTGTTTTACAGAATTCTTGGTGATATGCGACTTACCATTCATTGCAGGCACTGCCATTTCTATCATCATTAGCTGCATTGGTCATATGCCGTTACACCACATACTATAGGAAATTTATTGTTTGTCCCATAGATATTGTTAGTGGGAGGACTAACACTTCTGCGAGTGTCCGTCTGGGTTGTTACCACCGCTTTGCTCGTGAAGTCTGCCGCCAAGCAGTAGTGTGCAAGCATTACTGTGTTCCGGTTTGATGAGCAGAGTTTCCAGTGAAATTACTGGGCTTATGAGACTTAATACCTAATGTCTCAGGGTAACGAGCGCACTGCAGTGCCGTGCAGGCCTTTGTGTTTCAAAGTTCTGGGTGGCACTGCAATTGTTATGGGCCGGCGTTATGCTTACCATCAGGCAAACGACCAGCTCGTCTCGTCACCAAATAACATAAAAAAAAATATAAATGAATACCCGGCATATGAAAGGTTAACAAAATCAACCTACAATTTCACTAACCACGTAAAAACCTCATGCTGATATGAGATGAGATTATAGAAAATAGTCTTGAAAGTGTTAGCTAGCAAGAAGAGCTCATTGTGGGATTTGAACATTCAACCTACACTGTTGAGTGACCTCATTAACACCTGGCTATCATCGCTCCAAATTTACGTTAAAAATATAAAAATTACCCTTGGTTCAGAGCTCTTTATTATGTTTTTTGCAGAATAAAACTAATCTTCAATGGAAAGGTAATCAAACCGGTTCCAAGTCTTGAAGAACAGGGTCTCAAAAATGGTGTCCAACTAATGGCACTAATCATGACAGGTGTGTATACTTTGATTAAATTGTTACCTTCTTCTAACATTGCCTATTAGGAACATACAATCTTACCACAAAAACATTAACCTGTGTTGAACAGCTTTTAATTGATAAACATGCCTTAGTCCCATTGTCTAACTCCATTCTGTTGTGACATTTCTAATCATTTCGGATGTTTATCTTTAGACATTGTCTACCTAAACAGGCATCTTTAAGTGTTTTTATATTAAAAACAACATATTGAAAAAAGCCAATGGGAGTCTACACTCTCCAATTATTAGTAGTAAATAATATGTCACTATGCAATTCCTATTGTTCAGAGACTCCGGAAGAAGTGAAGCAAGAAGACACAATGTACATGGAGATGAAACAGACGCGCGATGACGCCGCGCTGCTGGCCGAGTGTGTGGACGAGCTGGCTTATGACGACGAGTATATGAAGGTGAGCGATTTGTGCTGTTGCAAATACTATGCTGATATCTTAAATTAGGTTCATACTTGATTACTCTTAGCAGAATACAAGCTGGAGTAGAGTCATCTGACAAACAAAACACATTTTTTTCGATCAAGTGTAATAAAGATTTCTTAAATAATTAATTATTGGCTTTCCTGAATTATTTTGTCACGCGTGTACGTAGACTGTTTACAGTTTTGTCAACTGTACCATTCCAGTTAGAAGACCAATCCGGCAATGCAGTACAACTCCCCCCTGCAGAGAAGCGGTCTCTCCTGGTGGGACTGACTCTGCACGAGCGTGGGAGAGCCCACATTAAGGACCAGGAGTATGCGCTGGCACTGGTGTTGCTGTTGGAAGCTGATAGGCAGTTTAGGTACTTAGTATACTGACTGCGGTTAGATGAGTAAGTTAAATAATGCTCTATAATCATCATATCTAGGGAATCAGGAACTACAACGAGCATGTCGCACATGTCGAATGTAGTTTTTCATGGCCCAAATCAACAAACTACATGTTTTTAGAACAGCATTATGGCTCAATGGAGTCAACATCCCCGTAGCAGTGTCTCTCAGCTTTTGAAACACAAAGACTTGGGCGCCACTGCTGCACACTCGTTATCCTGAGATCTGAGCATAAGGTATTAAGTGTCATAAGCTCCGCAATTTCATCAACCACTTTGCTCATCAACCTGCAGCAACACAGTAATACTTGTAGGGTCTTGTGCTAGACTCCTACATAAATTTGATTGTTTGATTGAGTACCAACGGGACCGGGCAGGTGCGGAAATGATACGTGCTTTCCGGTCAAATGCTTTATTGATACTAAAACTTAAATAATATGATGTTACGGGTGAGCCCGTACAATACTTGCACGCTACCGCTCGGCGGCACATTACACGAGCAAATCGGCGCTGCCCACCCAGACTGACGCTCGCAGAATAATTAGTCCCGGAAAACATACAGATATTTCCACATAACAAAATAGATCGGAAGTAGTACAGCAGCGGTCCGTTCCCCCAGCGAGTGCCGCTCGGCGCTGCTGCAGTCGGTGGACAACTACGCGGTGCTGCAGGTGGACGTGGCGTGGTGCTACCTGTGCCTGCGCGCGCTGCGGGGCGCGGGGGACGCGGCGCGCCGCCTCGCCGCCGCAGAGGACGCGCTGCGGACCTCGTACGGCCGCGCCGGCGAGCGCCTGCGCGCGCTCAAGGGCAACGACGGTGAGTCAGCACCGCGCTGCGGGGCGCGGGGGACGCGGCGCGCCGCCTCGCCGCCGCAGAGGACGCGCTGCGGACCTCGTACGGCCGCGCCGGCGAGCGCCTGCGCGCGCTCAAGGGCAACGACGGTGAGTCAGCACCGCGCTGCGGGGCGCGGGGGACGCGGCGCGCCGCCTCGCCGCCGCAGAGGACGCGCTGCGGACCTCGTACGGCCGCGCCGGCGAGCGCCTGCGCGCGCTCAAGGGCAACGACGGTGAGTCAGCACCGCGCTGCGGGGCGCGGGGGACGCGGCGCGCCGCCTCGCCGCCGCAGAGGACGCGCTGCGGACCTCGTACGGCCGCGCCGGCGAGCGCCTGCGCGCGCTCAAGGGCAACGACGGTGAGTCAGCACCGCGCTGCGGGGCGCGGGGGACGCGGCGCGCCGCCTCGCCGCCGCAGAGGACGCGCTGCGGACCTCGTACGGCCGCGCCGGCGAGCGCCTGCGCGCGCTCAAGGGCAACGACGGTGAGTCAGCACCGCGCTGCGGGGCGCGGGGGACGCGGCGCGCCGCCTCGCCGCCGCAGAGGACGCGCTGCGGACCTCGTACGGCCGCGCCGGCGAGCGCCTGCGCGCGCTCAAGGGCAACGACGGTGAGTCAGCACCGCGCTGCGGGGCGCGGGGGACGCGGCGCGCCGCCTCGCCGCCGCAGAGGACGCGCTGCGGACCTCGTACGGCCGCGCCGGCGAGCGCCTGCGCGCGCTCAAGGGCAACGACGGTGAGTCAGCACCGCGCTGCAGCACAAACTATTACATTTGAGAGATGACTAAGATTCTGTTGTGATGTTGCAGCCAACGAGCGCGTGCTGTTCATGCGGCTGTACCTGCTGCAGGGCATCGTGGCGTACCACCAGAACAGACGGGACGAGGCGCGCCGGCTGCTGGAGCGGGCGGAGGCAGAGATCAACGCTCTTAGAGTCAGTCGCCATTGCGCAACAATATGTTATACTTCAAAGCTGTCAAAGTCACTCAAACGTCAATTTTGATACCCGCACGTTGCCGCGTAAATGGATATGTTCAGAGACAGGGTCTTTGTGGTTTAACTGGGGTGGAAACCCTCGGGTGTTGCAGCCAGGCTAAAAAGCTTTCGCTCGACTGCTACCCCAACACCGTCTTAACAAAAAATAACTTTTTTTTTTAATTTATATTTTTGACCTGGATACATAGTCCTTAAGTCGCAATATTAGAAACAATTTTCGAGTCGAAGTGACGCTTCAGTAAAGCGGTGCATACTTTACTGAAGCTTCTATGGAGTTTTGGATAGAATACGAAAATACACGTTTTTCGCCTTTGTACTATTTGCCTTTCACTCATGCATGTTTACGGACACTTAATGATTAATAATCCACCATTATTACACATTAACACTCGAAGAAACATAGGTTTTAGTAAATAACACAAAATCAACAACAGCGCATTTTCGCATTCCCGCCAAAACTCCCAAAAAATAACTGCACTGTTTGTGTTGCCAACCCTAAAAATGAGGAAAATGGCAGATGAAGGTAACCTAAAAATGTATCTTAAAGAATATTGATTTCAACATCCGCTGTGTTACGACTTTTTCCGAGTAGTTGCGACTGCGATCACCAAGATAGCAAAGAAGAAGAAGCGCGTTGGCAGGCGCCAACTGTAGTATATTATGGCAAAATCCCCCTTTCATGGGGGATGATGTTCATCAGCGAATGTTTTCCGGCTGGTGGTAAGTGTCGTACTGTCGCAGGTGGACGAGACGGCGGTGACGGCGCTCATGGAGCTGGGCTGGTCGGGGGCGGCGGCGCGCGCGGGGCTGCGGGCCGCGGGGGGGGAGCTGCAGCGGGCGCACCACTACCTCGCCGAGCGACGGGACGCGCGCCACCGCGCCAGGGGGCAGCACCGGGACCAGAGGTACGTGGGGGAGGGGAGCGCCACTACCTCGCCGAGGGACGGGACGCGTGCCGCTGCGACAGGGGGCAGCACTGGGATCAGAGATCAGATAGAATTCTTACTTTTTATTCTATAAGCGAGTGTACTTTTGTTTAGTTTGTCGTGTACAGGTGTCTCGAAAGAACTGTATTAATCAGGGTTCAGATTAATTGTACCGGGGTGTGACGTAGAGCGACAGAATGATATCGAATTCACACATTCAGTATGGTCAGATTCACGCTAATGCGTTGTGTTGTGTCGGAGCGCGTTGTCTCTTTCCTTTGTATGAATTTGACATCGTTCAGTCGCGCCCCGCCACAGCAACCCGCCGGGCGCTGCACTACTTTGTGTGAAGTGGTGGTGCTTGCCGCAGACGGCAGCGGGCGCTGGGCGCGTGCGCGGACGGCGCGCCGGTGCGCGCGGCGCTGGTGGCGGCGCTGGTGGGCATGGGCTACGGGCGCCGGCGCGCTGCGCGTGCGCTGCAGCTGTCCAACAACCACGCCGCGGAGGCCGTGCGCATCATACAAGAGCAGCCGGAGATGGTGAGCGCTTCACGAACTAAATGCCTTTATTTTATTTTTATTTTATTTATTTCGATAATCCAACAGCGTTAATTACAATTTATTTATATTTTAATAACATAGACAACAATAAGGCCAAGAAAGGATTACACAACTAGAATACATGTACATTTACGAACTGTGAATGCATAATTTAAGGGGCAGAATTGAATGATATCATAAAAAAATGGAGTCAACATCCGTAATGTTTTGTAAAGTAACGCAGTTAGTATTTCATTGTTGTATTATTCTGTCTCCCAGTTGGAGGACGACAGTTCTCTGTCGTCGGACGACGGCACGCCGAGCTCTGACGAGTCCACTGTGGAGCCCGACAACAAGCTGCTAGCAGAGGTACACACACACACACGAACATACACAAATACACACGCATGCATACGCACACGTGTGTGGTCGTTATGCGTTATAATAACTTTACTCATTCACGCTGAGCTGACCCTAAAGAGCAGACAAGAAAGTCAAGGTTTTTGGTTGTTCATATTTAAACACTCGACTAAGTCATGTTTAACCGTAAGCGACAGTTCAACATGTTTGGGGTGTTTGAATTTTTTTGTGCTAAGATTGATACTTTTAGTGCTAATTTGTTTTAACCCTCGTCGCAATATTTACACTGTTGCACTTGTGGATCTGTCTGTGATATCGTAGCTCCTAAATGAATGCCAATGAAATTACGAACCTAATTAGTTTTTTTTGTTTGAAAGGTGACTTGATTGAAAGGGTCAGTGTGAAAATTTGTCCATACGTTTTTTTTATTATTTTTCTGTTTTTTTTTTTATTGTTGTTAACTCAATAATACTTTGTTAGCTGGAAGCAATGGGGTACTCCGCAGAGGACGCGGGGCTGGCGCTGCAGCGCTCCCGCAATCACGTCAGCGGCGCCGTTGATCTGTTGGTGGCGTGTGACGGCTCCTTGCAAAATGGTGAGTTGGGGGGCAGGGGGGGAGGGAGGAGACAAGTTAAGAGGGGGTACGAGTATTAAGGTGAAAATACACGGTTCAACCAAATTGAATCACTTTGGTTGAATGGAGCAGAAATGAAAGGAATGCTGTTGTTGCAATGACATTGAATGATTCACTTATAAGTTTACATGGATCAATTTGGTTGCTTCATCCAAATTGAAAGACAAAAGTGAACCGTGTATTTTCACCTTTATACAAATTTAATTCAATTCAATTCAATTTTTTTCTTTGGTAGTGTTTGGGCCATTTGATTACTTAGGTTTTATATCACGGCATAGACAAGGGCCCACTCATAATTCGCGCGCTATTCGCGCCCGCCAATGAGAGCGCGTGCTGCAAGAACGTGAGAACTGTTGCTCCGACGCAAACGCCCTCTGTGCGATTAGCCTCGTCCATTTTTTTACTGTTGGTGTGAACGCTTCAATCTCCGCGAAGAAAATCTTTAATTTAAAACTTAGTGCAGTGATTGTGACTAGAGTGAGCTAGAATTGTTCTACATCAGAGGGACTACCTGAAAGGTACTTGGGACAAGCTTGGAGTGCGTAAAATTACAGGAATTCCGTCTCGATCACGCCGCGCCGGCGCCGGTGCTCCGCTGCAGGATTTGCTTTGATGGCGCTTGGAAGAGAGCGACAAGGTGAGTGGGCTTATACTCGTTAGTCTTGCCGTGTTAGGGAGCCCTGATAATCATATGGTGTACTCCATAGCCCCCAGGAATCCGATTAGGTAATTTATTTAAAAAACCTACCTACAGGTAAAATACGCGGCCTCCGGCCGCAACATCTGTTGGTCACTTCTCACCGGATTATCCGGATTTCACGACCTTATATATGACGGGGCGGCGAGTCCAGGGGTCTTTTTTAAAAACGGTGACGTCACCACCGGTGACGTCAACATCTTCAGGATCATGGTGACCGCTCACCCCTCGTAGAAAGAAAACACGAAGTAGCTCCATTTTATCTCAACCATTTATTGCGGCAAAGTTATATGGGAGATCTGAACGGTCCGACGGTAGGCGTAATACTGCTTTTTCCAACAGTCGGTCGCTCGTATTTATAGCAAAACAGATTGTGACAAATAATCTTTATAAAACTTGTTAGATCTTGTCATTCTACTTTAGATTTTAACCTTCAATTGAAATTCATTACTTTTTATTAACATGGGGCCCAGGAGAGCACTCATGATAGTTAAAATAAATGACTCTAGGCGCCCATTCCAAGTAATAGGCCGTACAAGAAGAATGGGCAAGAAACTTGTCGGCAATCTTTTAAAAAATTGTGTTTACAGTGAATTTGTTCAGTTTTACAATCATTTGTCTAGTTTTAACAATTCAATGAGTAATTAATGGTTCACAAACATTAATTAGTTAATCAAAGTTTAAGTGAAATTATTAACAATCCAATGAGTAATTTATGGTTCTAAACGTTAATTAGTAAACCAAAGTTAACATGTTTTGATTGTTGTCATTTTACACCGTCCATGAAGCTCGCCTGTGACGTCGTTGCTCCGATACGGCCATTCTGATAGATGGTGCGTGCTCTGCACCAGTCCAGTTATGTTCTGAAACAATGAGACGTTTCCTTCTGAGTTTGGTATCTGTAAGCAACCACCGTTGCTTGCAGTTAAGTTTGCAAGAGTAATAGTTTGCATTTTAAAGAGAAACGAATTTTTTTTTTTTTTTTTTTGTCTTTTCTTTTCTTTTCCTTTTCTCTTTCTTTTTGCTTTCTTTTCTTTGATCAATTATCTTTACAGTGAAGTTATCTAGTTTCGACAATCTAATGAGCAAACTATTTAGCTAACCAAAGTAGGTAAACATTTAGTTAATCAAAGTAGGTAAACATGTTATGTTTCCTATTGCCCTGCTCAACACTGTAGACGTAGCCCGCTTCGCGCCGACTCGGCCATTCTGACAGGTGGTGCGCGCTCTGCACCAGGCACGGTGTTTCTGAAAACTATAAATTTGGTTTTGAGGTAGGTACCCGTACACCGGTACACTAGCTGTTAACTTTGTTTCTCATCACTGCATAAATTAAGCTACATTGCTTATTTTCCATATTGTCAAGATTTAACTTTATGTTAGAGTGAAACCATATTCATGTAACAAAATTATCAGCCAACTTTTAGTACCTTCTTAATAATATTCTGTAAACATAACAGTTCACATGCAAACATTCGTAGTTAAACGTAAATAAATTTGATGCTCAAGGGAATGTGAGCAGAGTGTGTATTTGTTTTTGCCAATGCTCCACGCATCATGGCATGAATAGATTTATTATAGGTTCAATGCAAATGCTCCACGCATCATTGCATGAATAGATTTATTATAGGTTCAATGCAAATGCTCCACGCATCATTGCATGATTTTTAAATTCTCGTAGACATGGAGACTGGGAGACAGGGATGTTGCTGTGGTCTGGGCGGTCTTGTACGCCGTGGTCCACAGAGGCTCTAAAGGAAATGGGATACAGGTCGATGCTGCGGTCTGGGCCTTATTGTTATTTATGACCGTGGTCCGCAGAGGCTCTGAAAATGACGGGAATGGAGGGTACACAAGGAATAAAATAATTTAAAATGACGAATATAGAGGGTACACAAGGAATGAAATAATTTGTACAGTGTTACAGACGATTCAAAACTATTACGTTTTATAATTCGGATCCCGAATTGTTAACCGAATATCACTTATCCGTAACAGTCCCCGCGTTGTTGCTAACGCTGCGAATCTAATTCAATGAAAGCTCAGTATCGTCAATGAATTTTGATAACTACCACATCGCGTATTTACGCGTACCGGAATAGAAAGAACTTAATGAACGCTAGTGCCACTAAGTTTTCAAACTAGCATACAAACAGGCACTTCGCCTTGAATAAATTGCACAAGATTCACAAAAATACCTCAAAGACAAATAATCAGCGATAATAATAATTAAGAATTGTGATGTCGATTAAAGACACTGCCATACTTGAAAAGATTTGGAGGCCTTTTTATTAAGTTGGGTTAGAATTACTAGGTATGGATTTTCGTAGATATCTCGTGGAAATCGCGTGACAATCTCATCGGATATCTCCGGATATCTCGTCGGATATCTCGTCGGACATCTCACGGATCACTCGCGGCCATCTCTTGGACTAACTCGCGGCCACCTCTTTGGATTAACTCACGGCTATCTCTTTGGATTCACTCGCGGCTACCTCTTGGATTAACTCACGGCTATCACTTGGATTGACTCACGGATCACTCGTGGATTGCCCGGGATAACTCGCGGATACCTCGGGATAACTCGCGGACAGCACACGGATAACTCGTAGATTTTTGGTATTTGTGGGTATCTTGTGAAAAACTTTTAAAAATAAAACTCAAGAAACTAAGAAATCTCGTGAAATTAGAAGTAATCTCTTGGATTATTTGTAAGTTGTAAGTTGCGTTTATGCGCATGCAAGTCTAAAGTTAAAATATGGTAGAAAAAGTTACGATTCACCTGTATTCTGATGTCATGTCTCCATCGCCTTTTTCTTGGTTTGGTTGCACGTGTTGGCCCGTTCGTGTTGATACCACGGAGTGGCTGGTGTGTCAGCATAATCTTCAGGAGCTGGTAGTGATGGGTCATCTGTCGCCAATACGGTGGTGTGTCAGCATAATCTTCAGGAGCTGGTGTTGATGTGGGGACCTCTGCTGCGACTGGGCTCGGCTGCATTGCCCATTTGTGCTGGTCCTTCAGGTGACAAGCGGGTGAGAAGGCTAGGACTGGAAAGCTAGGTTCCAATCCCACTCCATCTGTGCTGGTACTTCAGGTGACAAGCAGGTGAGAAGGCTAGGATTGGAAAGCTAGGTTGTTCCGTTCCAATCCCACTTCTGATGACGGGGCGGCGAGTCCAGGGGTCTTTTTTAAAAACGGTGACGTCACCACCGGTGACGTCAACATCTTCAGGATCATGGTGACCGCTCACCCCTCGTAGAAAGAAAACACGAAGTAGCTCCATTTTATCTCAACCATTTATTGCGGCAAAGTTATATGGGAGATCTGAACGGTCCGACGGTAGGCGTAATACTGCTTTTTCCAACAGTCGGTCGCTCGTATTTATAGCAAAACAGATTGTGACAAATAATCTTTATAAAACTTGTTAGATCTTGTCATTCTACTTTAGATTTTAACCTTCAATTGAAATTCATTACTTTTTATTAACATGGGGCCCAGGAGAGCACTCATGATAGTTAAAATAAATGACTCTAGGCGCCCATTCCAAGTAATAGGCCGTACAAGAAGAATGGGCAAGAAACTTGTCGGCAATCTTTTAAAAAATTGTGTTTACAGTGAATTTGTTCAGTTTTACAATCATTTGTCTAGTTTTAACAATTCAATGAGTAATTAATGGTTCACAAACATTAATTAGTTAATCAAAGTTTAAGTGAAATTATTAACAATCCAATGAGTAATTTATGGTTCTAAACGTTAATTAGTAAACCAAAGTTAACATGTTTTGATTGTTGTCATTTTACACCGTCCATGAAGCTCGCCTGTGACGTCGTTGCTCCGATATATATAATATTATATTTATACAGTCCACATTCCTATATATATAAAATCTAAATAAGACGTTCTAGTATTCATTGTTTCTGAATAGGTAACCTAAATAGTTCTGTCGAATGGAATGTCTATCAGTTTATTATTTTCAATCCAATATTGTAGTGGTATTTGAACATTAAAACGGGATAACTTACTCATTTCGCGAACATTAGGTACAAATATCTTAGTAGATGACAATGTAATACAGGACATATGTTAAATAGAAATACCGATTTAGGATAATAGTAAATATCGGTAGGTATTAGCATAATAAAAAGTCAGCCTTTTACTATGGAATTTTTCCTTGCCGGGTATTACGGGTTCTTAGAGTAGTATACCTACGACAATTTATTCAGTTATGTGTGTTATTCTGTGTTACAACTGCATGTGAGTATTGTAAGAGGTTGAGTTGTACTTATTCATTATTTGTCGGGTTTGTAATACCGCCCGCCATTTCGCATCACTGCAGTTATCTACCTACTTTTGCATTTCGTTCGTTTAGAACGGTTCAACGAGTGGGTCTGTTCCGTTCGTTCGTGTTCGGTGAAACGATTTAATTATTCATTATAATTCATTAGTGCCAGCTGTCACTTATTTGTGCATTTGTTTTCAACTTTGTTGTACGGAAGTTTAGTGTTTAGTTTGTGCAAAACTATACTACAGTGTTGCAAAACGTTGTTTATTTTACGAAATAAGAAGTGTTTATTTACGTAAGGCCACAATGTCGGATGAGAAAAAATTGACGATGAAAACTAAACTTAGTGAATCGGTGTTAAAGTCGTACTTTGCGCAACTTCAAAGTATGTACGATTTTTCATTGCGTTTATCTACGGAGTCGGAAGAAGAGACTTTTATATTGTCCACTTCTAATGTAACTACGCTTCGTTCAGAATTTATAACTAGGTTGGAAGAGTGGAATATGGCTCAGATGGAACTGGAACCAAAGTATGAACCAAGCTTTCAAAAATGGGAAGCATTTGAGGTTTTATATACTCACTTGCAAAATAAATTAAGCTCATTGAAAAATAAGCGGCATAATAAGAACATTAATGAAAACTTAAAATCTTCTCAAATTAAGTTGCCCTCCATTCAATTGCTAAAATTTGAGGGCAAGGATCTTAGGTCCTGGCCCATGTTTATTGAGTGTTTCAATAGTACTATACATTACAATACACAGCTCACTAATGCGGAAAAGGTGTATTATCTATGTGGCCAGTTGTCAGGTAAAGCACTTGAATCCATTGCAGGCTTAGCACCCACAGGTGATAATTATGACTTGATATACCAAACTTTAGTAGACAAATACCAAGATGTACGTACATTAGGCACAGCTTATTTGGATGAGATATTGAATTTAAAGAAAATGCAGTGGCCTTCGGTGGAAGGCTTGAATACTTTTATTGATAAGTTCTCAGTATCAGTGGCAGCGTTTGAAAAATTAGATATTGCCAGTAAATTAGACTTTATTTATCTATACCTGGCATTAAAAAAGGTGGATAGTGAAACCGCTCGATTGTTTGAAAATTCGGTGCGTGGTGATCACATACCTACCTACACTAGCTTTGCAAAATTTATCAAAGAACAAGCAAAAATATTAGAACGGACAGGAGCAGGGTCGAATGCGAGTGAGAAAAGTTTGTTTAGGTCAAATAATGCTCGAGTGCCAGTGTCCTCTGTACCTATTCCAGGAAAAAATACAAAATCTTTTGTAACGGCAAGTGATGGTGCATTGTGCCCATTATGTAATACCGCGAGACATGAATACTTTTCCAAGTGCACTGACTTTCTGAAGCTCTCAGCTAAAGAACGCTATAATGTGATTAAGAAATATAATGCATGTGTCAGTTGCTTAAGTGTTCATCATCGCACACCCGCATGCAATTCAAACAACTGTTGTAATTCTTGCCAAGCAAAATCTCATCATACATTGTTGCATTTTCAAAATGTACAGTCCAGTACAGCGTTGCCAGTGTTAAGTGAGGAGAATCTGGAAGTTATTGGGAACTCTGATTATGTAGTTGGGGTAGACTCCGGAATGGATAGTGTGTGTCAGGCAGGGGTATCATTGTGTTCAATGCATAGTGCTGCAACCCAGAACTCTTTGCAGAGTATGCATTCATCTACTGTGTTGCTAGCCACAGCAAGGGTTTGTGTCGTAAGTCCACTGGGTACTTCTCACATAGTCCGTTGCCTTATAGATAGTGGATCACAAAATCATTTTATAACATCCAAGTGCTGTGAGCGATTGTCATTGATATTACATCAGACAGATTGTCCCATTTCAGTTCACGGGTTCTGTACGGTCCTACGTACGGTTGAAAGTTCTGTCATTAATGAAACTAATTAATTTAACTAATTTATATATTTAACTGATTTATGCTATATGATTTCTGATATATGATTTTTGATATAATATGATGAGCACGAGCGATCGAAGGCGCGATTACGAACGAACTCAACTGTCAATCCGCGGGTCGCGGGCGCGATCGGTATGAAAATGCTGATGATGTACAAAGTATAAAATAGCCAATATTACAAAAATGTACGATGGCTCGTACATGCTCCCGAACTGAGAAGATATGAAATGAAGATGATTTTACAAGGTGATGCCATTTTTAATTTCTTAATCTAAATGATGCGAGTCCATATTCTAACGAATCACTGATATAAACTAAAGTAAGACGGACAGACAATAAACGCACACTTCTTATTTAAATACTATTGGGGACGAACACTTGTCAATACGCGCACTTTTTAATTGTATAATTGGGGAAGAACACTTGTCAATACGCGCACTTCTTAGTTCAACCATTTCGATATCACTATGCACTGATTGAGGAGCTGGGAGCTCCGATTGATTCAATGATCGAGAAGCTAGAGCCGGGGGCTCCAGCTCACTGCAGGCTCCTACTGCAGCCGGCACTACTGTTGCTGGCTTCGCTGTTGCCGAACAACGTTTACGAAGATGCTGCCAGAGAAAAGTCACTCCTGTGACTCCTCCCACCACCAAAATGATATACAGAAGAGAGTATTGATGCACATCGTGAACTGATAGCTCCGTCGTTGTTGATGTTTGTTTCAATATATCGATACTTTCCTTTATCTTTTTCAACTCTCGTTCGTTACTGCTACTGATCTCGTCGTTGCTGACCTCGGTGGTTGGAACAATTACGCTTATGATGTTATTGATTGGATGTATTTCTAGAGGTTTCATATCGGCATGGACTTTAAGTAGGCTTTTGTGTGGGTTATGAGCATATATTGTGAAGTCATTACTTATGATAGAGCATCCAATATCAATGGCTATGATACCGCTTGCTGTTAGAGTTTGAAATTTCAAATCATCTTGGCAGATTATCTTTAAATTACATTCTTGATAACAGAAGAAAAAGTAGTTATTCGGTTTGCTTAGTTCTATCCATTTGTTTTGGCATGGCTTTTTCGTGAACTTGCATTTTTCAGGCTGTTCTCGCTCGCATAGGCTTTCATCTGATTTCATATGATACGTTGGTTTGGCTAGCTTGCATAAATAAATATCGTGGGGTATACACGATTCGAGTTCATTGATGCTCATAGGTAGATAAAATTCTTTTTCTATATTGATAGCAACATATTCTGATATCGGTGATGTAACGATGCAAATACTCGTATCACCGTTTCTTTGTGGGACTTCGATTATTTTGAAGATTTCATAAGTATCTCTGGTTATTAAGGGTAGTCGTATTTCAAATATTAAGTAATCTTGTAGAGTTCTGGTTTTAACTTTCAGTAGTTGATATATATTTCGAAGGTCAGCTTGTATATTGTTCACAGGTAGAGATAATTGTTTAGGTAACTGACTCGAAATAATACTAAGTTCTTGGCGAAGCTGTTCAGGCGTTATCAGATGTGGGTTTATGTTCCCATGATACATATCTGTGATGGTGTCTAGTAGAGTTTCTTGCAATTTTTCTAAGTCGCGTAACATGTTGCTGGTTAAAATAGCTGCTAGTGTAAAATCATTAATTACTGCAAGATTCTGGACATCTTTTTTATAAATACTTAATGTCTGCTGTAACCGTATAAAATGCTGATTAATTAGTTTCTGTTGTTTGTTCATAGTATCCTCCGTTCTCTTCAATAGATTATATTCGGCTTCAATAACAGAGGTTTGATTCTTCCATAAAGTACTCAGATGGTTTTGATTTATGTTTATACGTTTAATATCTTGTCTATACTGTTCTGCGAATCGCTCGTCTAATACGCCGAACAAGTTATTAGCTAGGTACCCGACACCGTCGATAAGGCCACGACGCTGTCTGGCGTGCACCGGAGACTGCTGACATAAAAGATGGTTGTAGTACTCAAGTTCCGAGTACCCGTGACGTAGCTGATAAAGTAATGCGTCACACGGTGTCTCTTTCATAACTACACACATTTGTTCTAATTGTTTTACGTGTTTATAATACGATGAAATGCCTAGCCAGTAGGGTGCCATATCAAAATATACGACGATTTTCCATTCATCTCTCACTAATTGCATGTTCGTAACTTTGTCAAAGTAAAATCCTTGCTCTTCTCGTAACTGTGTATGATTTATAGCGCAATGGGACGTCGTGAATAGACTCATCAAATAAAGCACATATAATATCGATAATAATATGCTGAATGGTTTCGACTTTTTACAACTTGGCTTATGTTTTTGCTGACTTTCAGAATCGTTTGTTTGCCTTTGTTCTGTATTTTGTACAGGTAATATTGATAACTTCGTCACTGGTCGTTTCATGAATCCTGATTTGGTTTTTAAGGTAACAACTCTCACACACCCATCGTTTCCCGGGTGTAACTCAATCACTCTCCCAAGAGCCCATTTGCCAGCTGGCAAATTCGTCTCGTGGATTACTACGACGTCATTAAGTTTAATATTTTCTTTCTTCTGATGCCATTTGGATCTAGTTGTAAGCTGGTTTAAGTATTCTGATTGCCACCTCTTCCACACGTTTTCAAATATTTTTGCTGTAAGATACCATCTCGTTCTTCCATCTCGTTCCGATTCTAGTAAAGTAAGGTTAGGTCCTGATGATAGGAAACTAGATGGAGATAGATACTCCAAATCATCGGGATCCTCTGTAAGCGCGCACAGCGGCCTGGAATTTAGAACCGCTTCAATTTGCGACAACAGGGTTGTATATTCTTCGTATGTTAATTTTTCTTGTCCTATCACTCGTTTCAAATGGAATTTTAAGCTTTTTACTGCTGCTTCCCACAACCCTCCTGCCGAAGGCCATGACGGGGCGTTAAAATGCCACTCTATTTCCATGTCGTTGATGTTGGAGGCAAGTTCCTCATTAATCATCTGTTGAACGTTCAAATATTCCGTTTCTAGTACCTTGCTGCTTCCTATAAAATTTGTCCCGTTATCGCTATAAAGATGTCGAGGCGTCCCTCGTCTGGCAGACATTCTTCTCAGCGCTGCCAAGAAGGTGGACGATGTAAGGTCTGAGACCAGTTCTAGGTGCACGGCTTTAGTCGCCATACAGACGAAAACAGCAATATACCCCTTGCTTGTTTTCACACCACGTCCTTTGTTAGACTTCACTTCAACGAATCCTGTAAAATCTACCCCTGTATGATAGAATGGACGCGACATGTTACATCTAGATGAGGGTAAGTCACCCATAATTTGTTTTTGATTTTCAGCCTTAAATTTTCTGCATGTCACGCATTTTCGTAGTTCCGTTTTTACCACTCGATTCCCTCCAACTATCCAGTATTTTTGGCGAATCGATGCTGATGTTACTCTTGCCCCTCCGTGTAGGGTAAGTTTATGATTATGCTGAATTATAAGTTTCGTTAATTGATTATCACCCGGTAAGATTGCAGGATGCGTCATCTCGAACTCCAGGTTAGCTTTGTTCAATCTTCCCCCCACTCGAAGAACTCCTTCTTCATCGAGGTAAGGATTTAAGTTAAGTATTTTGCTTTTTGTAGATAGTTGCCTATTTTGCTTTAAGTTTCCAATTTCTTCGCTAAATTCTTCTGCTTGTACATGCTTAACTAACATCGTTTTTGCTTGATTGATTTCTTTTAGTGTAAGTGTATTTTCTTGCTTTCTTTGCTTTTGTTTGCTTGATATGATAAATCGCTCAATCCACGCCAGTACTCTCGTTAATAGTGTGAACGAGCTATATTTTAATATTAATTGCTGTATAATGCTTACGTCGCGGTTTTGCTTAACAGCAGTATTGACAATTTTCACCGACCTCATTTCTACGTTCGTTTCATAGTTTGTTTTTTGATTTGATAAGTTTTTATCATCAATTGTTTGTAGCCAGGGTGGCCCTTGCCACCACAACGTGTTTTCTGATAGCTGCGTGACATTTGATCCTCTGCTCGCACTGTCCGCTGGATTTTCGCTCGATTTTACGTAATGCCAGCACTCAGGAGGCATTGTTTCTACTATCTGATTAACTCGATTTGCTATAAATGTTTTCCATTTATTCGGTTCGCCGTTTAACCAACCGAGGACGACCATTGAGTCTGTCCAGCCGTATATTTTTATATTAAAGTTACTAAAACATTGTTTCACCTTATCTATTAACTTCGCTAATAATACAGCACCACATAGCTCCAGTCGTGGTAGGGAAACATCTTTACCCGCCGGCACTAGTCTCGTTTTGGCGCATAGTAACGTCACAGCGGTTTCATTACGTCTGCTTACTCTGCAATATATGACGCAAGCGAACGCATGGGTCGACGCGTCACAATATCCATGTAATTGGATCTCTTCGTGTTCTTCTGTTTTTATCCATCGTTCGATTTTAAGTTTGTTTATGTTTTTGATATCATCCCTGATTTTATTCCATTCTTTAATGATCTCTGCGGGTAACTCTTCATCCCAATCGATATTTGATAGCCATGTGCTTTGAAATAAAAGTTTCAGTTTTGTGCACAAGGGTGAAAGCCAGCCCAATGGGTCAAAAAGCTTTGACACGTCTGATGATAACGACCTTTTTGTGTGCTTTTTAGGTTCGGTGAATTCCAGTTGAAATGTGAAGATATCTTTCTCTGGGTTCCATTTCAGTCCTAATGTTTTCGTCGACTCAGCATATTTAAAATCAAAGTCGGCTGTTTTATTCGGTTCCTGAGTAAGTTCCGGTACGTTTGACGCCCATTTTCGCAGATGAAATCCTCCTAATTTCAGTAAGTTAATCAATTCTTGTTTTAGCTTTTTTGCAGCATCGATAGAAAAAGTACCATGAACAAGGTCATCCATATAAAATGAATTTTCAAGCACCTGTGCTGCTTCTGGATTTTTGTCTCTCTCGTCATGTGCTAAACGTTTCAGGGTCATCATAGCTAGGAACGGCGCTGCTTTGGTTCCGTACGTCACGGTTGCAAGTTGGTATTCCTGGAAAATGTGATCTCTGTTTTCTCTCCATATTATTTTGTGGTATTTTTGATCGTCTTCGTTTAGCCAGATTTGACGGAACATTTTTTCGATGTCCGCCGTGAAGGCATATGGAAATTGGCGCCACTTTAAAATCAGTGACTGCAGATCTTGTTGCAAGTTTGGACCTCTGTACATGAGGTCATTTAAACTGTTCCCTGTCGAGGTCCTTTGAGATGCGTTAAAGACCACTCGATGCTTTGTTGACGTAGAATCTAATCTTTGCACGCAATGATGTGGTAGGTAACAATCATTGGGCTGTTCATTAATAGCTACTTTCATGTGACCAAGGGCCATGTATTCGTGTATGAAATTTTTATATTCGACTTCAATCATTTTGTTTCGGCAAAACTTTCGTTCAAGTTGTAAAAACTGCGCTACGGCTCTTTGCTTCGATTCTCCTAAATTCTTTTCTAAATTCGGTTTCAGCGGGATCTTAACTTCGTATCTACCATCTTCGCATCGTTTCGTCGTTGTATTATAAAATTCTATACATTTTTGGTCTTCCGATGATAATGATGTTTGATCTATGATATCCTCTATTTCCCAAAACTTCTTTATCTCTTCTAAATCGTTTATGATTACATTGCACTGGAAACTAGTTTTTATGTTTCCGCACAATATCCATCCTAGTCGAGTTTGTTGCGCGACTGGATGGGATACCTGATCTGATCTACAAATACCTTCGAGAATGATAGTGGAGTATATATCAGCTCCAAATAAAATATCAACAGGTCGACTTGTGTTGAAATCCGGGTCTGCTAATTTAATATCGTTTAAAAATGGCCAGTTGGGCTCAGAAAATGATGTGCTTGGAAGGTTTGATATTAAATTGTTCATAATAAATACATCCGTGTTGAAAACAAAGTCTGATGTAGTTGATTTGCATTCTATATTGAGGAGTCCCTTACAGCTGGTTTCCTTCGTACCAACTCCTGATATAACGCCGTGGCATCTACGGCGTGACAACCCTAATGACTGTGCCGCTTTTTCTGTGATAAGGGAAGCCTGAGATCCTTGGTCGATAAGGGCACGCATCGTTATATAATTATCATTCATTCCTTTAACTTTAATAACTGCGGTCGCTAACAGTACTTCCGATAAGTTATTTCGCGTTGAAACATGCGCGTTTCCGCGGAAATGCTGATTCTGCTCGTACAAAGTGGGTCGGTTCAGTGCTCTATGCTGTGACGCAAACGCCTCATGCATAAGTGTATTGTGTTTAGCATTGCACTTTTTACATTTACTTTCCGAATAACATATTTTACCTTTATGGTCATAAAGACAATTACCGCACAAATTATTTTTACTTATAAAGTTTTTCTTCATTTGCGTCGTCATGTCATGAAACTGCTGACAGTAAAATAATCCGTGGTTTTTATTGCACAACGGACATAATAATAACATATTTTTTGTTGGATTTTGTTCCCTTTCTTTGAATGGTTGCTCAATTTTATTCGAATAATTATTGCTGCGAAAATAGTTATTGTTGTTGGGCACGTGGTTTTTCATTGGTTTAGGATTGGCATGATAAGGTTTCGGCTGATAATAAGGTTCCTGTCTTCTTCGATATGATTCCATTGCTATAAATTTGCCTTCAAGAAAATCTAAAAACTCCTGAAGGTTTGCCAACTCGCGGGGATTTTTCAATGATTCAGCGTAATCGTTGTGTGTATCGTTATCTAATTTCTGCGCTAAGATGTGGACCAGAAGTGGGTCCCACGTGGTGGTATCTACGCCTAGATTCTTTATGGCGTTGATTGATTCTTTCGTAGTGTCATGCATTCGTTTTAAATGATTAAGTGAGGGCTGCTGGGCTGTTGGTATATTCATTAATGAATTAATGTGAGAGGTAAAAATTGATTTTTTATTATTGAAACGATGGTTTAATATGTCCCAGCAAACGACATAATTTTCCGCGCTTATTTCAAGATGTTGAATTAATTTTTCAGGATCACCCGTAACTTTCGTCTTAAGGAATTGCATCTTTTGTGCTTGTGAGAGTGATGGATTCATATGAATAGTCTCCATAAATAAGTTACGAAAAGGTACCCATTGCTTGTAACTGCCGGTGAATACGGGAACGTCTACCTTTGGAGTTGATTGATCTCGATGTACCATTGACCAGATTTTGCTATTTATTTGCTTTTTCATGGTGTTGTACCTCTGTTCATATTCGGAAAAAGTTTTAACGTATTCAGCTTCCGTACCATCAAGCTCGCTATCTAACTCCCAGTGTAATTTATCAATTATGGACCAACGGTTTTGGATAGTTTTCAAAATATCATCTAATTCCCACTTTTCGGAAATAAAAGCCAAATCTATGCTCGATAAAGTATGTTTAAAAGCCTTAAAATTGCTAGCCTGCCGTTTTAACATTTCGTCAACTTTACTGTTCACGCCTCGACTGACGAGCTCCTGCGCGGCTCGCGGCATCATCAGCGGCGTTGCTGGTTTGAGTAGAGGAGTAGAAGGTCTACTGGATTCCTCTCTGCCGTAGCTCTCCATAAATATTTTAATCTTTCCATACTTCTCTCTCACTACCTCATATTGATTCGTTGTAAAATATGGGTGAGTTTGCACTCCAAACCCACACAATTTTTGATGGTTAATTTCAAATGTCGACCAATAACTGTCCAAAATGCCTACCTTGCGCTTGATGTAGTCGGCAGTCTTTCTATCGGCGCCATCCTTTTTAAAGTTTGTTAAAATAGTGTCAATTGCTTCGATGAGTTGTTGCTGGTTGGCGAATATATCTTCCATTTTGATGACCAAGATAAAAGGAAAGATCTTACTTGAAAATCCTCCGGAAAGTTCTTCCACACTGTAATCCAATTTGTATCCGATACTCTAATTGCTGCACTAATTTTTGAACGTTTGATAGAGTTAGTGGACTATATCACTGCACACGTGTCGCTAAATCGATTTATCCGGTTCGAAGGAGCTTTATGTACGGTCCTACGTACGGTTGAAAGTTCTGTCGTTAATGAAACTAATTAATTTAACTAATTTATATATTTAACTGATTTATGCTATATGATTTCTGATATATGATTTTTGATATAATATGATGAGCACGAGCGATCGAAGGCGCGATTACGAACGAACTCAACTGTCAATCCGCGGGTCGCGGGCGCGATCGGTATGAAAATGCTGATGATGTACAAAGTATAAAATAGCCAATATTACAAAAATGTACGATGGCTCGTACAGGTTCGGTGGTGGTGTAAATCCAGTTCAAGGTGTCACGGAGGTGGCCTTTACTTCACGATTTGATGAAAATGAAGCTTTTCATATAAAACCATTGGTGGTAGAGAGCATCACCAGTAACTTGCCGACGTCTTCAATTGATATGTCACTGCTGTCATACTTGTCTAGTGTTCCTCTGGCTGATGATACCTTTCAGGTTCCGGGTGAAGTAGAGATGCTGATTGGGGCACAATTGTTTGCCCAACTGTTGCAGCCTGGTAGGGTTCATGGGCCATTTGGAATGCCTGATGCTATCCAGACCAGGTTAGGGTTTATCATTATGGGTGAAGTCCCAGCCTTTTTAGCAAACAAGCCGTCTTATACTGGAGCCTATTGCGCTGTTGTGGAACCGCAAATGCATGAGGTTATATCTAGGTTTTGGCAATTAGAAGACGTTCCGTCCTCTACCTCTGCCCGTCTCAGTCGTGAGGAACAGGAATGTGAAACCTTTTATAAAAACACAACATCACGGGATTCATCTGGGAGATACACCGTAGAATTGCCTTTTAAGGCTGACCCCACTGAGTTAGGTAGTTCGTTAAAGGTAGCCGAGAAACGTTTCTTGGCATTGGAACGGAAACTGGAGGCATCTCAACCATTACGAAAAGCGTATGACGCTATAATTAAAGATTATTTGGAGGTAGGCTATTTGACTGCAATTCCTACCGAGCATGAGTCTGGTAATGATGTTGGTTATGTCATTCCCCATCATTGCATCATAAGAGACGACAAGGTGAGTACGAAAGTTCGTATTGTCCTCGATGCAAGTGCACATACTGATCGAGGCTTGTCGTTGAATTCAATTCTTCACGCAGGTCCTAATTTGCAGGGTGATATTTTTAAGCTATTGCTTAATTTTCGTCTGTTTGCGGTAGCATTTTGTGCGGACGTAAAACAAATGTACTTGCAAATAAAGGTACATCCCCAATTTTGCAAATTTTTAAGAATATTGTATCGTTTTAATCCTAATGATAAACTGCAACTTTTTCAGTTTGATAGGGTCTGCTTCGGCTTATCTTCTAGCCCTTTCTTGGCGCTGAAGACAGTTAGAACACTCTGTGAAGATGAGCAAGCCAATTTCCCACGTGCCGCAACGATCGTTGAAAGCGGTCTGTACATGGACGACATTGTATATAGTGAAAGTTCCGTCTCAGCAGCTACGGAGGCGACACTTCAGCTGATAGGGATGTTCAAGGCCGGAGGCTTTGACCTAATGAAATGGTCGAGTAATTCGAGCGATCTACTGTCACAACTTCCAGAGACACACTTGCATCCTAAGGTGCACAGCTTCGACTGTGACGGGCATAAAATACTAGGTGTCAAATGGGATCCGCGTACGGACGGATTTTCATTTGAAGTTACTTCTTGTCCTGATGAATGCACGAAGCGGAATGTTCTGTCAGTGGTAGCTAGATTGTGGGACATTTTAGGATTCGCAGCCCCGGTGGTTCTGTATGCGAAGCTGCTTATTCGCGATCTGTGGGAGTTAAAAATAGACTGGGATGAGTTACCACCTCCCCAAGTGGTAGAGAAATGGAATCGTTTCAAAGCGGAGCTACCATTGCTATCGCAAATGTTTATACCACGTCATATTGGAGTTGTGGAAAAGGGAGTTGTTTCTCTTCTGGCTTTTGCCGATGCCAGTGAAAAGGCATATGGTGCTGCCATTTATATACACTGTCAGTTGCCCGATGGAGTCAATGTTAATTTCTTATGCGCGAAGTCGCGTGTTGCTCCTCTCAAGACTGTATCTTTGGCGCGATTGGAATTGTGTGCCGCTTTGTTGATGTCAAGGTTGGTAAGAGTAGTGTTAGATAACTATGACCGTCGCTGCAAAATAAATCGTGTTTTCGCGTTCACGGATTCCACTGTAACATTACACTGGATCCATTCTAGCCCTCATAAATGGAAAACTTTTGTGGCCAATCGTATTGCTAAAATACAGGAATATATGCCACCCTCTCATTTTTATCACATATCAGGAAAAACAAATCCGAGTGATTGTCTTTCACGTGGTCTCAGCCCTGCTCAACTTCTAGAGCACCCATTGTGGTTTAAGGGTCCCTCATGGATGCAGAAGGAGTGTTCTCAATGGCCAATCGAACCGTTTCAAGCGGATATGAAGGTAGCGGTCCCAGAAGCGAAAGTCGTATCATTGGCGGTAGTCGAGCCTGTAGAATCAATCCTCTATGCTTTGTCTCAAAGGGTATCATCTTGGCCCAAGTTGCTACGTATTATCGTATATGTTCTGAGATTCGCGAGGAAACTAAAATCCCGTGGCATTCCTAATGCAGAAGATTTAGTTCAGGCAGAATTGGTGATAATTCGTTCATTGCAAGCAATTCATTTTGCAGAACCAATAAATGCAATTCTGACTGGAAGACCGTGTTCAAAGAGTCTTCAAAAGCTGCGCCCGTTTGTTGTTGATGAAGTGCTTCGTGTTGGAGGGAGGCTAGGAAACTCTAATCTTACCTTTGATCAGAAGCACCCAATATTGTTGCCGCAAAAGGACCATATGGTAAATATAATCATCGACCACACTCACCGAGAGAACTGTCATGCTGGTCCACATTTACTATTGTCCATACTTAGACAGCGATTCTGGATTCTGGCGGGAAGAAATATCGTTCGTTCTCGTGTGCATTTGTGCAATTTTTGCTTTCGCGCTCGACCAAGGGCTTGTACTCCGCCTGTGATGGCTGATTTGCCCAAATGTAGGTTACAAGTATCGAAGCCATTTGCACATACTGGACTGGACTATTGCGGTCCTATAAATATTACCCTCACTCGTAAGCGGGGTGTAAAAAGTCAAAAGGCCTATATCTGCGTCTTTATTTGCCTTACTACTAGGGCTGCACATGTGGAACTGGTTCCAGATTTGAGTACAGAGGCTTTTCTTAACTCATTGAAGAGGTTTTTAGGTAGGCGCGGACCTGTAGAAAAATTGTATTCTGATAATGGAACTAATTTTGTCGGTGCTAGGGCTTATTTAGATGATCTTCACAAGTTTTTACTATCGGACCAACACACAAGTCGTTGGGAGGGTGAGTTGGGAAGCCAACGTATTCAATGGGAAATGATACCGCCTAACGCTCCTCATTTCGGTGGTGGTTGGGAGAGCACCGTTAAATCTTTTAAGACGCATTTGTTTCGCTCGATTGGTGCTCAATTATTGACATATGAAGAGCTTCAGACCGTATTGATTCAGATAGAAGCTGTACTGAACTCAAGGCCGCTAGGACAGGCGTTGACATCGGATCCGTCGGAACCCGTAGCTTTAACCCCGGCGCATTTTTTGCATACAGTTCCTTTGCGTTCACTTCCATCTGTGCCAATTACAGAGAATATAGATAAAATTCGCTCTCGGTTTTTACTGATTGATAAGCTGGTTCAATCCTACTGGAGTAGATGGAGTATGGAGTACTTAAACACTCTGCAGGCACGTGAAAAATGGCTGACTGATTCTAAACCTATTCAAAAGGGTACCGTAGTTTTGATAATGCAGAATAACACCAGTCCGTTATATTGGCCATTAGGCGTCATTCAAGAAACATATCCCGGTACGGATCGCAGAACGCGCGTTGTTTTAGTAAAAACCAAAGGGGGGACTTTAAAACGTGCAGTGGCTCGGCTATGCCCGCTACCTGCACAATAGATTGCATTATTGGATTGAAAATGAAAGACATGCTAGTTAGTCCTTATATATTTAGGTATATCTATTGTAATATTGTCCATATAATTTATATTTATAGAATTTAATCATTTTCTTCGATTAACGAGATTTCTCGTGGAGTTATTTACGCTCTATTCAAGTGTATCTTTTCAAAAAATTTATTTTTAATTAATGGAGTTTATTGAAAGGGGAACCTTTCATGCCGGGGGTGATGTTTGGGCCATTTGATTACTTAGGTTTTATATCACAGCATAGACAAGGGCCCACTCATAATTCGCGTGCTATTCGCGCCCGCCAATGAGAGCGCGTGCTGCAAGAACGTGAGAACTGTTGCTCCGACGCAAACGCCCTCTGTGCGATTAGCCTCGTCCATTTTTTTACTGTTGGTGTGAACGCTTCAATCTCCGCGAAGAAAATCTTTAATTTAAAACTTAGTGCAGTGATTGTGACTAGAGTGAGCTAGAATTGTTCTACATCAGAGGGACTACCTGAAAGGTACTTGGGACAAGCTTGGAGTGCGTAAAATTACAGGAATTCCGTCTCGATCACGCCGCGCCGGCGCCGGTGCTCCGCTGCAGGATTTGCTTTGATGGCGCTTGGAAGAGAGCGACAAGGTGAGTGGGCTTATACTCGTTAGTCTTGCCGTGTTAGGGAGCCCTGATAATCATATGGTGTACTCCATAGCCCCCAGGAATCCGATTAGGTAATTTATTTAAAAAACCTACCTACAGGTAAAATACGCGGCCTCCGGCCGCAACAGGTAGCTTTAAAACATTAACTATAAAACTATCGAGGTAATATGTACTAACGTACTAGAGGAGCTGTGTGAAACAAAACTCTTGTTCCATTTTTTATGTTTAAGCTAAAGTCCGCTGCAGCGCTAATACCATAATTATGTCGTCTAACCAAACAAATAAAACGTAGCGCTAGATTACGTCTAATGTGTAGTTTTCTCGCGGTAAAAAGGTCGTAAGCGCCGCTAATTTCACGGCGCTTACGCGTTTTGTTCAAGGAAGCACTGGGATAGTTGCTGTCCATGGACCGCAGTGTGGTAAAATATGCCTTTGCGGCGTCGACTCTATTATGGCTGGGGATAAAACAATTTTGTCTATTTCTTATGCAGCACCGGAACAAGCGAACCCGTCTACTAGCACAGACGCAACGAAAAGAAAGCACAAGAAAAACAAGGAGGACACAAAGTAAGTGTGTTCTTAATTACACGACTGCCCAAAAAAGTAGTGTATGTATGACTGTATGTAATGTATGTATGTGACATTCTTTATTCCACCATAACTTTTAAATGCCTGAATAGATTTGGATATCGTTAGAATCTTTACATCATTTCGAGTGACACTCTGGCTAGGGCAGTCGTGCTTTTTAATTTTTTTAATTATAAAAATTTATTATTGTAAAGTTAATTCGCATTATTATTATTATAGATGTGAAAACGTGTTTGTCCGTTTGTCCTTTCACGCAGCGACAGAGCACCAGATCGACTTGATTTTTGGGATAGATATAGGTTATGGACCGGAGAGTAACACAGGTTATTTTTTATCCCGTTGACATGTAACTGTTCTGTATTATTTTAATTGTTTTTCTTATTACGTAATTTCAAACAAATTATTTTGTTATTGAATGAAATACATGAAATGAAAAGAAATCCTGTAGACTGTAATTTATATAAAACCACGCGTACGGAGCTGCGGGCAAAGGCTAGTAATAACTAAAAGTGGTTTTCCAGACGGCGCGAACGTAAACAGGCGTTACAGCGGCTGCAGTCGGTGATCCACGGGGAGGAGGACGACTACCTGGACTCCTCGCTGGCGGAGGAGGAGCAGTTCCTGGTGCAGTACAAGTCGCTGCTCTGAGGACTGGCCGACTGCAAATGACTGCAAGTGACTGCAAACGACTGCAAACGACTGCAAATGACTGCAAACGACTCCCTAAGGTTCCACTCGAAAAATCAATGTCGGAAAATAAAATTTAAAAATGTATATATTAACCCCACTGATGTTTTTATGTAAATATAACTTCCTAGCTTCCGCCCGCGGATTTCACCCCCTGTTCCCACAGGAACCGTGCATTTTTCCGGGATAAAATGCCTATGTTACTCTCCGGTCCATAAAATATATCCATGCCAATCACGTCGATCCGTTGCTGCGTGAAAGAAGGACAAACCAACAAACAGACAAACACACTTTCACATTAATAATATTAAGTAGGATAGTAGGATTAGTTCGTGCCATTTATTATATTATACGAAATTTGTGTACCTACTAACCCAAAATGATCGATATTTTTTGTATAAATAATTAGGTATTTAGAGTCTACGGTACGCGCAATAAATCTTGGCCGCCGTGAAGTTAAAACCAGACTCTGTCTTCTCAGCATGTTTGAGTCTTTATCTTTGGATGCTAGGAAAGGCTGTTTTCAGAATGGTCAAGATCCCTTACGCGTACTGCGTATTGTGTTATTTAAGTAATTTTACTCGTCTAATGATTGTGAACTGTTAATCGAAATAAAAATATATTTACAGTAATAATGTTTTATTTATTTACTAACATTGTATAAAATAAGGTCATGATAGAGCATAATAAAGGTAGGTAGAATGTATAGATTTAAGAGGGAATAGAAGGTCCGTGTTTTGAGCAATAAAGGGACTTCAAGTTTTGTACCTACTATAGCATACATGAAGCGGTTTTAGAAGATTGAAGCGATGGTAACTTAGTGGTAAGAAGGTCACCTACCGATCTGTAAATCGAAGGTTCGAATCCTGCCATGAGCTTGCGCTTTCCGTGACGGAAAATGTGATTCATCGAGATACTAACCTCTAGAGGTGCAGTGACGGTTGGTTTGCTCGAAATAAATTTCACCATTTTTGCCTAGAACATAATGCGCTCTGATTGGCTAAGCCACCGCCTCGCGCCGATTCCCCGTGCGCTGATATGCTGATATAAATTATAGCAAAATCAATACATTGTCGTGAGATCGGATAGTACAGTATTTCATCTCTCGGGGTTAGTATCTGGATGACGTAATGCAACTAGTTTGTAACCGTTAATTCATAGTTACTCGTTTGACTGACTGCTACTTGATCGCATCTTCGCTTACCACCATAATCTTAATATATATAAATTACGCGTCACGTTGTTTGTCCGCGATGGACTCCTAAACTACTTAACCGATTTTAATCAAATTTGCACACCGTGTGCAGTTTGATCTAACTTAAAAGATAGGATAGCTTACATCTACATTTATAGCCGCAATATTATTTTATTGCAAATTCTATTAGGGTTCCGCGCAAAAAATAAAAACCATGAAATCGAAAATCTCCACGCGGTTGAAACCGCGGGGCAACAGCTAGTAATATTATATATTAGAAAAAGTTATCTGCTAGGCAAGCGTGCTACATCGTCGACCGCGTCGTCACTTAACATCGGGTGAGATGGCAGTTAAATGCGAGCTCTTTATATTAAAAAATGCTCTATAAAAAATGTCCTACCACCGTACTATAGGTTGCAAGATGGCTTCGTCACTAACTTCCCCACCAGTTCTTTTTCGTAGGTAGGTAAATATATTATCGACGTTTATTTTTCAATATTATTTTACAAACATGCAGTGTCTACTCCCTCTTGGTCGGTGGAATAATCGAATACCTAATTAATAAGAATAATTTAATATTATAAAAAAAATACAATAAGGGCGCTATTACACTAGCGTTTGTCGAGGTTTTTTATTTATTTATTTTACTTTTTATTTATTTATTTTTACTTTAATTAAAACGGCATGCACCAATTACAATAATTAAAGATAAACACACAGATAAGACAAAGACACAGCAAAATATTCAAATTGGAAGAGAAAATAATAATATAATAATAATGTAATAATAATAATATAATTTAATGGTACTATGTAAGTTTCAGTGTCACCAGAAGAGAGACTTGTTGGATTGAGTGAAAATTATAGTTAAGTTACATCTATACAAATAAATAAAACTGAAGTTTGTAATATCAAAATAACAGCTTTTCACTAAATGCATATGAAAGTATATATGTACGGTACCTATAAAGAAAACATATTTTCTTTTTAATTTTTGTCTGTATGTCTGTTTGTTCCGGGTAATCTCCGAAACGACTCGACCGATTTAGACGGGACTTTCCCTGACAGATAGATGATGTTATTAACTTATATTAGAAAAGAATTAGGATTCCGCGCAAAAAAAGAAATGAATGAAATCCAATATCTCTGAGCGGGTAAAACCGCGGGCAGCGGCTAGTTTATGAATAAAAAAGTAGGTATTATATAATATCAGCCTTAGTCTACTGATTATTAACAATAAACTCTAAGAACGCGACGTCGTTCTTCACGTAGTCGAACTTGTCCAAGCTGGTGTGCGGGATGAAGATGTACTGGCGCTTGAGCTGCAGCGCGGACTGGTCCAGCGCCTCGGTGGACCGGTGCGTGTCTGGTTGGTCGCCGGCGTCGTAGTCGTGGCGCTTGGACGACGACTTGCGGCGGAGCTGCAGAGACTTCACTATGTCCATAGCCTGGGGACGTTCATAATAGTAAACCAGCCAGTAAGTAGTATCCAGTGAAATTACTGGGCTTATGAGACTGTCTCGCGGTAACGAGCGCACTACAGTGCCGCGCAGACCTTTGTGTTTCAAAGTTCTGAGTGGCACTGCGATTGTTATAGTCCGGCAATCGACCGGCTCGTCTCGTTATAAATAAATTTGAATTAAAACTATAAATTACCCACATTATATAATCTTATTCAAAATGGACTTCCGCAAAGTAACGCCTGATTCCATCAAAATTAAATATATTAAATAAATTTGTAACACAAAATTTGGTAGGTACATCAAACTAGAAATATAACAATGTAGGTTATAAATAATGTTGTGATGTCAGGAATAAGTCCTAAGAACGTCGCGAGGAAAGTAAAACACTGATGATGACATACTTGTCTCCGGTTGGCGGGCTGGTCCTTCAGTATGATATTGAGTGGCACGTCACACGGCCACTCCAGCAGTGCGTCGTAGGGCCCCCCCACCAGGCGCACCGTGCACGTGATGTGGCGTCCCTTCCACTTGCCAATGCCGTTGAGGTTCACCTCTGCCTGCGATGAAAAAACTTAAGTAAAAACTTTTCTGCTTTTTAGCGTTTGACTACTATGCCATATCTACTGACCAGCGGCGTAAGTACGGATCTTTTCGGTCGATAAAATTCGATAAAATTAACAGTTCAAATCGATAAAGTGGGTTTTATCGAGCCTCGAAACAATCGACAAAAGTTATCGAAAAGCTAGGTCGAATCCAAAGAGAATATAGAGCTACTACAATACTTTACGATCAGACTGCGGTACTCGCAACATTCGATAAATTTGTCGAGTTATTCGGTTCGACAAATTTATCGAACCGACTTCCGTACTCGCGCCGCTGTTGTCGAAGATAGAAAAAACGCTAAATCTAAAATAGGAGCGCGCTCTCAAGTGTGGCTGCCGAAACTATAGGTGGTTTCAGGTACCTATTCAACCAGACGAGTAATAAACAATGCGTTACCACCATTATTGTACCTACGGCATGTTTTCCTCAACTGAAACTTGAAAAGCATAAGGATTCGAACCTTCTAAGTGTACCTACAGATCGATGGCTATAAGCCATCATCGCTTTTAATATTGTAAACGTTGTCCTCATATGTCGTGCTTCATGCGATGCCGTCGTTCACAATTCAGCCACAGAACTGCTACTACAACCGCATTCAATTACTACGTCTCTTGTATTTCACTACTTATAGCTTGTGATGAGTCAGGTTTTGATTGTATTACTTTTACTTCTATGTAACGTCATGTGTGTAATTAATATTATGAAAGCAGTTGACATGTGTATGCTTTGTACTGCCAATTGTCTCCGCTGTATTTGGGTCGATGTTTTTATTAAGTTTTCTAAGTTGTTTTATAGGTACAAATATACATGAATTAGTGTTGTGTATCCACCCAGTTACGTAAGCCCCATGACTTCCAACTGCGAGATGAGATGAGCCTATTCTAGCGCATAAAATGATTTAGGACGATGGTAAAAGGCCTGATGGAATGACTCTTATTCCGTGGAAGATGGGGCGATCTTTGGTATGGGACGCTACCTGTGTTGACACTCTTGCGCCGTCACATCTTCCCGGTACTCAAAATAAGGCTGGTGCGGCAGCTGAATCCGCTGAGAACCTCAAAAGGCGCAAATATAGTAGTCTTGATAGTAGTTACATATTTGAGCCTTTTGGGGTTGAGACACTTGGACCGTGGGGACCTGGAGCTCATAGAATTTTTAAAGACCTTTCAGGGCGTCTGGTCGAAGCCACACGTGACCAAAATGCTGGCCTCTACTTAGGTCAAAGATTAAGCATTGCCATTCAACGTGGCAATGCTGCTAGCATTTTGGGAACGTTGCCTACTGGTAGCGGATTATTAGATTAAGATTGTAAATAAATTAGTGTGTATTTTATTTAGTTATTTTAGTTTATGTTGTTTATTTTTTCTGTTATTATAATAAATATATAATTTAGTATAGATATCTGTTATGAACCTTAAGCGTATATCCGTATTTACTGGTCCTAAACAGCGGGCTAGTCAGAACCATGTCGCTTTCTTTGGCTTCTTTCATCCGGGTCTGGAACTGTTCTATTCTCCAAATCATATGGCCTGAAAGGAAAAACATACAAATGTAATTTCTAAGCATATGTTTACTTATATCGAATAGAATATATTATTTTCCTATTCTCCAAAACTGCACAGCTTAACTCTTCCATCACCATTCTACAACCGAACTACCGATAGAAAGTTATCTATATACGCATCCTTTTATGGCTGAGCTGAATTTCATATTTTTTTTGTGCTATTTGTTAACGAGACGAGCTGGTCATTTGCCTGATGGTGGCATATAACAATTGCAGTGCCACCCAGAACTCTGAAATACAAAGGCCTGCGCGGTACCGCAGTGTGCCCGTTACCCTGAGACATTACTTGACATTAGGTATTAAGTCTCATAAGCCCAGTAATTTCACTGGCTGGTGTAATCCATTCACAAATCTACTTCCTTCTTGCTTTGCGCTTATCTTAATCAGTTAACATTTTTCTAAACACCCAAATTCCCTTTTCTACACTTACCATTATCACTACCGAAGTCCTGCCTCTCAAAGCTGATCCGAGCCTGGAAGTCAGCGAGTTCCGTCCTCAGTTTGTGGTAAGACTTGGTGAGAGCCCGCATGTCCCTTGAGACGAGGTCCATTCGCGCGGCCTGCTCGGAAGACTCCGCGCGAGCGTCCGCTGTTGCCACTTCGAGAACTGCTAATCGGTCTATGGACTGGATAAGCAGAATAATATTCACTTTAATTAACTTATTCAATCAATCATCATCATAGGTAGATACCTACTACCATTTCCACCCTCAAGTAGGGAATGCTCAACCGCATAACTTTAACTTACCTAATATTTTAGGAGTAGGATTCATTCGGTAGGTACTTACTGGTCTTTCAGGAGTTGTGTTCTGTAGCTGCACTCTCAAGGCGGCCAGCTGCCCCAACTGTTCCGAGGACCTGCGTGCTTCCATTAACTCTGCTTGTAATGCCATTCTGTTTTCTGCGTTTCTTTCCCTTTCTTCGTCGACAGCCTGTTTTACGTAGGCTATCACTTCCTCTGAAAAAGACAACAGGAAATGTGGAAATTTTACTGTAGGTACCTACCGTAAGTATTCGTGAGTATCCCAATCCACATCCGCAGATTAGACAGGCCGTAGCTCGCTGTATAGTTGCTGGGATCTAACTTCTTGAAAAAGAATGTCGTCTCTTACAAAGTCGAGATAATCAACAAGACAACGGTATATTTCTTCGCTATACCTAGGTTCTATTAGCTTCAAATGGCCGAATAACACTTAAAATAATGTTATAATGGTAGGTAGTAGGTATGCTACTATGTGAGGAATATGCAGTTCGGGCCAAAAGGTTCCTGCCGTGTAGAAATACTTCACCAGAGCATAATCCACAATTAAAGTATAACGTGAATGGAGTTAGGTGTCAGAAAAGCAGTCAACAACTCGCTAGTTATCGACCAGGATCCTATAGGAACCATGAGGATTGATGAGATTTCAAATAGTTCAAACAAAAAGTTACCAAGTTTGTGAACCGCTCTGATCCTGTTGTCATGCTGTGTCAGCGCCTGTTCCAGCAGTTCCCGCTCATGCTGCTCGTGCACCAGGCTGCTGACAGCGCTCTCCAGTCGCATCACCGTTGTCAGCTGCTGGCTTTGCAGCTCCTGTAGGATCACACACGCCAGGAGATGAATGGCAAAGTTAATGAAATCATAAAAGATAAAAAAACAGTTGAGGAAGCATCTAGCAACAAATTAAGAAGACGGAAACGGAGTGAGATTTATATCTTGCCATTATAACATTATACTGTTTACAGCTTTCCAAATACAATATAAATATGTTCTATACAGCCTAACCGCCATTGTAGGCTGCATTTTAAAGCTGAAGCCAATTAAATACCAGTATTAATAGACTTGTACCTGCAATGCTAGTTGAACATTCGAAAGGTCATGTTTAAACTGGGCAGCCCAGTTGGCCGCTCTCTCTGCCTCGTCATCGACCGCCGCCCGCAATGAGACCAGAGTCGACAGAAAGTGCTGACTCTGTTCCTCCACCAACACCAGCTTGGAGCGGAGGGTGTCTATCTCGGTGCTCTGAATGTCGCGGCGGCTGGATTCATCAGATAGGACTAGTCTGAAAGATCAGGTAAAAGTTATTTGATATTTTGGTTATTTTAATCGTTTTGAGGTGGAAAGAAAGTGGTCCTTAATCCACTATTAAGAGCGAGTATGGCCGAGCGGGAACTTTTTTTTTTTTTTTTTTTTTTTTTTTTTATTTAGTTATCTCAGAATCAACAGCACTTAGGTAAACACTATAAACTAAAAACATTTTTGCTGGTACATATTGCCAATAACAGATTCTCACTTTATAATTTAAAACAAATAAGTATTTTTAAATCGAAAAAAGTTGTGCGACTTCCACTTCGACGCACCATAGTTCGAATCTCCACTCGGCTCGCACCAATGACATATCAAGTTATGTGCGGATTATTCACACTCGCTCTAAAACGGTGAAGGAAAACATCGTGAGGAAAACGGCATATTCAAGAAACACACAATTCTAGCACATGTGACATCCACCAAGCCGCACGGGGCCCACTTGGTGATTTATAGCCCATACCTCTCTCTCTGAGAGAAGGCCGCGGTATCCCAGCAGTGGCACCGTAAGAGGCTGATAATGAAGTATACTTTTTTTCTTTTTTCAATCTACAATCTACATAAATAAAGTTCACGAGAAAATTTCCTTAAAACTAATAACTAAGTAGTTATTACTTGATAGAAGACAGTTCCTTCTCGAGGTACGACACGCAGTCGTCCAGCGGGACGTCGCTCGGGGACCACGTGTGGTTCTTCACCGGTGGACTCGGTGCTGGGATGCTGGCGTGGCTGGGCAGGGTCGCATTGCGATTCTAGAAGTATAATATATTCACACTTACTTATAACACTAGCGTTTTGTTTAAATTTGGCTAGATGACCTACCCAAGTAAGTCGATGGACTTATTCCGCAGCTCGTTAGAGTTGACGATTCCCTTCCCACTACTTACGGGACAAAATAGTCCACTTAAAAAAAACATAAGTATTAGTCCGTGTCTGGTTATGTCCTCGAAGTTCCATATAGGTACTATAGATAGCAAGGGGTCCTGTTATGGATCGCACTTCAGAGACCATGTGTGTGATGATAGGGCGTTTTTATTTATTCTTCATAATAACATATAATACATAGAGGTTGCATTACGAAACGCACCTTTTCCATCTGTGGGCAGTCTTTAACGTGCGTCTCCTTGTGCTTCCTCTGGATCCAGGCGCCGCACCGCAGGGGGCACTGCTCCAGTATACTCCCGCATTGTTTCAGGTGATTCTGAGGACGGACAGGTCATAACGTCAGGGAAAGAGTTTTGGTATCTATTTTTCTTTTTAACACTTTTATTAGCTTTCTATTAGCGATGTTTATGGTTGTTATTATTTATGGTTCCTACCTTCTACTATTGTTCCTATTTAGGTATACTCGTATAGGTATATGGTTGTCTTTTTCAAGGTTAACCTAAGTCTGGTAACAAATTGCGTAGATGTTTTTGTTGATATTCATAGTTGCAAAATTAACTGACCTATTGATATATAAATAAGTACCTATATAGGGATGACCAGCACATTTGCACGGCGAACGTAACACAGAGTGGCCTTGACCTTGATCATAATCCCCGCTAGTAAGAAGTTGGAATTAATGTATCTACTTATAGTGTTATCCAAACTAACATGCTTATATCAAGCTCATTACATTACATGCTTAGTATTGATAACTAACTTATATACTAACCATAGGTACAATGATTTGGTATTGAATATAATTTAGAATAATAATCCCTACTAATATTATAAATGCGAAAGTGTGTTTGTTGCTTTTTTACTTCTTTCACGCAGTAACTGATTGACGTGATTTTGGCATAGATATAGTTTATGGACCGGAGAGTAACATAGGCTACTTTTTATCCCGGAAAAATGCACGGGTCCTGTGGGAACGCGGGTGAAAACCGCGGGCAGAAGCTAGTAATTTATATTTATACAAAGTTTGATTTCGATACGACAGCTTGTAATTTTAACAATTATATAAAAATAAAAAGTAGGTTAACATTTACTTGCAACATTGATTGCATAGTCGGTTACTAATATTGCTAATAAAATATAAATATAAAAGCGTAAAAAGAAAACACGACGTTACCGTCAAGGAGTTACATTCTGATCGAGCTTACTTCACGAGAGGTGTATTAAAGTTTGGCAAGTACCAAGCGTAAGATATAGGTACCTACGATACTTTTACATGTGTATATTGTATTTGTTATTATGTTAGTGGGAGGACTAACTCTCCTGCGAGTGTCCGTCTGGATTGTTACCACCGCTTTGCTCGTGAAGTCTGCCAGCAAGCGTTAGTGTGCAAGCATTACTGTGTTCCGGTTTGATGAGCAGAGTAGCCAGTGAAATTACTGGGCTTATGAGACTTAATAGGTACCTAATGTGTCAGGGTAACGAGCGCACTGCACTGCCGCGCAGGCCTTTGTGTTTCAAAGTTCTGAGTGGCACTGCAATTGTTATGGGCCGGCGTTATGCTTACCATCAGGCAAACGACCAGCTCGTCTCGTTACCAAATAACATAAAAACATAAATTATTATTATTTTAGATTACAAAAAAGCTGACTCGCTTCAAAACTAAACATGTTTCTTGTCTTATAAGAATGCAACAACTAAAAATAAATACTGACTGGTTCCGATAAACAACTAAACGCCCGTCACTATAACATTCCAATGTATCAGAAATCTATACTAACATAAGGAGGTAAAGTTTGTTTGTTTGTTACCGCTTTCGGGTATCAATATCGTATACCTACTTATATAGAGGACCTAATTTATCTTTTCTACTATTCTGCTGGCGTTGTGATACTTTCTCAGAATTTTAATATTTGAGGAATATAAAATATTGTTAATTTATTTTCTGAAGACCCATCAAAAATATTTCAATCATTCCGTGCCTTCTCAGAACTTAGACGATGGACTTTGGTTCTTAGAATCTGCGTATAAACATTTCTTCTTGGCATTCCAATAATGTATTTATAAAATACGTATTGATTAGGATCAAAACTTTGTGAAAATTAATTAATTTTAAGGAAATCACTGTTTCATACATTGTAACGGGATATTTACCGTGATTATTATTGAGCGATGAGCACCCGATATTTCGACGCTGTTGTAAGCATCATGATCACGGGAATACTATTTACTGGTATATCATACAGTATTCCCGTGAAAATGATGTCAGTTTTGCCCCACCTCCAGCTCTGTACAACAACAGGATTTCTTTTGGACTCTTTGTAAACAAAACAGGGAAAATTAGACGAGCAGAGCGTTTGCCTGATGGTACTTAATGCCACGCTCTGCACCCGCGCCGCGCCGCGCAAGCCCGTAATTCTTGATGAATTCAATTTATTTATACTTACTTAAACTCCCTGACTACGCCTGGTCGCCCGTCTTGACGACTTAAACTCAGTTGTACGTAGTACGTACCTGTAACTGTCCCATTTCAAAAAGCTCATTGCAAAAGTAGCAAGGGCACTGCTTAGCACTCGACGATCCCACCGGATTCACTTCGTCACCTCTGTTCCTGTTCAAATTCATATTGAACACCAATACGTGTGTACTTAGCACTTCACTAGCACTACACAACAATACTTATGACACCAAGTATTACGACATTTAGTCATCTTATGTGTACGGTTACAAACATGAGTTCTAAAAAGGACAGATTCAGTCGAGTCCTAAAAGGGAAAATCTTTATTGATAGCAGACATTCACTTTCTCGATAACAGGTCTTGGTTAGTACCTACTTAATATTATTTGTTACACTTATTAAGTTCGTCCTGTCAATAGAAGCTATATTTATTTGCGGTTTTTCGCCACTTTTACTCAAACACTTGAACTGAAACGAGCCCGGATTTCCAACATTGCCCATCCAGTAACACACAAATCCTAGTTTTCTGTCCAAGATAGTTCACATGTGTGAGCCACAGAGCTCCTCTGACAAGTGAATCAGCGCGTGTTTATCAGTTATCTGGTTGATACGCGATACGGGGCGTTGTTCGTGATAACGATTCTTGTTGCAAATACTTTAATCTGGTACTTTTATGGGTCAAGGGAAAGGGCTAGAAATTATTTATGTAGTAGTATGTTCTCTACCTATTGTACCCTCAAATCGCCAATTATGTAGGTATCTAAATTCAACATAATTTAATATGTAAGTACAATGGCCCTAATATATATAAATTTATTTATACGTATGAGTAATATCAGCTACTTGTCGCCTGAAATCTACCCGTTTCCCCTCGGGACAGTTCAGTTACCGAGATGAAAATTACTGAACATTGGACCCATAGCTTGGACCCTTAGGTTTTAGTCCATTTTATTATCCATTTTCCAGTAGGTATTCCGAATTTCAACCAATCTAATCCGTTTAGAAGTTTTGTCGTGTAGACATTTCAAACACACAAGTTTGTATTTTGAACTAGCTTTCGCCCGTGGTTTTCACCCTCTTTCCCACAGGAACCGTGCATTTTTTCGAGATAAAAAGTCTATGTTATTCTCCGGTCCATAAACTATATCTATGCCAAAATTGACGTCGATCCTTTGCTCCGTTACTGCGTGAAAGAAGGCAAACCAACAAACCAACAAACACACTTTTGCATTTATAATAGTAGTAGTTTGTTAGTGGTAGGACTAACTCTTCTGCGAGTGTCCGTCTGGGTTGTTACCACCGCTTTGTGAGTGAAGTCTGCCGCCAAGCAGTAGTGTGCAAGCATTACTGTGTTCCGGTTTGATGAGCAGAGTATCCAGTGAAATTACTGGGCTTATGAGACTTAATACCTAATGTCTCAGGGTAACGAGCGCACTGCAGAGCCGCGCAGGCCTCTGTGTTTCAAAGTTCTGGGTGGCACTGCAAATGTTTTGGGCCGGCGTTATGCTTACCATCAGGCAAATGACGAGCTCGTCTCGTTATCAAATAAAAAATTAAAAAAATTAAAAAAGTAGGATTAGTAGGAAGTAGGATTTAGTTTTTTTTTTTTTCTTTTTTAATTTTGTTACATTACACTCTATGGACACGTGGTCCATACTCTTATAAGATTAGGTCATATATTAATAGAAATAAACGATATAAAGAAAAAACATCACGACGGGAACTATGGTCTTAAACTAAATTAGGATTAGTTGAACAGTTTATTAGGTATACGATTAGCTGAGATCGAATTAGTTTCAAAATATTCCTGATTGTGTTTCAATTCCCGCTGCGGTAATAAAACCCGTAGTAATCTCATTACTCGGGCTTACTACCACTATAGGTCACATTAAGCCTCTGTTGTTGATTTTTATATAAACATTGGTACATTTATCTCGCTCGTCAAGACTTCGACTATCACTTGCAATGCCTGCGGTATTGCACACACGTTACATAAGCTACCGACATTTAGCACCTCGGCCAAGAGCAACCCGTCACGTCATCGTTCTAGACAACTCGACAGTGCAATCATGGACCATATATGATCACTGATTTAAACTGCTCAATATTCGGCTTTGTTACTTGATAGTAAGGTTCAATGTCGCAATGACTTGTGTTATAATTTGAATCAAAAACTTATTTCAGTTTGCACTACATATTGATTCGATCAAGAGTTCGGTTTATATGGAAATACTTGTATGAGTATATTCTACTACATTATTAAACCTATAAGTACCTACTTAATTATTACTAGTTGCTTAGGCTGATGCGGCACTGCATTGTGCTCGTTGCCCTGAGACATTAGTCTCATAATCCCATCAGTAATTTCACTGACTATTTTGCTAATCAAACCGGAACACAGTATAGGTAATGCTGGCACATTAGTGCTTGGCGGCAGACTATTTTTTTTATGCTATTTGGTAACAAGACGAGCTGGTCGTTTGCCTGATGGTAAGCATAACGCCGGCCCATAACAATTGCAGTGCCACTCAGAACTTTGAAACACAAAAGCCTGCGCGGCACTGCAGTGCGCTCGTTACCCTGAGACATTAGGTATTAAGTCTAATAACCCAGTCCTTTCACTGGCTACTCTCTGCTCATCAAACCGGAACACAGTAATGCTTGCACATTACTGCTTGGCGGCATACTACACGAGCAAAGCGGCGGTACCCACCAAGACGGACACTCGCAGAAGAGCCCTACCACCAGGTAAATAAGGTAATAAGGTGGTCTACATGTACGGGACCCTTGCGTGATCGCGACATCTTCCGTCACCAAAAGTTCAAACCACAGCTTTTTCCTTTTTTTTTAATTTTTTTTTTATTTGGTATCGAGACGAGCTGATCGTTTGCCTGATGGTAAGCATAACGCCCGCCCATAACAATTGCAGTGCCACTCAGAACTTTGAAACACAAAGGCCTGCGCGGCACTGCAGTGCGCTCGTTACCCTGAGACATTAGGTATTAAGTCTAATAAGCCCAGTCATTTCACTGGATACTTACTCTGCTCATCAAACCGGAACACAGTAATGCTTGCACACTACTGCTTGGCGGCAGATTTCACGAGCAAAGCGGTGGTAACTACCCAGACGGACACTCGCAGAAGAGTTAGTCCTCCCACTAAATGCATATTTGCCTATCTTACTTCCTAAGTTCCTACTGCTACACTTCCTATGAGAAAGTTTATATGTGCGTACATGCATGCACGCGCGCGCGCCCTACTGAACCGATTTTGGTGAAATTTGGAATGTAGATAGATTAGGTCTTGGAATAACATATAGGCTATAAAGACATAAGTATAACTCGCGGGCGAAAGCTAGAGTAAGTATTGTATACATGCGGTATTTATGACATAAAAAAGATTTTTATAATTTTTACACTGTTAAATAGCTGATGTTAAGAGAAGTAATTTAGGCTACTTTTGTTAAAGAAAATTACGTGGGCACAGCTAGTCTAGTATAAAAAACATAACTTTAACTGTATATTTCAATGGTCAGTTTTCCTTTGCAAGTGGGTTTTTACGTAGTTACCCATTTTCTCGTATAAATAGATCAATTATCTTGTTTTGATGCGGTAACATCACGTTCTCACAGAATGGTATTTGATGATATGATCTTCACACAGATAATGAATACAATAACCATTACGAGATCAAAGTCAGATGGTCAATTTGTGTATTTTTAACCGACTTGAGAAAACAGAGGTTATCAACTCGATATGTATGGTAGGTATGGAACATTATTGGAACTGCAATACATTTAATCTATTAGGGCTTCCTAGCACTTTTTAGATGTATATGCTCCTATAATTTTTTGTATGTCATTAATAGTTTGTATTATATATCTTAGTCGCAATAAATTGGTTTTTTTTTTTATAAATGCCTGAACTGTCCTCATTTCTCTCATTTTCCCAAAGATGAGACCAGTCTCCATAAGTCCAGAATTTATATCGATTGATTTAAATATAAATGCCAGAGCTGTTTTGTTTTTTTTTACATAATAAAATACACAAAGAACAGAATTGGGTACCTACCTGTTTGATTTTATATCACGATAGCTTCTTGTTTAACCACTATCTCATGAGATCTGCGATGAAGTCTTACCTACCCCAAAACACATCTAAGTCCATTGAAAGAAGTCCTTGACAGTCGGTGTATGAATAATCTAAAATATATAAGTAATTTACGAGTTACGACCATGCCTTTGACGTGACTTGGGTAGCTGTTGATAAATTAAACACTACGGGGACTGCGGGATCTTTGTCTTTTTAAGTTGTTATTTGTATGACGTGAGATTCAAAAATATTATTCATCTATTTTTGGCTGGTGAGTAAATTGAACCTTGTTTATCGATGCTTAAACCTCATAATGATGATAATAAATAAGATGAGAAAGTTTTCAGCTGAAAACTGAAGTGATACTGAGGTCAAGTGATCCGTGGGTCGCAGGTTTAAATGCTGTAATGAGCTAATACAGAAGAATAAAGAACTCAGATTGGTACAGTCACGTTAAGAATACCTTCGTCAGTTTCCAAAGTCTTTCTTTTATCACTTATTGACACTTAGTACCTTTTGAGCTTACGGCAGTTAGCAGATTACTGTATAGATTTAATGCAGTGATAACAAAGTTTAAAATAGCATTCACCTCTGACGAATGTCTAGTTTACATCAACAAAATCCCTATGGCCGAGCTGTTTAAAAAATAAATCAAATTTGTTTTATTTAACTGTCGAAGTCTGTCAGTATCACTTGCATATTCCTCATTAATTTTCTCTTTGTTCATAAATATTATTGTAACAGAATCGTTGCCACTGTAACGCAATACTGGCATAGACTAGTCACTAGACAAATGCGTTAAGCAAGGAGTCCTAATACAAAATAACTACTGTGCAAACAAAAATAGACCTTAAGGTGACGAACCTTTTCTTACTGTGACTGTACATACATGGACCCTAAAAACATTAGCCTCCTTGTTTAGGCAGTCGTGTATATATAAATAAGCTTTTTGAGAGCACGCAACACAAACGGGTTTGCATATTAATCGAGGGTTTTACTTTATCTAAATTTTTTATGTAGGTACTACTTTATCTAAGTTTTTACTTTTTGGTCTTTATAATATTTGCAATGACTTGCTGAACTTGAAACACAAACTTGGATGTACCTACTTACTTACCTACATAACTTATACATAACAAAAAAATGCAAAAAGAACTAAATTATAATACCAGTATAACAGATTGTACCATGCGGTCAAAGTTCCATCCAAAACCGCTTAGCGCCATCCGCTATAACCTTTGATTAGAGAATAGAAGCTGCGCACACGCAATCAATTTACCTGCCCGTCTACGTCTACCTTCCTTCAGTATAATACTGTCCGCTGCAGAGGACGTACGGCACGTCTCGCGTCCTAACCATTACGAAATACGCCAAAAACAGTGTTCGGTTTTTTGAATTAAGTGTTCTGTGTTCTGTGCAAAAAGAAGGTTTTTTTCTCGGAGGATCCACTGTGTAAGTGTATTTTTTATAGTTATGACGTGTGTAGGTAATCGGTAGGAAAAATATTACTTAGCTTTAATTATTGTGATGGGCCTTGAGTTTTATAATGATGCGAATAATAAGAAAACGTCAGATTGCAATATGGCAATGAATAAAACTTATTGAATTTTGAACGTACATTTTGAGATGACCAGTTCTTCGACCTTTTGCTGATTATACCTGGGGCCTGTTTCATAAAAAAAATTAGTCTAATATTATGAGTATTAGCCTCATATTTTATATGGAAAAAGAAAAAAAAGCTCATAATATTAGACTTAATATTTTTTGTGAAATAGGCCCCTGGATATGTCAATTAGTATAAGCTCAATAAATAACTTCTTAGGTGGTAACTTTGGTAAATAAATAGGTGGGGTTCATATACGTCTTAGTTTTGATCTACATTGTAGTTTTGGTCTGTTTACAAATGCCTAATAATTAGGATTTTTAACTACTAGAAAATCATTGATTTTCGAACTTGTTGACAGTTTCTACCTCCATTTTCTTTTCTACTACCTACCTTTGCATTTCTTTAAGCTTTTCCGGTATTTATCTATTACTTAATAGATACTTTATTTTTGAGTTTTTTGTATTTCAATTTCGAATGTTAAGTTAAAGGTTTCACAGTCTCATCTAATCGAAAGTAACTTACTTGTAAGTTACCTATTTACCGTAGGGGACTGAGTCTAGTTTTTTATTTTTGAAGGTAGATTCTATAATACGTATTCAATTTACAATACATTTCTTTACTACTTCTATGTACGTACCAATTAATTTTTTATATTTAAATGTTGACATATCCTGGCATATTTGTAGGTAATCCAGAGATTCACGGAAAGTCCTGTCATTTTCCGCGTCGCCTTCTAAACAAGGAAGATTTCCTTTCACATTCAACCCGTTTTTTTAATGATTTGAAATGGTTATCTTTATTGGTTAAAGCCTGGAGTCATCCTATAAATTTGGATAAGATCTAAGGATAACCTTAATTTCGTCTACAAAGGAAAACCGATTTACAAATTGAAAAAAGTGATCTGGCTATTTTCATTTTTTATTGTAGGTACCATCAACGAACGATCAACACATGTCAAAGACCACCAACGTAAAATGTTCTAAATATAATCTTGGAAGTGTTATAAGTTTCGTTAACATCAGAACCTCAAACATTATATAATGTCTAAATCTGTATAATATGACTATTTTACATTTTAATTAACGTACTTTAAAATTTGTTCTCAGAATCAAGGTTTACCTTGAAAACGTATAACATTTAGACAAATAGTACGTTAACATTTAGAAAAATAACCATAATACTGGATCAATATCAAGCACTATATGTAATGTTATTAATTATTAATTCTACATTTATTATGCGCCCCGCTAAGAAATGGAACTCCTTGCCAGAGTCTGTCTTCCCCGTTCGCTACAACCTAGGTTGCTGCAAAGCGCGAGTAAATAGGTATCTTCGAGGCAAGCGTACTTCATCGTCGACCGCATCGTCGCTTACCACCAGGTGAGATAGTGGTCAAACGTAAACCTATAAAGAATTTAAAAAAAAATGCTTAATCTTTGACCTAAGTAGAGGACAGCATTTTGGTCACGTGTGGCTTCGACCAGACGCCCTGGAAGTTCTATTTATAGTTCTATACTTAGTTGGAGTATAACTAGTTTTAATTCTATTTTTGTTAAGTCGTTATCAAATGCTGCAAGTTTCACACGAGTTAGGAATACAAGGTGTTACTTAATATTTGGCCTTGCCAATAACTTGTGAAGCTGTTTTAAATTTATAGACATATAGGTAGGTAATTGGTTTTTGTGGGGTCAAGCTTCTGGTACAGGTAGATCGAAGTACGAAATTACGCAACTTGCCTTTTTATGACCAGTTATGCTTTTTAATGGTGTTTATTCTCGATAGTTTAGAGTTTGTATGTAGGTATTTAACTTACACTATCTGCCCTGCCAGACTAACATGCGCGCCACGACAAACGTTTGTCTACTGTTTTATCTCGCTCTTTCTCCTGCGAATCCTACTTCTTACTAGTATTATAAATGCGAAAGTGTGTTTGTTAGTGTGTTGATTTGTTGGTTTGTTAGTTTGTTGGTTTGTCCTTCTTTCACGCAGTAACGGAGCAACGGATCGACGAGAATTTTGGCATAGATATAGTTTATGGACCGGAGAGTAACATAGGCTACTTTTAATCCCGGAAAACTTTCATGAGTGCTCGCCTGAGGCTCATATGATTTTGAGTTGTAAATTTGAATGTCATGTCATTGGCCGAGGTTACCATTCACTACCACTGAGCCAACATCTTTTTTAAACTATTTGATAAGGGGTCGAACAATTGCAGTGCCACTCAGAACTTTGAAACACAAAGGCCTGCGCGGCACTGCAGTGCGCTCTTTACCTTGAAACATTATGTATTAAGTCTCATAAGCCCAGTAATTGCACATGAAACCGGAACAAATTAATGTTTGCACACTACTGCTTGGCGGTAGAATTCACGAGCAAAGTGATGTTACCAGCCCAGACGGACACTCGCAGAAGAGTAAGTCCTACCATCTAATCACTTCGACAAACAAACCCGTAAAGAGCTATTAAATTGAACAAAGCACTCAAAAGCCACTAAATGCAGAATTTACACGTACCCACTTAAAATTGTATACTCCCGATTGTCAGGCTGATTTCTCGTCGATTGTTAGTGTTGCCGCAACAATCACTGGGATGGATTGTTACAACAGCATTGTAAGGTTGTGGGAAACGATACAGGCTCGTTTTACTGAGCGTTATATTGGTTTTAAGTATTGACATACTATAAGTACTTTTTTTTAATTTATTTAATAAAGAGCTTAATCACAATGCGAGTATGTCGCTCTGATAAATAAACAAAAAAGCATCATTTACTACTAACTTAAACAAAATTAACAAAATTTAATTAATAAACGATAGTTATTAAACTTTTATTATTGTTCACGCAATTGTGTTATCATTATTTCTTATATCACTACAACTTAGTGTGAGGACTAACTCTCCTGCGAGTGTCCGTCTGGGTTAGTACCACAGCTTTGCTCGTGAAGTCTGCCGCCAAGCAGTAATGTGCAAGCATTACTGTGTTCCGGTTTGATGAGCAAAGTAGCCAGTGAAATTACTGGGCTTATGAGACTTAATACCTAATGTCTCAGGGTAACGAGCGCACTGCAGTGCCACGCAGGCCTTTGTGTTTCATAGTTCTGGGTGGCACTGCAATTGTTTTGGGACGGCGTTATGCTTACCATCAGGCAAACGCCCAGCTCGTCTCGTTACTAAAAGCATAAAAAAATAAAAATAAAAAAATTGTATTCGTTTTGTAAAGTTTACAGTCCTCACCTGAGATGACGAATAACATAAAATAAAGTCTAATTTCAGTGATTCTTGGAAGTTCAATAAAAAAGTCTTGATTAGTTAAAAATGTTAAATTATTCCATCGTGTGGAATCCCCTCTATAAATGTCCATTTGACGCATGCAATTCAGCGTTAATAACACTGTTTGTCTTTATCATTCAAAATCCGGTTTTGTTCACGTCGGTATAAACTTAGGTGATTTCAAACGATTGTAACTTAAGTGTACCTACTCTGAAAAACCAAAGAGGTTGATTCAACCTTTTTTCTACCTATTTTTAGGGTTAATATAGCACCTACCAGGTATGATTGGTTAAATCAACTAAAAGAAAATCGTTATTTATTTCAGGTAAATTTAACACTAAAATTATTTTGATTGTGTTGATTTTTGATTGTGTTGCATTAACCGGTTTTTATGGTTGATACCACTTATTTCAAATTAACAATTTTATTTTATCAAATCACTATGCTATAGGTATTTGTATTACGCTGTGATAGTGATACGCTGTTACTAAGCGCCTCAGAAGGCCCTGTACCTATGAAAGGTACGGGACGCCGCAGCTAATACCTCACGCCCTCCCTTAAGCACCGCAGGCCCTCCCGTAGATGCCCCAGGCCCTCCCGTAGATGCCCCAGGCCCTCCCCTAGATGCCCCAGGCCCTCCCAGAGTACACTTGAGAGCCAATCCTAATCGAGGCTAAGCGTATTTCCTAGTTATTGTTATTGAAAAAGCAACAAAAAAGAAAATTGACATAAATATAATTTAAGAAATAAAATACACAACTGCCCTAGCCATACATCCATAGAGATATAAAGATCTGTGTACATCCAAATCTGTTCTGCATAAAGTTATGGTGGAATAAAGATAAAGATATGTTTATTTGTGGAACATGTGTGGCGTACCGGTCTTGATTGAATAACTACATAGTTGCAACATGTTTCAGCCTGCAGCTGGCATACAAATATTGTGAGGGGACAGTCACTTTCACATTCTCAAAAAATGAATTACAATTTAAATTATCCATTAAAAATATTATTACCAAGAAACAAAACAAAAAATAGCAATTATATACATAAGAAATTCACATACCTACGGTCGGGTTCATACATATGAACCCTGAAAACATTAAACTCATGTTTAGGGCAGTCGCGTCGTCAGTCAAAAATTATCAGTCTTATAGGGATTTTCCACGATAGGAAATGAAAAAAAAACTTCAGTTATTGAAGAAAAAAACGTTTTTGTCAGTTACCTTAAAACATAATAATATAATTAAAACCGTCAAGCTGGATTCACATGATGGTCGTGGGAAAAATAGCTCGTGAAAAAGTAAACACTCTTTGTTATTGTGTTTGAATTCATTTCCTTCACAATAATCCTTCTAGAATGATAATACACACAAAACAGAAAAAGAATAGGTAACAATCTGATGAAACGCTCACGAAATTAACTTAGTTTTTTTAAAATGACGCTTTAAGCGCAGTAGTTTTTTTTACGTAGGTACCTAACTAGGATGTTTTATACCTGACTAAAGATTTTGTACACGCTTTTACATAAATTTGAAATAATACCGCTAGTTTTATTCCATCTCTTTCTCAAACTCTTATTTAGAAAGTGAGAGAGTGAAACTAATATTAGGTTTAGGTAGAAATCGCCAGAATCGACACCACAGTCTTATCTTTGTTGTTCTTTGACAATTTTAAACTGAATCGAAATAGACAAAACACTATCTAACTATGTTGTTAACCGTTAGAGGGATTGGGAATGCTCGTGCATGGTAAACTGTAGATGCTTCACCCTTGATTTTCACATGAAGTCTGGTATTTAATTTATCCAGACAAGTACATGCGCAAGGAAAACTTCGTGATACAACTTTAGGCATCATAATTTTAATGCAGGCTCGAGCTTATAGTTCGAACCTTCGACCTACAGACCGGCGAGCCACCTCACTACCAGTGAACCCTCATCGCAGGATAACGCTGGCTAATATAATGCTTGGTTTCAGACAGAAACATTAGGGCGTATATTATTTATAACAGCCAGTTTTAGTGTATCTTTGGAATAAGGTAAATTAGTTCAGTCCCTCAGTTCATGTGTGATGATTCTACAGCTAATTTAAAATATACAAATGGAGTTGTTTACCTGTCTTATACAGGAAAACCGAAACCATAACAAAACCTTAAAAAACCGTGGAAAGAAAAACCTTATGTTTTTCTTTTTTTCTGGTATCTTTGGTTAGTGATTTAGTATAACTAATTTTAATTTATTTCATTTTATATTTTTTTTAGTTTATGTCGTGAATATACAAATACTGAATAAATAATACAAACGCTTGGTAGCCTAAGCTGTTGTTAGATTTTAACCGTCACGCGTCATTAGACTTATCAACTATTATGGAAGTGTTTAATTAAAATAAATATTCTACCACTAATTTTTTTTATATTATTTGGTAATGAGACAAGCTCGTCGTTTGCCTGATGGTAAGCATAACGCCGGCCTATAACAATTGCAGTGCCACTCAAAACTTTCAAATACAAAGGCCTGCGCGGCACTGCAATGCGCTCGTTACCCTGAGACATTAGGTATTAAGTCTCATAAGCCCAGTAATTACACTGGGTACTTTGCTCATCAAACCGGAACACAGTAATGCTTGCACACTACTGCTTGGCGGCAGACTTCACTCACAAAGTGGTGGTACTAACCCATACGGACACTCGCAGAAGAGTTAGTCCTCCCACTAGTCCTAGTGGTGATAAGTATAACAAATAATGATATCCAACCGCAAGTTATTAACGTAGTTGCAGCTTTAAATTGGTTACAGTGCGTTCTGATTTTTTACATTTGTCGTGGCTTATTGTCTTAATGTCGAAATTGTAACCCTAATCACAATTCACAACAGATTAAAAACCCGCAGTGACAGTTCCCATGGCGTCGGCGTCGCGGCGCGCGCTGTGTCGAAAGCGCGCTGAGACGATCTGTTGGGCAACCTGTGTCACAACTTACAACGTGGGGAATGCGAAAATGTGCTGTTGTTGTGTTTGTGTTATTTACTAAAACCTGTGTTTTATCGAGTGTTAATGTGTAATAATGGTGGATTATTAACCATTAAGTGTTCGTAAACGTGCATGAGTGAAAGGCAAATAGTACAAAGACGAAAAACGTGTATTTTCGTATTCTATCCAAAACTCCATAGAAGCTTCAGTAAAGTATCCACCGCTTTACTGAAGCGTCACTTCAACTCGACCGCGCCTAGACTAAACTTTAACGTGACTTTGACGACTTTTACACACGAAAACTAGAGAATTATATACCTAACTTGACACTGGCTAAATACGCAAATCGCGTGAAGCCAAAAACAAAACAAAAAAAAACTTACGTCTGTGTGCAGTTGACTGATTGTACCCGTATAGCTAGATTTACTCAGGCGGCGGTTTCTTTAGTTCAATTCCATTGGTACCAATAACAATTGCATTAAGCATTTCACTGTGTACCAAGCTGTAGATATTTTCAATAGATTACCAATAGATATTAAAGATACAGTTTACAAGTACAATTTATTTAAAAACAAAGTGAAGGCATTTCTTTTGGACAAAAATTTTTATAGCCTAAAGGATTTTGTATAAGTAATAGCTCTTGTATGACATTTTGATATTGCAATATTATTGTCTATTCTTTAAATTTTAATTGATATTTGACTGATTTTCTTTAGATAGGTAAGTTTGGCATGAGATTACTTATGTTTTTTTTTTTTTGGGGTGACATCTTTTTCATTGTTATTCAGTTATTGTATTAGGTATCAACATTCTATGTATATTATAAGTAGGTATTGTTCTAGATGTAAATTAAAATTCAAACATAATGTATATTGTTCATGAATAAATAAATACAATACAATACAATATTTTACGAAATACTCCTTTTAGAATGTGTCACACTATAGTCCGTTTACTAATTATTATATGGGGTAAAATGACATAGGTAATTAGGCCACTTTTTCATGGAAAAAAAAACAATAGTTCTGTAAATCTTCTGTGATAGTTTGTCTGGGTTGGTGTGTCAGCTTTGCTCCTGAAGTCTGCCGCCAAGCAGTGATGTGCAAGCATTACTGTGTTCCGGTTTATGAGCAAAGTAGCCAGTGAAATTACTGGGCTTTTTATGAGATTTAAACCTAATATCTCAGGGTAATTAGCTCACTGCAGTGCCGCGAAGGTCTTTGTGCTCAAAGTTTTGAGTGGCACTGCAATTATTATGGGCTGGCGTTATGCTTACCATCAGGCAGACAACAAACGTCTTGTTATCAAATACTAGAGTAAATTATAAAAAAAATTACAGGTCTGTGTTCTTTGCTAAACTTTATTTCAACGATTAATTTTCATCAGAACAGAGATCTGTTTCATTGTTTTACATTCAAAAGTCTTCATATAGAAGTCAAAATTCCTACCTAATTTGTTATCATTATTTTGACAAGTGACATTTAGTATTTTTTTATATTTATTCATAGAACGATGATTGTGTTGCTGCTTGTGGCATCTTTTCGCCATGCTTGCGACCCAAAACATGACGAATGGTAAAGTTGTGATGCGCAATCACGCTACCAAATAAATCAATCTAAAGTAGGCACGGCAGTCGTTTGATTCGTGCCAGTTATGGCTTTAGCAACCGGTTTTCTGCATAAATTGCAACCAACCGCTATAACACAAGGCCGTCGACAATGCTCATTCATTCATTTTTAATATTTAAGTAGGTGCATTGCTAGTTAATAAATAAATAAATAAACGCTTACACATTCATACCCCCGCACTAGGATTCCCTGTGTCGCAGGTGGCATGGACACACACAGATACACATCACAAACATCCAAGACCCGAGAACAAACTTTATGCTTACACAAAATCTGCCCCGGCCGGGAATCGAACCCGGGACCCCTCGCTTTGCAGGCAGGGTTACTACCAACTTAGATACGGCGCCGTCATAATCTAGAATACGATTCAAATTTAACTGCTGATTGATAAGTTTATCTTCAGAGATCTGTGGTTTATCTGACGGCAGTAGCGTCTGAGGTTGTTATTTACAGCAACACCCACTGATCACTCAGTAGATTAGCTACAGGAACCTGAAGAAAAATTTTCAGGATAAAGGTCTAGCAATGGTCTCATAGTAGTAGGGCATTATCTAAGCCTCACTGGGTAGCTAATCATTGCACTCTCAAGTCAACAAACTGTTGTCAAGCCCCTTTCAGTATGTTCAGGCAGCGGTAGAATGCCAGTCGTAGATTTAGCGCTAACCATAATGATTAAACTCTAGCATATTATATAGCAAAAAAATTCAAGTACCTACAGTTGCAAAAACACTTTTAAAAAAGTGGGAGCCGACTTCGATGAAAATTCTATTCCCATATTTTAACCGTTAGGTGCTCTTCTATAAAATCATAGTAAATTATATCAAAATTTGCATGTAAATTTTCCCCTTACAAACAAAAAAAAATTATTTTCAAAATCGGTCCACAATTGACATAGAAATCGGTGAACGTAAATAAAAAAAATACATAAAGTCGAACATCTATCTGGGTCGTCGATCTGGTTTATGATACTTTATTTCTCTAAAGAACATACATAGTTCACTTAATCTCCATTTTTTCGAAGTCTGTTAAATAACGAAAACATCAGATAGAGACTACGAACAAATAATAAGTCATTTGTTCGTAGGATAGAGACAAAGAAAGGTCATTGAAGTGCAAAGTAGGTAGGTACCTATGTAATTTGAGTAAATCGGTCCAATTTTATACCGGTTCGAACCGAACATAATGTTTAACTCAAAAGTCAGAGTTTTTAATTAATTATAGTAAATAAGTCGTATTTTTAAAAAAGGGAAGGTCTGACTATTTTGAACTAAACCAATAATGGTATTGAAGTACAGAACTGTCTTGCATCGAAAAGTCGAAAGTTTTGTGTGCCTTGTCCTAGAAATAACTGACACTTGACATTTCTTTGACAACTGGTTACTGGTCGAACACTACTACAATTATATTATATATATATAATTTATATATGTGTTCTAGCCCACTACCAGTTGGAAGCGTACCCAGCATGCTGGTGGCATTGCCTCCTTGAACCGCAATGCTGATCCGTAAAAAGCCTGACGGAATGACGTTGTTTGCTTGGAAATTGGGGCGGCCCCAAGTGTGGGACGCTACTTGTGTAGACACTTTGGCACCTTTTCATATTTTTGAGACACAAATTGGAGCTGGCGCCGCGGTTTCTTCGGCTGATCGACTCAAGCGGCGCAAATATGCTGACCTCGGGAGCGGTTACATATTTGAGCCGTTTGGTGTTGAAACATTGGGTCCGTAGGGACCGGGAATTTATAATATTTTCAAAATGTTGTCATTGATGCGACGCGTAACCAAAATGCTGGTATTTATTTGGCTCAACGGATCAGCATTGCGGTTCAACGATGCAATGCCGCCAGCATGCTGGGTACGCTTCCAACTGGTAGTGGGCTAGAACATTTGGACTATCTATAGGCTTACTTTGGCTTGTAGATTACCCAACTGTTTTTGTACCTAGGACACAACATAGTTTAGCTATTCAGCCGTTTAACTCTGTTCAGATCCTTTCAGAGGGGCACACGGAGTGGCCCTCCTCGCCGGGCAATCTGCTATCTGCCAACAACCTCTCCAGGCGAACAGAAGGGTTGTTGGCAGATATCTAAGGTGCACCACGTGGAGGTTACCCGGCATAGCACCCCAAGTTACATTATACCTGAGATGGTAAGCATAAACTAATAATAAATAAAACACTCGGAAGAGCCTGGTGTTTAGTTAGGCCTAGATCCGTTGTTCGTTCCTATTGTAGACACCACACAACTGGTTTGGCAGAAGCTCTACAGTATTGTAATAGCTGATTGGTGATTTTATGCTTACCTTGACCTCCATTAGGTTTTAATTTTGTGTCATGTTACTAAATGATTTATTTATATTTTTAACGCTTCCACTTCTTTGTAGTGATTTCATTTATGATGTAGCCACCTACTTACTAGGAGCAAAAGATTTATCAGTTAATATAAATATTAATGAGACCTTGGGATAAGGATTAGTACTCACTTCAAGAACTTTATTAGGTAGTATAATCTTTTTTGTAGTGTCAAAGCCCCTCCAAGTAGGTATTCGATATTTATACTGTTACCTACTCTTATTTTTACACAGTAAAATGACAAATCAATAATGAACTATCCGATTTATAAATACTAATATAATACATAGTGTGTTGTAGTGAAATGAAATTGAAATGAAATGAAATGAAATGAAATTAGTTTATTTGTGAGAATTTTGGGTACAGTATGAGCATTGGTGTTACAGCAGGATGTTTCCATCAAAATTCTGCCTACAGAGGCGTACAAATATCAAGTGATTGCATGGCCCAAGGTAGGTACTAATTATTTTACCATCCTTGAGTATAATCACAGACCAGTAAACCTGGTTGGTTGGTATAATACATGAAGTATTATCATCTGCAACCGAGTGGAGGATGTTCGTGGGGGCCAACGGTAATATATTATCACTAGTTTCTGCCCGCGGTTTTCACCCGCGTTCCCACAGAAACCGTCAAACCGATCTGTCCAATTAAATCAACTTGTCAACATTATAAAACTTTATTGACAGCTGTCAATTTTATGTCACACTAACTTCTGCCCGTGGTTTTCACCTGCGTTCCCTCAGGAACCGTGCATTTTTCCAGGATAAAAAGTAGCCTATGTTACTCTCCGGTCCATAAACTATATCTATGCCAAAAATCACGTCGATCACGTTGCTTCGTTACTGTGTGAAAGAAGGACAAACCAACAAACCAACAAACACTAGTATGGATATGGATTTTATTTGGGATAATAAATTATTTTACTTATTTTAACGTATCTCCAATTCTCCACTAAGCACTTGTTGACTCTCCACTAAGCAGAGCAAACCTACGAAAAATATCTTCGTAAAATAGTTCCGCTGGTAATATTTTCCACCTCCGGCTCCGCGCGTACTGCTTCAGTGGATATGCAACCAAAATACCCTGACGACTTTTTTCTTATAATACGGTACTATACTAACTTGACTTTAAATATGAAAAGCATCTATAGCTCTGCCAGTTCATGCGCAACATTTATAGATTCTGCTGCTTACAGGCAAAAAAATCGTCGAACCTGAAGACGATTTTACTAGCCGGTAAAGCCTCAAGAGAGTACGTCATAATGACGTCATACTGTCATTGGAAACTGGTTCGATTACCTTTAGCTTTATTTGTCCTCTGCTTTAATTTCATATAAGCAAAGTCTTGTACTATTATATATTCTGTGGCAAAGTGTCAAATTTACGAGTTGGAGTTACAACCTAGTGTGCGTGGGCGTAAACAATGTTTTGATTTGCGGGTCAAGGTTAGTGAAGGAGGTTTGAACCCCAGATATTTTAATCCTATACATGGAATGGTTATAAAAAGTAGACAATAACAAACGAACGCGTTCTAATGCTTCGTTATAAATAAAGTAAGTAGCACGTTTGAACTTTAAAACCTAAAAGAAGACTTTTTAAGAATCATCCTGTAGATTTAACATCTTGAAATTTCACAGTATTAATTAGGTACCGCATGGTGGAAGAGTGGCAATAGCCAACCTAAAAAAGGCAAAACCTAATGCCAGCAGGGCTAACATGCGCGCCACGACAAAATTTCGTCTACTGTATTTTCTCGCTCTTTCTCTCGCGAACACGAGACAAATGCACGACATAAGCATCGAGAAAATTTTGTCACGGTGCGCATATTAGCCCTACTGGAAATATTGTTTGGTTACTAGTATTGTATTGTATTGTATTTATTCAGTAACAACATACATTGTGTTTGAATTGTTAGTAAAAAATATAAAAAAATGCCTAATAATTTATAAAACTAATGTTAAAATCTAATTACGTAGTATGTCCAAAATTAAATTAAATTAAGTCAATATATGTAGTGATAATAACAAATAGAATTACAAGTATACAAATGTTTTGGCAAAGTAATCATCCAAACTATAAAAACTATTTTCCAAAAGAAATGCAATGACTTTCCTTTTAAACAAACGAGGCTTATACACAATTTCTTTGATGTCCCTTGGCAACTTATTAAAAATTTCTACTGCTTGGTACGCAGTGCTATGTCTAGCTACATTTAATTTAAAGTTTATATATATTTAGTTTAGTTGAAGGGCACTGCATGTACCTACTACGCAGTATGAAAGAAAGAAAAGAAAGTAAAATACATCTACTTAATAAACATCTTTGTTACAAGAAGACGTAGGTATGTAAAGGAAGGACTGAGAGTGTATAAATGTCACAGGTCCTCAGGTGGATCGGTGCCAATGGTGGATACATAAGTAGTTGATGTTTTTTCTCCTATGTACAATTGCAATCTTTCATCATGAAGCACAAATCGTGCTAGAAATTTATTGATTAAATGATTTTGATTTATGGATGTAGTATTTCGTAAAAGTGATAATTATTATTCTTGTTTCTTTCCATGATTTGATATCTGTACGCCTCTGCGGGCAGAATTTTGAACCTGCTGTAACACCATTGCTCATACTGTACATGTACCTACCCAAAATTCTCACAAATAAACTAATTTCATATTTCATATAGGCTGGCCAGAACTGCACGGTGATCAAGATCAATTGCTGGTTATTCAGTGAAATTAAAGAATCTAGGAGCAGACTGAATGTAAAAAATTGAAAATTGGGACTCAAAAAAAACATCAAATCAAAATACGGATTGCCGTCCAAAAATTTCGAAATTAGGTCGCTTCGACCGTGACCCCTTATTTAACACATATTTTTATTGGACCTTGACTATAAAACGCTAAGCAATCAAAATGCTAAATTTCTGCATACATATATTTGTCGAAATTACGCAAAAACCCGATCTGGTCCCGACCGGTTTGAAACAGTAGTAGTGTAACCTGTTTCGGTGAGCCCTTCATGTGTTGTTTAACTGTTACCCTGCAGGTTTTCTAACTAGACCGAGGCGTGAATCTAGATCCTCAAATTCAAAATTCTTTATTCAAATAGGCTCCAAAGGAGCACTTATGAAAGTTAAAATAAATGACTCTAACAGCGGGCCTCTGCAACATTCGTCTACCCGAATCACAGACTAAAACTAATGCTGTCTTTATCAGAACATAATAAATGACAAAGACACCAACAGACCCAATCCGTGCTCAAATTCAACGAACCTTCCAGAAACCCACCGTGCCCGTTTCAAATTGTATAGGCCGAGCAAGAAGAAGGGCAAGATAAAAAAAAAAATAGTTCTTACAATGATTCTAATGCTAACAACTAACAATTTAAAGTTTAGTAGTCGCCAGGGGGCTCCTGAGCTGTTTGCCTCCAATGCATCCTTGTCATCTACATCCTAAAGACTCAGTTTAAAAATATAACAAGGAAACAACGTATCCATTTTTTAACGGGCTTTATTAACACTACATCTAACCTAGCTAGCTACAAAAACAGTTGGATAATCTACACGCTAAAGTAGGTCTATAGATAATCCAAGAGTTCTAGCCCACTACCAGTTGGAAGCGTAGGTACCCAGCAACCAGCGCTGGCGACATTGGTTAGTTGAACCCTTAGAGGATAAATGTAGAAAATTTTTCGTCTAAGGTTGAACCGCATTGTTGATCCGTTGAGAGTTGGGAATAATATCCTAGGGTGTAGAAACGTCGCGTGTCGATGCAAGGTGTGTCCAATCCAAACTTCAAGCTGACGGACTAAAATAATTGTATTATTTTAGTCCGTCAGCTTGAAGCCTATTTGTAATTCGCTCACGTTTTGCAGCATTCGTGTTTTTAAACACAACATGATAAGTAAACAATGGTCGCTTTCGAAACCATTGAACTAACTAATCAATATTTATGCAACTCCATTGAATAAACTTGGTAAAAACTTGACAGAGTCATCAGTCTACCCATTTCCAGTCAAATAAGTAAATAATAAACTCTTTGTTTGCACACAAGTACAATTGAAAATGCAACATTACATAAAATGCTTATATTATTATTAACTTTTTTTTATGTTATTTGGTAACGAGACGAGCTGGTCATTTGCCTGATGGTAAGCATAACGCCGGCTCATAACAATTGCAGTGCCACCCAGAACGTCGAAACACAAAGGCCTGCGCGGCACTGCAGTGCGCTCGTTACCCTGAGACATTAGGTATTAAGTCTCATAAGCCCAGTAATTTCACTGGCTACTCTGCTCATCAAACCGGTACACAGTAATGCTTGCACACTACTGCTTGGCGGCAGACTTCACGAGCAAAGTGGTGGTAACAACCCAGACGGACACTCACAGAAGAGTTAGTCCTCCCACCATGTAGGTATATATGTGATTGTATTTTATGCAAATAAATATCTTGAATCTTGATGACACACGCTGATGACATTACACTGAGCGAGTTTACTAGCACATTCGAGTCACCTGGTCTGATTAAAAATGCGCAGAATGAAGGCTCTATATATAGACTTGAATAGTAGGTATTTAAAGCATTAATTTGTTCTAGCGTTTATCAACTTCAAATTCTGTTTATTTAAATTTCAAGACAATTGACTTTATACATAATGAGCGACTGCTTCCGCATCGAAAAGTTATGAGCAAAGATATAACAATTGAAACTTTATATAACGATTCTGCATGACGATTATGTACTTGTGAGTGATAATCATCACATTCAAACAATTTATAAATAGCTTAAATGTGCTGATGGCTATGAATAACTAAAAGTCTTGAGTGATTAAGTATCTTCAAGGTTAGTGCTTCATTGTTAACTGAATGTAATTATAAAAAAATGAATGTAATCATAAAAAAGCTCTTGGTGTATACAGATAGGTACAAAGCTTATAATTCCTTAGGCGTTACTTCGCGGAAATTCCATATACGTACCTACGTATGTACCCTATTATGTACTTAGTATACAAGCTATTTGAAAAAAGCATTATTTAGCATCTTAAAAGTGACAAACAGTATCATTAAATCTGAGCCGGGCCGGCTGGGGGCCGACCTATATACACTACGTCTTCCGGTTCGTAGTGGCCATTCGAGAACATTTAGCATGCCTACTGCCATTTCAACTTGCTAACCTTGAGAGCTATGTCGGCGACTTTCGTTCTTCTGCGGATCTCCTCATTTCGAATTTTATCACTTAGGGAAGCACGAAGCATAGCTCGCTCCATAGCTCGTTGGGCTACTCTGAGCTTACTCATGAAACCAACGGTCCACGGCTCAGTGCCATAAGTCAACACTGCACTGGCAACACACACTTATTTGAAAACCTTGGGGGAGTCTTGGCGGGAATGCGAAAATGTGCTGTTGTTGATTTTGTGTTATTGACTAAAACCTATGTTTCTTCGAGTGTTAATGTGTAATAATGGTGGATTATTAACCATTAAGTGTTCGTAAACGTGCATGAGTGAAAGGCAAATAGTACAAAGGCGAAAAACGTGTATTTTCTTATTCTATCCAAAACTCCATAGAAGCTTCAGTAAAGTATCCACCGCTTTACTGAAGCGTCACTTCGACTCGAAAATTCTAATATTGCGACTTAAGGAATATGTATCCAGGTCAAGAAATAAATTATAAATATATGAAAAGCTTGGTTTTCCGGCTCTACCTCTGTTAAAGTAGTGGCCCTCTGACAGGAAATCAGGGGAGCATGGATACTGCCAGGATTATTTTAAGAAAATAATGATTCATAACCTACGAAGTGCGCTTTATAAAAACGTGCGCGTTGATATCTTCATTTTTGTACCTGGTAACTCTACCTCTAAACAATATAAACCTTCCAGGTCAAAAAATAAATTAAAAAAAAACCACTATAAACCGAGGAAACAAGTAAACAACCTTGTAACAACAAACTTATCATTATGTAACGAAAAACTAGTAGTAATACGCAATGAATTAGCATTAGGCAGGATGTGGAACGTGCTGTTACCATTTTTATGATTATTAGTTAAGAGGCAGTATTTTTTTCTAATTATATAATTAAACTAGCTGCTGCCCCGCGGTTTCACCCGCGTGGAGATTTTGGATTACATGGTTTTTATTTTTTTGCGCGGAACCCTAATTATTTTTCTAAAATTAAAGTAGCCTATGTTACTCCTTGTGACATCAGCTATCTGCCAGTGAACGTCCCGTCAAAATCGGTCCAGCCGTTTCGGAGATTTCCCGGAACAAACAGACAGAAAATTAAAGTAGCCTATGTTACTCCTTGTGACATCAGCTATCTGCCAGTGAACGTCCCGTCAAAATCGGTCCAGCCGTTTCGGAGATTTCCCGGAACAAACAGACAGACAGACAGACAAAAATTTTTAAAATCGTTGTTTTGTAGTAGGTACCGTATATACTTTCATAGGCATTTAGTAAAAAGCTGTTATCTTGATATTACAAACAGACACTTCAATTTTATTTATCTGTATGGATAATTATATAATAAAATAATACACACCTATAGTCCTATATCCAATAAAAACGCAAGCCGAGGTTCTTTTTGCTGTTGTTTTTGTATGATTATTAATTATATCTGACCAGTTCATCTACTCACACATTCGAGGCAGTTCACATGACAGTGGTAATTAATACAACGTTTTTTGGTACCATTTCATACCGAGGAGAGCTGGTCGTTTGCCTGATGGTAAGCATAACGCTGGCCCATAACAATTGCAGTGCCACTCAGATTTTTGAAACTCAAAGGCCTGCTCGTTACTCTGAGACGTTAGGTATTAAGTCTCTTAAGCCCAGTAATTTTACTGGCTATCTGCTCCTCAAATCGGAACACAGTAATGCTTTTTTATGTTATTTGGTAACGAGACGAGCTGGTCGTTTGCCTGATGGTGAGCATAATGCCGGCCCATAACAATTTCAGTGCCACACAGAAGTTTGAAACACAAAGGCATGCGCGGCACTGCAGTGCGTCGTTACCCTGAGACATTAGGTATTAAGTCTCATAAGCCCAGTAATTTCACTGGATAATTGCTCAGGCTTGGCTTGCTCATTCACGCGGGCAATAACATGGGCAGCACCTACAATAAAAAACAAGAAATGCAGATTCCGTGACGTCATGACAAAATAATTAATTAGCAGACGTAATCTTAATCTCATTACAAACACTGGTGGCCACCATGTAGTAGGACCTTCCGCTCGTAACTTGCAATTGTTATCTGAAAACCGCAGGGCTACGTTAACTCTGGCGACTAATTAAATCCAAAGCGAAGCCATTCATGTTAATTATTTCTTACAAGCTCTAACTTCCCTTATCACTCGATAATAACAATACATACGACGACATACGTATACCTACATAATATCCAAGTCGTTTGGCGGATTAATTGCTAAGTTGGTACATAGTTGGTACATACCTGTCTGCTAAGCGTACCGGGCTCAACCTCCTCCACCTTGTTAGTGGGAGGACTAACTCTTCTGCGAGTGTCCGTCTGGTTTAGTACCACCGCTTTGTGAGTGAAGTCTGCCGCCAAGCGTAGTGTGCAAGCATTACTGTGTTCCGGTTTGATGAGCAAAGTAGCCAGTGAAATTACTGGGCTTACGAGACTTAATACCTAATGTCTCAGGGTAACGAGCGCACTGCAATGCCGCGCAGGCCTTTGTGTTTCAAAGTTCTGAGTGGCACTGCAATTGTTATGGGCCGGCGTTATGCTTACCATCACGCAAACGACCAGCTCGTCTAGTTACCAATAACAAAATCTCACCCCTGAACGGGGCGAACTTTGTGCGGTGACCATAAAGGTCTTGGGGTGTTGTGTTTCTGAGTGTGTCCATGCCACTTGTGACACGGAATCCTATTAGAAGTATGAGTATTATACCTAGTGTCTAGATTAGATATAAAGCCCGAGCAGTATCGGAATGCGGCCATAGGAACTCTGTAACGAAATAACATAACCCCATCGACTTTGGGCTCGTTTGATTCGTCTTTACAGGTACTCTGACCCCAGATAATATCCAGGGTCCTGATGATGGAGCCGGAAGGTGGCCACGAGATTACAGTACCAAATACGTATTTTATAAAAGCTTGTTTGGAAAAATATATTTTTACACAAAACTTTTTTTAAGCCTTACTTGATATAATTTATGTCTTGCACTTGAAAAACCTCGCTCAAAAAAAATTTGATTCGAATATTACTCGGCCGTTGCTTCATTTCCGGTCTAAGGACAGTTAATATTAGTGAACCTCTCAAACCGAGGTTTGGTCTATTAGCCCAGCTTCGCAATTCATCTAACAAGCATGATACCATAATTCTACGAATACCTTTTTATCCCAAATTAGCCAATTACAAAATGGTGTATCGTCCGTATTATTGTACTTACTACGTGGTGGTGCCACACACCACCACGATAGCGGTAACAATCTGACATCCCTGAAAAAACTGCAATAAACCTCTCTTACACACTCCCTGCCACAAAACGTGCACTAGGATTCCCGGTGTCGCAGGATCTCGTAATCCTCGCTTGTTGCAAAATCATGTTTTTTTTGACAGCAAAACGCAAACTTGCATAAGCGTGTATGGTCGATGATATCAATGGTTTTTAACCGACCTCCAAAAAAGGAGGAGGTTATCAATTCGGTCGGTATTTTTTTTTTATGTTTGTTACCTCAGATCTCCGTCATTTATAAACCGATTTGGAAAATTCTTTTTTTATTTGAAAGAATATACTTTCAGATTGGTCCCATAGAAATTTCATCAAAATCGGTTCAGTAGTTTGTCACTGAAGTCGGTTCGTCGCTTTTTTAAAGCAATTTTTTTAACTCTATTTGATAACGACATGGCCGTTTGCCTGATGGTAAGCATAACGCCGGCCCATAACATTGCAGTGCCACCCATAACTTTAAAACACAAAGGCCTGCGTGACACTGCAGATGCGCTCGTTACCCTGATGCTTTAAAATCTCATAAGCCCAGTAATTCGGGTTCGGGTTCGACTACTTCAATTATACATACGAGCAATTGAATTTGACCTTAAAAACAAATATCATCTTTAGCACACAGCCTCTGTTTATGTAGCATCGCATAATTATCTTAAGTACGTTTAAGAAAATCCATATAATAAAAGAAATAATATAATAAAAATAAATTACAAGGTAGCCGCTTGAATTTATACAGTATTTCATCAGATTAGGTGAGTCGGCGCCTTGAGACGTGGAAGATGGTGGAAATCACGTTTTTGCAATTAGGTACATAGATTAAACTTCATTGAAACAACACGTAACATACTGGCGTCTAAGTAACTAAAGATCTGTGGTAACTACACAACACACGAATATATACATCACAAAAATTTCGCTTCCAACAGGATTCGAACCTGCGTCTTCTGGCAACTAACGTTTGGTAACGGTTGTGGTAACTAACCACTTTACAGTGAGATTACCATCTCTCTTACTTCCAGCGACACATTTTGCTGCTTATTTCAAAAGAACTGACGCCATTTACACTTAACCACTGTCTCGTCTGTAATCTTGACCACTGTCTCGTCTATAAACTTGACCACTGTCTCGTCTGCAGACTTGACCACTGGCTCGTCTGTAAACTTGACCGCTGGCTAGTCTGTAAACTTGACCGCTGGCTCGTCTGTAATCTTGACCACTGGCTCGTCTGCAAAGTTGACCACTGGCTCGTCTGTAATCTTGACCACTGGATCGTCTGCAAACTTGACCACTGGCTCGTCTGTAAACTTAACCACTGGCTGGTCTGTAAATAACGATGTGGTCGAAGGTACGCTAGACCTTTCTTTCTTTCTTTTCTTAGAAAGAAACATTACTGACAATTTGTGAAAGAATACCTTTACAAAGGTAAATTAAAGGTAATAATTATTAATTAATTAGTATTATTAGTAAGTTTACCTGTCTAGATAAACAAGATAAATAGATATATTAACTCTTTATTGAAACACCACAATACAGATACCTTAAAAATTAAAACAATTTAACAATAAGTGTTACAATTGGCGGTCTTATCGCTTAGAGCTTCTCTTCCAGACAACCGTGAAAGCGTCTAAAAGTGGCTTTTTTGGGGTAACACGGACTTTGGCTACACGTGGTATAGTTTCCCTATACAAATTAGACACACGACAACATTTAAAAACCCAGAGAAAAGGGTCAGTTATTAGATAGTCACAAATCTTATTATCCCCATCCTTCATGCGAGACCGCGATAATCGCCATACATAATAACCGTCTGTTCGTCCGTCCGGCCGTGTTGTCACTTCCTGTCGCCCGCTGGCGTCGCGTGACTGACACATGTCAATTTGACAGCTTGTGGTTTGATGGTCAGTGTGGTTATACCTCTAATCTGCGTGAGATAATAATATGGTTTACTTCAATTACCTACATCTCATCCAGTACCGAAGATAAGATTTTTGTGCAATCCAAAATGATTTTGATAAAGAAGTGTCTCCTCCTGTCATCCTACCCCACCTGTTTTAGACGCCTGTTTAGCAGTGTCTAAAGATTAACATCTAAAGTGATTAGATATGCCCCAAACTAATTTAGTTAGTCAATGGTTAGATACTACTTAAATTAGGATTTGTGTTTGCTCATATTTAAATACGCGACTAAGGCATGTACAATTGTACACTGTTTAACACCGGTTTAAAGAGTGTGTTACTTATAGTTTTTGTGGTAAGGCTATAAGGGTCTTACCACAAAAAACTAAACACACCAACCAGTGGCGTATTTTAGGATTCAGCGCCCTGGGCCTGCAGGCCCCGCCGCCCTTTTTTTGACAATTTTAAACTGAATCGAAAGAGACAAAACACATTTTAACACTGTTCATTAATAAGAGCCTTAGTTACGTAGGGTAAACGTCCCATTACTCGTCAGTTTCTGAATTTAGCTGTCTTTGCAGCTTTGCCTCGTCTCTGTTTGTTAACTTAGAAATATCAAATTTTTTGACGTGATTACTTATTTATAACTCTTTTCGGTAAATATATTTTTAGTACGATAAAAAAACCACAAGTTATTAAAATAATTGAAAAACTGAAAAATAAGTGAATTGTACCAGTATCCGTCAGATTTGTCCTAATTTTCGTCAAATTGTCCCAGAACTCGTCAATTTTTACCACTATTTTGAACTCTTTAACCTTGGTATTAAGGTTCATTATTAAATTGTTTTTTGGCGATATAACCCTCAAATTAAAAATATAGGGCAAAAATATACCCAGAATAAGCAAACGCGTCGAATGCCTAGGACAAAAAAAGATTAAAGAATATTATTTATTGCACCAAATGAAACCAATTTAATCAAGCTGTTTTTGTATTAACAAGTTTTTTTGTGAAAAAATATAAATAAATATTCAAATATATTATTCCAGAAAATCTTTTTGTAAAATACGTAATGGGTTCTGTAATCTCGTAGCCACCTTCCGGCTCCATCATCGGCATCCTAAATATCGCTTAAGGTTCGTTTGATTCTTGTAAATACTCAATGGGGTTATGTCATTACGTTACAACGTTACTATACTATACGTTACTACCTTCCGGCTCTGTTATCAATCCAACTCGGTGATATAATTATATTGCATTGTAATCCGATTTACATACACACATCAAATAAAGTTTGAGATCACTAGCAAAAGATGTTTTTTTTATTAATTTTACGTTTTTAAAAGAATGTTGCTTACGTAACATCTTTTTATAAAAAAGATACACTTGTTGAAATAAAAAAAAAATATTTTTTAGTAACTAAAATTGAATTTAAAAGTCCTAGTGCAATTTTGACTACTAAATAATTGAAAGAAAAAGAGGATATAACTAAATATTATCAACATTTATTATTAAATTGTTTTTATTTAGTATAAGATAACTCCTCCCCTGGCTCGAACACATGCGGCAATCCTTCTTGGCATGCTGAGAATTAAGTTATTCAGCATTTCATGCGGTAACCTGTCCCATTCTTGAATAACGGCTTCCCTGATCTCTGGCACTGTCTGGGGAGGTGGCTGACGGTTCCAAACAGCTCGCTTGACAGCATCCCACGCGTGTTCTATCGGGCTTAAGTCAGGCGAGCCGGCAGGCCAGTCTAACCTGGTAATGTCGTATTCACGCAGAGCAGCGTTGATTCGTTGAGCTCGATGTGCTGGGTACATTATCGTCAACCAATACGACTCGAGGATCATGGTTTATTCTAAATGACCTGATAATTCCATCAATAGCAATGGTTTGGTACAAAGCTGCAATCATCCAGCCACGATACGGGATCAACGTCGTTCTAGCACCAATCATTATACTGCCCCAAAAGGATACCAATTTCCCGCCTTGTTGAACGGTTCCGGTGGCAGTTCTTTGTCTTTCAGCGTCCCCATGTCTTCTCCAGACACGGAGACGTCGGTTGTCCGGATGAGTGCTAATTCTGGACTCGTCAACGAAGAGACAATTCTGCCAAATGTTTTCAGCGCAAAAGCTTAGGTCTTCCCTCCTGTTCTCGTACACGTCCACCTCGTGATTTATGGACGCTTTAATGCGGCCGATGTGGTCAGCGACTTCGCCTTTTTCGTACTCGACTGTCATTGCGTGTAAACGGTGAGTGAGATTACTCTCACTTTGTGGGTGTGTTGACCGTCGTTGTCGTGGTTGGTACCTGGTTCGGCCTCTCCGAGTTTTGAGAGCTTTGAGAGATTTGAGTTAGAGCGAGTTTTGAGAGATACCTGAGCAAAAGGAGTCTTCTCACCCCATTCGAATAGTGCGATCGTCGTTTCTTGACCGCATTAAGAGGCTGCTACATGCCGTACTTTCCATACAAACGCTCTTACGCGATTATAGTGTCCTAATAAATTTTTCTTTAGATGTTTTGAGCAAATAGGTATCTAGGATTCCGTGGGAGCAAAAATGTAAAATTTTGAGATTCCAACTCAGTACACATTTTTACTTGACTTTGGCCGTTCACAGTGTTCTCATAAATGTAAACTTCAACAAAACACTTCCATATAATCCTTGGACATGTAATGGAGATTCTAAATAACAAAGATTTTTTCACAAACTAGTAAGGCATTTTCAAAAACACGTATTTCCTAGAACACGTTTTAGGAAAGTACCACGCACTAATTGTCTTCGGAAATTTTCTTTGGAAATTAATTTCCAAATTTTCAGAATGCCAACTGAAGGCTCTGGCGTTGTCTTTCTTTTTCCGTAATGCCTGTTTTTCTTCGATGAACAAAAAAGCCTTTAGGCCATTTTTGCGTTAGGAGGGTCATGAAGCGATGCCTTAATCGATATTGGTGGTCTGCTATTTCCGTCACAGGTAGCGCGTTATACGTTTTACGTTTCATGCTCGTTCGGGTGGTGCTTCCGTTTAGCAGAGAGGCTAAGCTTGGCGATATTGCAACATGTTTCCGTGCTCCCGCATTGCAGAAGCTTATGCCGAGTCTCTCGGCGCAGTCGTCCATGATATTGAATATTATATGTATTACTTAAATAACATAAAAATAAATATGGAAAACAGTAATTTTCATCATTAGCTATAAAGTAATTTCATATATATAATATTTTATAAAATAATTTGATATTACTCATTACTATACTTTAAATATTACTTTTTTTATGTTATTTGGTAACGAGACGAGCTCGTCGTTTGCCTGATGGTAAGCATAACGCCGGCCCATAACAATTGCAGTGCCACCCAGAACTTTGAAACACAACAGTGCGCTCGTTACCCTGAGACATTAGGTATTAAGTCTCATAAGCCCGGTAATTTACTTAATAAAATACTAATGATGGGTCAGGGAAGTACATGTAAATTTTAGTGGTCGATCTAAGTGTCCTATATTTGTGCTCAGTCTGCTGGGCAGGGAAAGTCCTACGCACGAAGTTACGTCATATATTGCTTTAACTATGCCATACAAAAACATACGAATAAGAGCTGCCGTACGGGCACGCGGTTGCAAGGTGGTGGTACGACTAACGCCAAATTGCGCGTATTGCCTCGCTTGCAAAATATCAACCTGCAACGCATGCCCCTACAAAATATACAAAAAAGAAAAACCGAAAACTTTTTATTGTATGTACTTATTATAACTATAATTTTATATAAAAAAAATAGGGGCGGTCTTATCGGTAACCGTAATTCCATACTTGATTATAGAGGTAATTATCTTTAAATAAAATAAAAGTAATAGTTTTGCGAACCCTCAATTAATATACTCAAATAAAAATCTGACCGCCACCGCCCCCTTATAATAAAACCGTACACCGTATCACTGCACAATAAGGTTCAAAATATACTCAATGACGATATTACGCGCATGTTGTTAATCATGTCCCAGTTACCGTCAAAATAATATAAATACTGACGGGTATTGGGTCAGATAGGGTATTTTAAGTACGAATACCTGTCATACGCATAAATAAGAAACTAATAATAAAAATAGCACAATTTTATAGGTTATATCGTTAGAAAATTAACTTGAGCGTTTCACTAAAATATCACACTTATCAAACCGGCCTCCTGGTCCTGTGAAACTTGAAAACAAAAGTGGTGCGCAGGACTACACTTTCAGTTACTAAACTTCCCAAAAAACACAAATTTCAAAATCGCTAACTTTGATAGCTCATTTCTCCGGAACCATTATAGATATAACTAAATGGTGCCATTTTAATTATGAAGTATATTATTTTAAATATATTGCTGTAAAAATATTTTATTAAGCTTTCGTTTGAAATAAGTAACTGGCCTTTTTTTACAATCTGACGAGTATCGGGACATTGACGACATTACCAGCGTTTACCCTAATCTTTTTTAAATTTCTTCTGCTTGCACCGCCCCTAGCAGCCTGCCGCCCCGGGCCATGGCCCTTTTGGCCCAAGGGTAAATACGCCCCTGACACCAACTAAACCTGTGTTAAACACTATTTAACGCCTGAACATGCCTTATTCGCGCGATTAAATATGAGCAACCACAAATCCTGATTTAAGTAGTGTCTAACCGTTGTCTATAAAAATTCTGTTGTGACATTTCTAATCATTTTTGACGTTTATCTTTAGACGCTGTCTAGCTAAACAGGCGACTAAAATAGTTTTTTGTGGTAACACTATAAGTGCTTTTATAATAAACATTTTACGCACAACTACTAGTTGATAATAGATTGTTGATCATATTTTTAGTTACATTGGTTGATGAACTTCTTAAAACCAACAAAAACCATTGTATAGATACTTTTTGCCAATAAATCTTTTAACGACTTAATTGCCCTACATATTTTATTGATATTTTTTTTATTTGTTGATAGTTCATATACCTACTTATTAATATATGAATAACTTTTATTGCTGCTTAGCTCACTTTAGTAATGTCACGGATTATATCACCTAACTGGTCAAGCAGGTTTGAGTTATTATTAGGTATTATAATGTAAAATGTTATAGCTATGTTGGAGCGGGTACTAAATAAATAAATAAATAAACGCTTACACACTCATACCCCCGCACTAGGATTCCCTGTGTCGCAGGTGGCATAGACACACACAGATACACATCACAAACATCCAAGACCCGAGAACAAACTTTATGCTTACACAAAATCTGGCCCGGCCGGGAATCGAACCCGGGACCCCTCGCTTTGCAGGCAGGGTTACTACCAACTTAGCTACGGAGCCGTCAAAAAAACTGACAATTAAATAACATTTTCTTTAGTCAAACGTAAACATACAAATTACAAACTTGAAATGGTTTTAGTTTATTACATAATAAAAACCAGCACTTTGACACAAAAGGCCAGCGCTGCACTGCAGGGCGCTCGATAACCGCGACATCACGTCGCGTAGGTAGTAGCGTAGGTATTAGTCCCATAATTATGCCCCAGTAATTTCTGGCTGAATCATGTTCTGCTGTGGATCAGTCGTCAAAATTGCGCATTGTTCTGAACACCTACTGACTACACTGTATCGAATCGTCACAATCAATGCTTCCTCCTCTCTGTGTTACACAAACACAATCATGTTAAATGTTGTCATAGGGTTGTCGCCCGTTTTATGTGGATGAGAAAATACAGTACCAAATTATAGATGTGAACAGTGTCGACTTCGCACACGTAAAATCAGGATAAAATGTAGCCCATAGCACTGAGGAATTGTAGCTTCATATTAGTTGAAGATTTTTTAGAATCAAACCTGTGATTCCACGAATTAGCGGTAACAAACAAACAAATATCAAACTTTATCTCTTTACAATCCTACTAATATTACAATAAATGCTAAAGTGTGTTTGTTAGTTTGTCCTTCTTTTACGCAGTAACGGAGCAACGGATCGACGTGATTGTTGACATAGATATAGTTCATAGACCGGAGAGTAACATAGGTTACTTTTTAATCCTGAAAAATACACGGTTCCTGTGGGAACGCGGGTGACAACCGCGGGCAGAAGGTAGTATCTGTATAGATAGTGTTTGTTGGTTTGTCTTTCTTTCACACAGTAACGAAGCAACGGATCGACATGATTTTTGGCACATATATAGTTTATTATGGACCGAAGAGTAATATAGGGTATTTTTTATCCCGGAAAATGCACGTTTTCCGTGGGAACGCGGATTGAAACTAGTGTTAAAATAATTTTAAGAGCTGTGGTTTTATGAATAAATAAATAAACTGTGACAGCCCTGCGCAGTACGCGGTGTCATATCATGATCTACGGCTGGCATTTTGCGGTTGAAATGTATAGAAATCTTCGTTTCACAATGTACCCTTTACTATTGTACTATTTAAACAATCTTAGAATAAATATGCGAAGATGGATGGTTCCGAACAGGGCATAGTCCTGAAGCTATTCTATTTAATTTGTTTAAGTGAGCAATCTATTAGGAATTTATCTCATAATATGTTATGTTGTTTGTACACAGTCCTGTTAAAGTAATATACAACAACATTAAATTTATTTTCTATAAACTGACTGAATGTGTTCTATAAAAATATAAATTTAAGAATTATTTATTTATTAGGTACCTACACAAACGATTAATATTTCTAAAGCCCCGCAATAAAAGTAAGATAAGTTTGGACGAAGTTAAAGAGCTAGGTATCTATTATAATTATATTATATCGATTACTTGTTACAGTCAAATGACTTATAATTTTCCCTAAAAACTGGATACAAATGTATTTTCCTGCAATGTAATTTGACGCTCGTCTGGATCTAATTGTTTATCAAATAAGTATAGATTTGTGCGCCTCACTTTTGCGCGCGAATTAGGTTTCCATACATTATTATTCTAAGTAAGCATTAAATGTAATGCAGACGTGTCATTCACAATGCTTTTCCTTATTTGTTATAAGTAGGTACCTACACCTACAGTCGATTTATGATTTACGACGGTCACAGCAAACGAGCTTGGAAACCGCTTGTAATATCTCCTCATTATAATTTTATGATATAGTACCTATATATAAACTAGCTCCTGCCCGCGGATTTCACCCGCATTCCCACAGGAACCGTGCATTTTTCCGGGATACAAAGTACCCTATGTTACTCTCCGATCCATAAACTATATATATGCCAAAAATCACGTCGATCCGCTGCTCCGTTACTGCGTGAAAGAAGGACAAACCAACAAATCAACAAACACACTTTCGCATTTATAATATTAACTAGGATATATAATCTATACAGATGTATAGATTGTATGCTATAGATATAGTACATGTAGTATACTCTATACAAATAAATAAAATAGAAGTGTCTGTTTGTAACAGCTTTTTACTAAATGCATATGAAAGTATATACGGTAGGTACCTATAACAAAAACGCAGTGCCACGCAGGCCGTTGTGTATTATAGTTGTGGGTGGCACTGCAGTTCAAATTCAAATTCAATGTATTTGTCAGAATATTGTGTTAGTGATCTTTAATAATAATAGTTACAAATATTCTATCGTTTCCGGTGTACAAATGATTTCTTACTAAATTAAGTACCAAATTGTTGTTATAGTCAACTTATCATCTGGTAAACGACATGCTTATTTAGTATAATAAAGTATATATAATAAAAGTATGTATATAACGTATATAATAAACAAATTTAAAGTAAAAAAATCTACTGAGTTTCCAGAGTAGAGTGTAATTATGTACCAGGGGATCATGAACGTATAAAGTAGTAATATTGGTGTTGTTTGTTGCAGTAATGTCAGAGCTGGTAGCGCGAGGGCGCGGGCGGCATGGCGGGCGGGCGGCAGCTGCGGCTGCTGCTGTGGAAGGACTACCTCATCCGCAAGCGGAACTTTGTGAGTATACCGCCTTGATTACCGCCGTGTGTGAACCTTACCTGTAAGGCAGACCATAGACGCAAGTATCCGTGTTGCTGTCAAATTAACAAGCGCGGATCACGAGACAATATACGCGCAAGCGCGGCTTGATGCCTACAGCATAACTATAAAAAAAACACGAAATAGACAAGAACAGCAATACGGTCTCTTTCACTCCCTGCCTGGGCTCAAAGTGATGAGTGCTCCGCTTTATGCTACATACATCGCTTCCGCACGCACGCTGAAAACTACTACACGCACTTGGATGAAACTTTACAGGAATTATAGCTTATACATTAGAATAACACATAGACTACAATTCACAAAGATATATAACTCGCGGGCAAAGCAGCAGGCGGTGTAATTATAAACGTATACACATTTAAAAGATAGTTAAAAGATAGTTATATTACATGATTTTCTCTTTTTTCCAGATAACATTAGCTGGTATAATATGGGCGGCAGGCATCATGTTCACCTTCTACATAGTGCGGAGGAACGTGGATAACATAGACTTCCCGACATGCCAGTTCCCAGCCCGAGCGCTGCCCAGCGCTGGGATGATGCCCTTCCTCCAGTCGTTCATCTGCAGTGTCAGCAACGAGTGCTCCCCGATGGACCAGTTCGAAGAGATACCTACGTATGAGAAGTCAAAGTAAGTTTCTCTTGAAATTATCAGTCAACTCGGTTTTTGGAACCGGTTTATGGAACATATTACTTATGTATCGCTCTCGATAGTACAAAAGTTAAAAAATTTCGGAATTGACTTACAAACTTGTTGATAACGACTGTAGAATCAGAATCGCTTTGAAGCGAATGTAATAATTGATTAATTATCACGCCCTCTGTTGTCAAATTTTATAAATCACTCGAAGACTTGTTAAATCTGACATGGCTTAAAGCGGTTTTGTTTATTCATCAACTGTTACCGACGACGGCTTAACCTACCCATCGAACCACAGACCGCTCAACAAAATACAACAAAGCGGGCACCCATCCAAGAATTGACCGCAGCGAACTTTACCGATCGATCGTGCGCTGTTATCTACAGTATGAGCGCTACTCAAAACACGTAGGTATACCTACTCCTCATTTAGCATACAGTCATGTGTGTAGTATAGGGGCGAATGGAGTAATAACTTTTTCCTATGTGGGTTCGGTGAAACTTGTTTTCCTCTTCTATATACTCGTAATTATATCCCTAAGTATGTGTATATGTAACACTTTTGACACATGTATATATATCTATTAGCATTTTTGATCGTAGCCGTGACCTAGAAATGAGACATCTACTAATGCAAAAGTGGTCTAGGTATGTGTTATTTAGCAACCAAAATAACACTAGTACCTAGACACTAGTAGTTCGCCAAACGGTAGACCTCGCGAGCACAAATTTTTTTGCAACAATATTGTTGAGTCTGTCCATCATGACATTTTATTCCATCTTGACGCAGCGAGTGTTTGTGACAATACTATCCAAATCGGTCGGTAAATGTCCCCGCAGCAAATTTCCCCCTTATTAACGGAAATACCGCTCCAATCAAAAATCGCTGACGATAAAAAAATTAATTTGTTGAACCTGTATACCAAGTTTAACAAAGATTAGTTGAAAAATACGACGTGTACGCGAGTACCAACATCCGGACCGATGAAAGCAATATTGACCAGTTGTTGCAGACTTCGTTCACTTCACTCGCTCGATCAAAAAAGAAAATATGCGATCGCAACTTCAAATCACGTTTTTGTTCGTATTTTTATTTTCCAAAATATAGGTAAATGTGATTTGCACCTAACGTGCACCAACACTTTTTTTATACTACCTAATGGATAATAAGACGAGCCGGTCGTTTGCCTGATAGTAAGCTATACTAATATATATTATATGTAACACAACAGCCTGCGCGACACTGCAGTGCGCTCGTGACCCTGCGACATTAGGCAATAATTTCACTGATTATTTTGCTCATCAAACCGGAGCACAACATTGTATGAACATTAAAGGTATATCCTAGGTACCTACACGAGCAAAGATGTGGTACCGACACTGACTAGATCCATTCTTGGGTACCACCCAGACGGACATTCACAGAAGAGTTACTCCTGTCATTATCAGCCTATTACGCTCCCACTGCTGGGATACCGGCCTTCTCTCATAGAGAGAGAGGTATGGGCCATAATCCACCACACCGGCCCAGTGCGGCTTGGTGGATGACATATGTCCCCGAATTTTGTGGTTCTTGAACATGCCGGTTTCCTCACGATGTTTTCCTTCGCCGTTTTAGAGCGAGTGTGAATAATCCGCAAAGAACTTGATATATTCATTGGTGCGGGCCGAGTCGAGATTCGAACTATGGTGCGTCGGATTGAAAGTCGCACAAGTTCCCGCTCGGCCACACTCGCTCTAACTCCTGTACCACATGGTAAAGTTTTAAAACATTAACATGTATAATGGTGTTTGTCGCCAGATTCACCGCGATGCAGCGCCAGTTCGCACCCCTGCTGAACGACTCGGTGCTGGAGCTGGCCTCCAGCATGCCCGACGCGGTCAAACTGCTGGCCACGCTGGCGGACATAGCCGACGAGCCCACCTTCAGGGACTTTAGCAGTAAGTGTTGTAGATGTCTCATGCCATAGCTGAAGCGAATAAATTACTTTGTCTGGCTTAGAAGATAGTGAGAGCACAAGTGTCCCTATGTTTTAGTAAAGTTTCACTATCACCAACATCATAATCAGCCTGTATCAGTCTACTGGTAGACAAAGAAAAAGTTTCAGTTTTTATATAAAGTGTTATCTACTTTTCCATATGCCCTTACCATAAGAAAAAAATATTGATCACCCCCTAAACAAACTAGATGCCATATTGTAAAAAAAGAAAAAAAATTAAAGTTGACGAACTATGTTAAGGAGGGTGGTAGGTATGTCATTGAATATGTATTTGAAGATCACCTTTAGGTTTCTCTTATCATTTTTCATTTTGAATGACCATTTTGGATCTAGGTACCTAGATCCTAAATGGTCGACTTAAAGTTGGTTAGAAACCGAGAATGGTTTCTTTGAATACTTAAATTTTCAATAAAATGTTTTCCTTGTTTCTAGAAAACGGTCTGGAACTAAATGACTTGTTCAGCAATCCGTCAAGGGTGAAGCGATACGTGACGTCACGGTTGGAACTGGACGATGACGTAGTGCAGAGCTTGATGACGTCGGAGATCAGTTTTCAAGGTGTAAGTTTTTTATTTTTATACTGACACGTAAAGATTTTATGTAACAACATCTCAAACTTATTTTTTATAGTAATGGAAGGTATAATATACAACAATATACGTCTATACATAGGATTATTTACATTTCAATAAAAAAAATAAGAATTTATCAATTAAAACCAAAATTAAACAAAACCTTATAAATAAAAAACAGCATTAAGGTCGCCTTCTGCAGGTAGGGTGCCCAAAAAGCTGGCGACATTACCTCGCTGAATAGCTAAACTAATACGTTGACCGAGGTAAGCGCCAGCTCGTTGGTCACCTGTCACTTCTACTAAGCGTCGGGACAACTCCTTAAAAAACAGCTTCGCGTCTGGTCCCCAGGGGCCCATTATCTCGACCCCAAAAGGAAGAAATATGTATCCGTCACCAAGGGATGCATATTTCCTCCGTTTAAGGATTTCCGCTGCTTCTGCTGCCGAACCCGCCGCCCTAGATGACAATTGGACGTGAGAAGGCGCTAGCGTGTCGACACAAGTTGCGTCCCACACCAGTGGCCTCCCACGACTCCAAGGAATTAATGTCATACCATCAGGCCTCTTACCATCGTCACGTGAAATACCGTTCGGCTCTAAAGTAGCCGGCACGTTAACGGTGGTAAGGGCCCGACGTATGACATCATTCAAAGCGGCGTGACGCGAGAGACGCCCTGCACTGCGACGGCAAGATAGACCGTGGTAGCCCAAATTGTCTACCTCGCCTCCACAGTGGCAGTGATGTGGCGTAGTCGTGGAGATGCCCAGACGCAAACCTACTGCAACAGTGAAACTAGTATTATCCAGTAGAGTTCCTATATTAGACGAGGGAATAGCCTGCAACCAGAAGCCCGACTCGCGTTCACTAGTAGCAAGGAGACGAGCCCGAACAAAAAGGTCATTACTACTATTTAGTAATGATTGTTGTACAATTTTGCAAAGTGGCTCGTCCCATTGCTTCTACGAATGGAGGCTTTTTGGGAAACCCTCACTCGGACAGGCCAAGATCCAAGCATTTTTGGCTTCGTCCATGCATACTGGCTGTACACCATCCAAACAAGGATTTATGATTTTCCTGTAAAGGCCGGAGGTACTGTGGACAGAAGACAAAAATGCTGGTAATGAAATACTCGTAATTTTACGGATACCTATGCCCCCAAAACGAACGGGAAGGGAAGCCTGACCCCATGAATTATCCGAAAGAGAACAGTTTAAAATTTGTGTTAAAATATTTTTGATGGTATCGTCTAAACTAGTCAAAAGAGAAATATGATTCCAAAAAGGGCAGCAACGGAGTACATAAGTAAATTTAGGCACAAAAAGGCAAAACCGAATTATATGAAAAGCGACATGAGAGTGAATTTTTATCAAATTATCTGAAGTTGCTTATTACTGACACGTGTCTATCTAATATTATACCCAAAGATGGAACGTATCCACTGCTTATAAAAATCCTTGGTTCGCAACTGGTATCGTACAAAAGATTACTTATTCTGTTTTGTACGCAACTGGGACCTTCGAGTCCCAACTCCGAGTTCGATTTACGGAGTAAGGCCCCAGCTTTGCCTCACGGATCGGCATTTTCCTACTATCAAAGACAAAAGTTAAGTGCCAAGATCTAATCGAACGTTGAATCCGAAACACTTTCATAGTAGGAACAGCGATACGTCAGCCGAAGCTTCGACGTTCGATTTTCGGAGTAAGGCCCCTGGTTACGAAGGTCCAATTTCTTACGCAGCCGAAGCGTGTAATATATTCCGTCACTACCAACTGAGATTTTACCTACTGTAGACCTTCTATAAAACTAACTACCGCTGCACAAAGATCTCTCCCTCATTCTTCGAACTATCTCTGTCCCCGGAGGCCTCCATCCAATCTCGGTTGAAGAATATGACATTATATAGGTACGTGCTGAAAATTCTCCCCAACATTATTGTGTTTTAGAGGCTCTCAACTGAGATGCCTGCCTCTAGGCCTAATTAGGCTAAATAAACAAACTATATTCCACGTTAGCTTGGCACCACCTAGTCGATCGCATCAAGATGATCAAACGCTGACATACCTAACAATAAAAAGTACTAGTAATTAGGTACTATTCATTATTATTAGGTTGTCATGGATGACGAATGGGAATTAAAATAGTAGTTATCCTCTTCCAAAAAGAGCGAGACAACACTATTGATCCCGTAAAAGTTTGAAAAAATACAGACAGTACTCTAACAGAACGGTTCTTAAAAAAGGTTTATTCCACTATGTTCACCTGGATGATATCACTCAGGTAAATAAAGTGGATATTATAGTGTCTTCATTTCACCTAGGAATCATTGCACCTAGGACAAATCGCCCAGGGTAACTTGGCAAGGAGGATGTAATCGTCTTACATAAACGTATACTTTAGTTCTCACCTAGCATCTGCTATAATAGGAAAAAGTTTTTTTACAGCTTCTCAATGGAAATTTAGACAGATGCAGCCCGGAATCTCTGTCACAAACATTGGTAGTAAAGAACAGGGGGCATCTGGACACCATCGCGAAAAGACTGTGCTCGATGAACAACGAGGAGTTGCAGAAGATGCTCATGGACCTTATGTATGAGATTAACTTCAGTAAATATATCAAGATGGTAAGTATCCTGCAGCCGGCACCCTCAATTTGCAATTTTAAATGAATGGTGGAGTTGTTAGGTCGATGGATTTAACTCTTATAGCGCGTAAATGTTTAAGGGCTCAATCGCCAAGATTAATATATATAAAAAAATATTTATTATAATCCACCAACTGCGATATCAAGCTTTCGGAGCCATCCGTACCTACTTTAACTAGTGACAATAAGATACAGGACTTACTGCGCTTATAGTGGTGGCAATACAAATACGTTTAAATAAGGAGTCTTAACACAAAACAACTATGCGCAAACAATAATAGACCTGCGGCAAATAATAGATGGGGGTCAAATCGAATTTTTCTTCCTGTTTGTCCTCTTGGGGGGACAGATCAGGGAGCAAACCGGAATAATCCAAGTTGACGGACCTTTTCTTACTGTGACTGTATATTATGTATATATATGTATTGTTATTTGTAAGGTAATGGTTATTTCAGCTGGGCAACATGTACTTCAAGCTATCAGGGGACAACAGGATTACAAAGCTCGGCGATTTCCTCACCGCTTTGCTCCGGATGACCAGGCTCCAGCATTTCTTACCTTCTGAAGTTAACAGCCTATTCTATGGAAAACAAGCTGACTTCAACTATTTGAATTTAACCACGTAAGTTTAGCACTTCCAAAATCTGGTGATTTGTATGATCATCAGCCTAGTTTATCACTGCTGAAACTCAGGCCGTCTCTCGAAAGAGAGATAAAGAAGATATGGACCATCAACCATGGCCAAATCTTACTTTAACGAAGTTAAATATGACATTTACTTGCGCCGTTATATATTTCTCATTACGTCATTATATTTTGTTACTATCCTTGAAATAATTACCGGTTTCATTTTATACAGGATACAACAATTTATAGGTCTATTCGAGCCCACATTTCGTGATACCAAAGAATACCAATCCATCAAAGAGTTGGGTGACCTCGCTGTGACTGGCCTAAGATACATGGACAAAATATTTGGTAAACTTTACAATAACGACACAGCTGGAGATGTGACAAAAGTAACTAATGCTGGTAATAAAGGAATTGACGATATAAATAAAGTGTTAAGTAATGCAGCAGATGCTCTAGAAAATATTAATGACAAAGAATCCAACATTGATCCTTATAATATGTAAGTGTATAAAACTGTGTTTATTACTGTTTTGATATATTCTGTTTACATTGCAGGGTTTAAATCTAGAGAGCTACAGTATTAAGGTGTTAATTAAGACACACATATTGTAGTTTTCGATTGTCATACTGTGTAGCGAAATAACTATCATCGTTTTGTGATTCTAGATTGATACAATTAACAAAACTAATTTACAAGTTTCTGCCAGTGAACTACAAACACAACGTTTTATTTTACTCCACATTAATATCGAAACTCATGGAAAGTGCTCACCAAATTGTAAAAATCAACATGCATATCGAAGAGATAACATACAATGCTACGTTGAGGAACCCACAAGCGATCGAAGTACTTAAAGACCTGCCACCAGGAATTGTAGGAAAGGCTTTCGATGCCTTAGTCAGTGCCGAAAGAACTCAGGTAAGATAACAATTACTTAAGTTAGTTTCCAAAATAACCTAAGTTTATGGTTCAAAAGTTAATGCAGAATCGGTGGAATCGGGAATATATCTGTACCAAGTCAATAATAGTAGGTAAGCGGAAAGAAGTCATTGTCTCAAGAATTTCGGAGTCAAAGTCGATCGCTCCCATAGCTCTGGTCTCGATAACCAGAAGACGCAAGTATGAACCCTGTTGAAAGCGAAACTTTTGAGATGTATTTACGTGAATATCCGCTAGTGTCAGTTAACACTTCAAAAATATATTCAATAACAGTAATTTTAACATAAATGTTCTATTTTTAACTACCTATCACAATAAGAACTGCATTTAATTTTTTTCCTCTATGGATCAGATCCTGACCTCGAAGCTCAACTTTCCTGGCCAAGTGTTCTGCGATCTAAGCAAGCTTCAGAACTTCTTCCTCGTCAGCCAGACGACAGCTCAAGCAATCAAGATTCTGTTCTGCTCAGATGCGTGGAAGAACTATATTAATGATTTGATCAGATCTTTCGGCGTTTTCGATGTTAGAAACAATGTGAGTTTACTTAGTATGTAATATTATATTTATGATTTCGATCTAAATTTATGATTTGCCTTTTGGTTTGTCGATCTTTCCACAGGACCTTTCTCATTTGACGTCGATTTAGACGTTTCCTATTATTCTATAACTTCATTTTGAAACTACACTTGTAAATTATCCATGTCTATGTATCATATGTATTGATGACTTCAATTGTAAATTATTTCTTATTATTACAAGTTGTTTTATAAAATATTCTTAATAGAATATATTATTATTTATTTATTTCATAATAGGATATATTCTCTCCAGATAAACGACATGGCATCGCTCCTTATCCAAGAAACTCTAGGCAAGGATACATCACCTCAACTCTACTCAATAGAAAAAGACTTCGAGATCTTTAAAAATTTCACGAAAGCATTAATGACGATGGACGCTGAAGAAAGACCGGTGTTCGATTGGAAGAAGCTGTTTGATGTCGATGAGGATTCAAAGTTGATGAGGACGGTTAATGAGAAATCACATTTAGGGAAACTTATATTGTAAGTTAGCATATTTATTGCTTAGAATTGCTATTATTTCGTAGAGATTATTAAAAAAAAATTGAACTGTATAAAAAATACTGCAGTACAACTTGTACATAATATACTGCCTGTGACACTAAGATGGTATAACAAAAATTTCAATTTTATTGAAGTCGACATATTGCAATAGCTATATTTATCAAAATGTTTCGTTTCTAAACCGTTATGTAGACAAGTCGATATAAACACTGCCCTAGCCAGTGTCACTCGGGATAAGGATTCTAAAGATACCCCATACTACCACATACCCGTCTTCTGAGCGAGGTCCAGGATGCTGACATACATACTGACCCTATTAGGCTTATTTCTTTGTATCTGTCATTTTATGTCTCATTTGATTAGTTTAACTGTGTCTTCTTATCTATTTTGTGTGACAATTGCGAGCGCTTTGGGGCTACCTGTTAGTTTGCATTTGTATTGTGTATTAAATAAATAAATACATTCAAATCTATTCAGGCATTTAAAAGTTATGTTGGAAAAAGTAACTCGCATAAACCCTAAAACATAACACTCCTTTTTGTGCAGTTGTGTAAAAATTGCTCACACTCTGTTAGAGTTGATGGAGAATATAAATTACAGCGCTAACAAACAACTACCGATACTAAATCTAAATGAAACGTTTTCACAGAATATCTGTCCACGGTGCGCTAGCAAAAGAAATCGTGAAACAGAACGCCATCCTGCAGTACAAGATCACACCTTTCCTGATAGACACCACCACTCTAGTCACCGCTTTCAATGAACAACTAGAAGCCACTCCGGCTACCGTTCCTCAAGGTTTGAAGAGTTCCTATGGCGATGTAGTGAAGACTTTGTTATTGACGGCGCTTGATGAAGAAAAGGTAAGAAACTGTTTCTGTTCAATCGTTTTAATAAGACAACTTTGTATTTATTTAGACGGCTCCGTAGCTTGGTAGTAAACCTGCCTGTGAAGCGAAGGGGTCCCGGGTTCGATTCCTGGTCGGGGCAGATTTTGTGTATGTATAAAGTTTGTTCTCGGGTCTTGGATGTTTGTGATGTGTATCTGCGTGTGTCCATGCCACCTGCGTCACAGGGAATCCTAGTGCGGGGTATGAGTGTAAGCGTTTATTTATTTATATCAGGTACACTTAGGGCCGATCTTTCTATTGCACTTAAAGAACTGATTGCTATCGATTCAATAATTTTTTGTGTTTTTAGTGTGTTCCGGGTCTTTCATTTAGAAATTAACGACCGTTAGATAACTAAGGTTTATTTCTTTAGAAAGCCATAAAATTTACTTACGTTTGTGTTCACCACAGACTTAGATGATTCAGGGAATTATCTAACAGTACGTTATCTGACTATTGAAAGATCGGCCCTTAGAAAAATGTGCATAGAACAATATTCATCTGCGTTATGCGCTGTTTTTATTTATTTAAGTTAATTATACTTAACAATTGAAATGTGTGCAATTCTGTATTCAAAACTGGTTTTATAAGAATATTGTTTTCACTACTTTATACATTGTAACGGGATATTTACCGTGATTATTATAAGCTGGTGAGCTCCCGATATTTCGACGCTGTTGCAAGCATCATGTTCACGGGAATACTGTTTTCATTATAATAACTATCATTCTCCTACGATATATTTGCACGTGTCACAATAGTAACACTAAATTACATCTGATCCAGGCTTACAAATCGCTGTCCACTTATTATGAAGATTTGCTCTGTCATGGAGGTGATAACGCTGCAAAATATCTGCAGTTCCCAAACGGAGCAGACGTTGAGAATTTGGCGTCAGCTCTTTGTAACGCGTCTATTGCTATCGAGGATGGATTGCGAAATGATTCGGTCGTTTCTAAAGCTGTAAGTATTTCAACAATTATAGCTTGAATGATTAAAAATATTACCATAGTATTATTTTTAGAAGTTTCCAAACCATTTGAAATTTGTTTAACAAAAGTTATTCTACTTAAATATTTAATACTAGCTGCTGCCCGCGGTTTCACCCGCGTGGAGATATTGGATTTCATGGGTTTTATTTTTTTGCGCGGAACCCTAATTATTTTTTAAATTAAAGTAGCCTATGTTACTCCTTGTAACATTAGCTATCTGCTAGTGAAAGTCCCGTCAAAATCGGTCCAGCCGTTTCGGAGATTACCTGGAACAAACAGACAGACATACGGACAACAGACAAAAATTTTTAAAATGGTTGTTTTGTTATAGGTACCGTATATACTTTTATATGCATTTAGTAAAAAGCTGTTATTTTGATATTACAAGCAGACACTGCAATTTTATTTAGTTGTATAGATTGATTTAAATGTTAGCATAAACTTTTTTTCAGATAATTAAAATTAGAAACTCGACTCATACGCTCTTAGATGAAATAAACTGGACTAAACTAATAAAGAACATACAAAACCTTTACATGAAACTAGACAAGGACTATCCATATTTGTTCGAGTATTCCACTTACGACATGGACAATGTTACGCAAGCATATGTTCAAAAAGTATTCAGAGATGCTAAGGACTTTTGGTTCAGTGTCAAGAATTTGCAACGAGGGTTACATTTGAGGTAAGTGATTAACACTGCTGCCACATTAGTAGTAGGACTAACTTTTCTGCGAGTGTCCGTCTGGGTTGTTACCACCGCTTTGTGAGTGAAGTCTACCGCCAAGCAGTAATGTATATTAAGCATTACTGTGTTCCGGTTTGATGAGCAGAGTAGCCAGTGAAATTACTGGGCTTATGAGACTTAATACCTAATGTCTCAGGGTATCGAGCGCACTGCGGTGCCGCGCAGGACTTTGTGTTTCAAAGTTCTGAGTGGCACTGCAATTGTTACGGGCCGGCGTTATGCTTACCATCAGGCAAACGACCAGCTCGTCGATAAACATCATGTTCATCTACATAGTTTTTTTTTTTTTTCACTATGTTGTTGAGACCAGAAGTTTGTTCACTTTATGTTAAGCATCATTAGAGTTTATTGATGATCTCGTGGTAATTGTTATTTGGTGTTTATGTTTTAGTGCAAAACTAGGCTTCCGGTTACTCGACATGTTAGATCACGGCATCTTCAACATGACGAGTGAGCATTGGTTGAAGATGAAGGTCGTCATTTCTTCATCCATCGGGCCCTTGTCGGTTTTGGATGATACAGTGAAATTGGTAACAGGTAAACTTGTAGTTATAGTAATTAAAAGGGTAAAGAATATTATTTATTGGACGAATTTGATTATTTGATGTAGAGAGAATTATCAGATTGTCATATCACCTGATGAAATAGTAATTATTAAAAGAGCTTCTTTTTCTGTAGCTACTTTTTTGAAATGTTTTCAGCTTTACTCACCAACTCCAGCTACACCTCAGATATGCCTCCAACGACGGTGAACTCTTTGAGCAGGATCATACCCAACCTGCCGCAGCTCATCGTTGACTCCGTCGACATTATGGTCAAAGACAATATTGATGTGAGTAGTATGATTTTACATAAGAGACACTGTGTGTACCTATCGGTATTAATAAGAAAACCATATAAAATTCAAAATATTAACAGCTCACTTTCCACATAATTGATAATAAAACACTTTCCATCGCAGATAGAACCAATCATCTCTTTGTTAAACACGGAACCCGTCTGGCCATGCTCCAGTACCAGCCTCGCAGAACTCCTCAGGCTGACTGGATCATCACAAGATGCTGTCCAAGCTCTGGAGACACTGCTCTGCATGGAAAGAGGCTTGCAGGAGGAGTGGACGATATACTTAGACGACAAGAAAGCGAGGATAAATGTGAGTTTTAATCTCATAAGCTGAATTACATGCATTTTTAACCTAGTCTTTACTATGCCTTTGAAATTTCCAGAGTTCTCTGCTATTGAACGACACAACTTTAGAGCCCCATCTTTTCTTGAAGTTTTCTTCCACCTTCGATGCCCTCGTCAACGACACCACCCTCGTGAAGTATGCTCTGCAATATATCGTTGATGGTGATGATTCTAAGGATGGTATTGGCCTTAAGACAGCTTGGGAATATGCTGTTAAAGTCATAAACACAACGGAAAGAAATAATATTTTAAGGTTAGTTTTTGCTGTCTTACTTTCTCCTGATAGTGGTTGATACGTTTAACAATGAGCATTGATAACTTCGTGGATTTTTCCCACTAGTCTTCATGATTTCCAGATTGATGATATGTTTTTATGACTGTTTCAATAAAACCTCTTTAGGAAATATCTAAATACCTACCCTCAGAAAATTTAAACAGGCGTAAGCAACTTAAGGTGTTGTAACTTGGTTCTCGATTCTAATTCATTATGTTCCAATACTCACGACCAACACCTATAAAAGCAATTACATAACACAATTATAGTTATTGTAAATAGATCAACGAAATTTTGTTTGTTGTTAAGCAATATTATAATAATTTCCAGAAAGTTCCTACACAAGTTCGACATGGTCCTTAACTCCATCACCACCAGTGTGCCCGGCAACGTGTCCTTGCATGTGGTCTGGCAGAAATACTCTCGATGCAGCAATGGTTCCTACATCGAGGGGAATTGTCGAGAAACAGGTCGCGCCGCCTGGATGTATACCCTGAAGACGATAGCTGTCATACTCGATAATATGGCGATAGATCTCTCCACGTATTTCACTGAGATTAATGGTAACAATATTTTTATGTAGCAATGGATAGCAATCACGGTTGTGCTATTGGAACCTGATAGGTATTTCTATTAGAGTCGACTGGCCAGCTCTGATTCATAATTTATTTTTGCTTAATTGTACTTTGGTGAACAGATAAAATAGTCTTGTAAGTAAGTAGACTGTGCCTACTTTAGGTGTTGCAAATAGTCGTAATTCTGCCAAACGTTTTGCAGTTCAAAAGCAATTGTTTTCACTTTGATTTATCTACGTATTTGTTAATTTCTCAAAACTACACAATCAATAAGTTTTGATAGTTTTTTTAACAATCTAAGATATTCCAAAACAGAATTTCACAAAGAAAAGTTTGCGACATTACCATATTACTTCCATATACTGACTTCCAGAGTCGACCGCCAACCTGCTGCAAGTGCTGGGCTTCACGAGGAGTACTGTTCTATACTCGCTGTACGACAGACTGCCGGAGTACGTGGCAGTGCTCGTCAACTCCTACTGGGACTATGGGTTTATGAGTCAGGTAATCCTTTGTAACAATATATTCTGGTGGCGACCACCAGTTTAGGTGCCCTCTGGAACACGTCATACGTATTTATATTTTTAAGCACCCTGTTTGTCCCAGGTTCGTCGCGCATCTGAAACACAGTTCTGGGATTGCGATGCCGTGTTGTCAGCTCTCGTGCCAGCCCCAGACAGCCCTATCCAGGTTCCAGACATCGACAGAATCAAGCCGTACGCATGTCCCTCGTTTATCTACTGGCTGTCGCTGCCGAGAGGCGACAATGTTCTGTTCAATCTTGTTGCTAAGCCCGTGAGTAATACGTTTTTGAAAATCTAAAATGAAAAAACATGACTGCTCTAGCCACTGTCACTTTTTATCCCAGAAAAATGCATGGTCCCTTTAGAAATCTCTACGCCTATCTTAGCAGCTAGTATACCATACACGTTATTGTTGTAAATTATATATTATAAAACCAATGATTTGCCTAAATGTGGAAGCAGTTAATGCTAAGTTTGATTATTTTTACAGCAATACTTCTTCTACTCGATGCCCGTGCAAAATGCAACAAGCAGTTTCGAAAGCGCCTTCACTAAAGCAACGGATCTATCGGATTTTATAACCTATATTTCTAAAGAAAACAAAACGGACATCGTCGACCAACTAAAGCTAGACACTATTGAACACAGACTTGCTAACTTTATCGACAAAATAATAACCTTTAAGCTCAACAAGACCAACCCGTCATACAGACAATTCAGTGATGTTAGTAGAAAACAATTCTTTTCTAACATATATTTAACAAGAGTTGTTACGGTGGTCAACAAATTGGCTACGTCTATAAATAATATAACAGTTAGTGAAAGCACGACAGATTTAAATCAGGATGAAGTTCTAAAGATAAATGCGGATTTGAAGGTAATAAAGCACATGTTCAAGAGAAAATCTGTAGACACTATAGCTATATTTTACGATATCTTAACAGATATCTTTTGGAAGGACGATGACAATTACACACTTATAGATGCAATTGATTCGATGTGCAATGATTTGAAATCAAACGACAAAAGTAAGGTTATTTTAGTTGATGAAGTTAGGGTTAAAATGCAACTGTGTGCAAAGAACTATACATTTATATTTGGACAAGTGCAAGACGTAATAGAAGATAATGAAGATGCTAGACAAAGCCTGTTAGATTTTGTGGATGTTTTAAATGAAGATAAGAGCAATGTCACTGATGTATTTGAATTTTTAAACAACAGGTAAGTAATAAAAAGGTCTTATTAATTATTTACGCTTCCCCAGAAGAGATCGTTGTGTAACGATAGGATTGTCGATGATAAGATGAATTAACCCGTATTGTTTTACGTACTGTAATGATAAATATTATTTCTTTTAAAATGGTAATTTTTAATAAATATTTTTTCGAAATTTTCATCCGTTTCACTACATTAGATTACGTGTTGTAAAAATTTATTTTGACAAGTTAGTGTCTGATACTATAGAGATTTCTTTATCATTTTACAATATCTTATCTTTTACAGAGAACAACAAATAAACTCCTTAAAACATTCCATCAAGTACTCTTACGACTTGGGCCTGCCGATCTACCTGAAGTACCTCCAGTCCAACCTTCACAACTACAACGTCATCCTGACGTTCCTTTCTGGAGGGAACTGGTGGGAGGACCTGAGGAGTTTGTATAACGGTCCTTATGCTGAAAAGTTCTTTGGGTATTTGGAGAGCAGTTTTGAAATTACCGATGACTTTTTGAACAATTTGGATGGGGTTCATGTAAGTTAATTTATATCAAGACTAGTTGTTGTTCAATATTTACCTTTAGGTCTAAATTACATCTTTGCCACACTTAAGCTATCGCTGAAGATTGAATACCTGATATCTCAAGGTAATGATCACATTGAAGGGAATTGCGTTAAAATTCTGGATGGCGATTTTTATGGGTGCTTTATTATGGGCATTAGGCAAGCAAACTGCTTATCTCTTTACCTAGTGGTATAATAAGGGTATTTGTTTCTTCATTCTCCAGTTGGCTCGCCTGTATCACGACATGAACCTCACCGACTCCGCCTCATTCTGCCAGTCGAACAGCTCGCTGGGCGACTACATACCGGACTCGACGCGAGCCCTCTCAGACCTGAAGATACAAATATGTACCATGAATTCTCTGGAGTTGTACAGAGAGATTCCACCGTTGTTGTATGCTGCTCAAGTAAGTATTATTTACTCATTAAGTTAAATTTGGCTAGACTGTTGATGAGGCCGCATCTGTATATTTTACTGAATGAATCTCTGTCTCCAACCCACTAATAGTATATCCATTCAATCTAAAAATCATTTATTACTTTCGTGAGCTTAGAATTTTGGAGGATATATTATAATATTTAACATTACAAGGGGTATTTATACGGATTGACTGACGTAAGTGGTAAACTATGTAGTACTTAATATTGTTTTCATACACAGGGTTACGAAAGTGATCTAATCATGTCGAAAGATATAGATTACTACTCTCTCGACGAAGACATAATTAACACGAGGAACAAACTAGATCTTATCACTGACGGTCCTTCGAGTCCACAGAGACCAGCCTGGGTCACTGATGATAAGTTGGTCTTGTTCAGACGCAATGTGATGCAGCTTCTGTCGAAGGAAACCTTGACGAAGATTACTTTTGGTGTGATAGGAAATATTGTTGATGCCAGCACGTTGTTCCTGAATAATAGGTGGGTACCACTATTTTTAAAAATTACAAGACAAGGATACCTGTCTGATGATAAGAACCACGAGTGTTTGTAACAATGACTGAATCATAAAGGAAATTGAAAATCAAGTAAAATTGCTTTTAAAAAGGTGGTGACAAAGTACTGAACCAATTTTGATGAAATTTCTGTGGGACAAATCTGAAAGTAAGTATATCCTTTCAAATAAAGAAAGAATTTGACATATCGGTTTGCAAATGACGGAATTAGAGTTAACAAAATAAAAAATACAACCGAATTGAGAACCTCCTCCTTTTTTGAAGTGGGTTAGCAAAGTATATCTTATACACTGCGACGCTCTCCTGAAACATCGTTTTTTTGCAGTAAATTGGTTTTCTTATATGGAAATGTAGTTATGTTTCAACCATGTAGGTATAGGTAACATAATAATTATTATGACCCTTATTTGATGAGTGGTAAGGCCTGCATTACCGTCCCGCTTCGGGTGTATTGTGCTCTTGTGCAATTGTGGTCTTAGTAATGATCATTTCAAGATGAGGAACATTTCTCAATTTAATGTTGCCTTATTTCCCATATTAATAACTTACATTTACAGCCAGTGCACCTCATGTTCCCAAATGACGAGCTGGTTCAAACAACTCAACCTGCAACTCTTCAAGAAGCAGGAATACGACTCCTTGCTGTGTCACCTCCACACCCTCTCCATGGATGATATCTTCCGCACACTGAAGAACGATTTCCATTGGGACATGTTCGTGAGAGAGGTAAACAGATTCCGTAGTAATTTGCAAAAAGCCTTATGAGATAACTAAACTCCATCATTATAGTCATTACTGTTAAAACTGACACACTGAATAATTAGTTCTATTGGGACGTTTGTTAGTGTGCAGTGCCCTATAATACTTTGTACAGTCCAGTAAAGTATAAGTTGGCGTGGCTGGCGCTACTAAGAATTCTCCGTTTCTAGTTTTGTAATTCAACAAAAATTTGGAAAAAAAGTAGCCATAGGTTTCGTAGGTACGTATCAATATATTTTATCATAATACGAAACAATTTGTAAAATATTACAATAAAATATTTAATCCTTAAATTAAAATAGGTATACTTTTTTTTTTATGTTATTAGGTAACGAGACGAGCTGGTCGTTTGCCTGATGGTAAGCATAACTCCGGCCCATAACGATTGCAGTGCCACCCAGAACTTTGAAACACAAAGGCCTGCGCGGCACTGCAGTGCGCTCGTTACCCTGAGACATTAGGTATTAAGTCTCATAAGCCCAGTAATTTCACTGGTTACTCTGCTCATCAAACCGGAACACAGTAATGCTTGCACACTACTGCTTGGCGGCAGACTTCACTCACAAAGCGGTGGTAACAACCCAGACGGACACTCGCAGAAGAGTTAGTCCTCCCACTAACTAGATTCCTAATCCCACTGGGATTAGGTACATCTCTACCTAGAATGTCGCGCGAATCGCGCCATTGATGAGGTATAAGTATAACTGTCTCTATAGAGACATTATAGGCATGCATTCTCCAGTAGCTCAATGTGATCACAGTGGGCCTTTCAAGTGTCGACAGATATACTTTCAGTTAGGTGCAAATTATCTGCTTTTAATCTGCCGACATTATGTACCCTCACTTTCCAGCCGGTTTAGGGAATGGGGTTATGGGGAATGAGACTAGTTTTCAATTACAACTGCTTAAAACACACAGCTTTTCTAAACACCTTTGCTATTTTAAGAACCTTTATTTTTTCAGTACATCTCTCGTGTTCAGTATCTACTTCAATTACTGTTTCTAGTTGTTATCCCCCCGGAACTACACCAAGTACGAGCTGAACAAATCTATGAGCGAGTTTCTGGCACTGGTGAAGGGACATCTGTTGGAAGACCTCGCCGCACCTACCACCAAGCTCGCCGATTGCTTGGCGCGGAATGTCTCGAGAAATGCCTTCGGAAATTTGTCACTGTAAGTAGGCAAACAAAAGCGAAGACACGGAAATGTTATTATGCCCTTATCCAAAGATTGATTCGGTCATAATTGATAACCAAATACAGGTAGCCACTGTATGTTACCCTCAACATAAACTCAACAAGCAAGCATTGCAAGTATTGCGCTTCAGAGTTCAGTCAATACTCTTATGTCTCATACGTCTATTCATTTCATGTCATACACTGTTAATTAAAATCTATTTTCAGATCCCTCAGTGTCCTAGCCCGCACAGCCCGGCTGCTCCAGGCTGAGGCGCCGCACCTCTATGAGATCGAGGGTATTAAAACCCATCCCTATCTCAATCAGCTGTTTGCAGACGTGGCGCACAACTTGGACGTGTTCCGACCGCTGAAAGGATATGTGAAGAATAGGATGGGTAAAGTGCTGATGGGCGTAATTGGTGACGATGAGGTGGTGATGGACATTGAGGATGCTGATATCAATTTGAGAATGGTTAGTTTTATTGTAACAGCTTTACCTGCACCTACGCACTATTTCTACGCATTTTGAGTAAGTTTTATTTAAGTACCTCAGTATTCTTATGTCTCGTTTCCGTTTGTTTCATACCTCAATTTTTGAGAAGGAATCGAAAATTTCAATCTTTAAAATTATCAATATTTATAATACTTATAATACTTATACTTTTGCACTTTTAGGCTGAGAATGCAACAAATCTGGAAGACTTATTACACCTTCACACTAATAACTGGGAGATGATTTGTGAAGACCACAACTGCAGTTCCATCTATAGCACAATTATGAACAACTTGAACTTAACAAAAATTCAAAAGGATGTAAGTATTATATAACGAGTGAAAAGTTTTGATATGGTCCAGTTGGTGCCTTTTTTTTTTATTAGGTGACGAGACGAGCTGGTCGTTTGCCTGATGGTAAGCATAACGCCGGCCCATGACGATTGCAGTGCCACCCAGAACTTTGAAACACAAAGGCCTGCGCGGCACTGCAGTGCGCTCGTTACCCTGAGACATTAGGTATTAAGTATCATAAGCCCAGTAATTTCACTGGATACTCTGCTCATCAAACCGGAACACAGTAATGCTTGCACACTACTGCTTGGCGGCAGACTTCACTCACAAAGCGGTGGTAACAACCCAGACGGACACTCGCAGAAGAGTTAGTCCTCCCACTAACAAAACGTTACGTTACGTCTTTAACGGTATAACAATCCTCTTGTCTCAATTTCAGCTACCTTCCCTCCAAGAGTCGGAGTACTGGCGATTCTCCTTTGTCGGATCTATTCTCAAACATATCGAGGGTCTGCTGTCTCATGTGGCACGTCTGTCAGGCGTAGCCAGTGGGCTGGATGTCCAGGGCGCGTTGGAAGGAAGACTAGAGGCGTTAGTAGACCTGGTGCTGAAGGTCCTTATGGATGATACATTTGACAGCATTCTATACAGGTGAGATCAATGGAAATACCAATTGGTGACATTAAGGCTAAGATTCAGAGACGAATCTAAGCGTAGATTATTTCTTTTCATATGTCAGAATTCTAGAGCATGAGTAGTCTAGCCTTAGACTCCCATCCATTGTAAGTGCCTAATCACTAAGAACTTAATATCTTACCTCTGGAGGGGTTGGGCGCTGTGACAGCATTGGCGTTTTTGAGGACTGTCAGCTGAGGAATTTCAATTGTTTTTTTTTTTCGGACTGGCTCGGCTTTTTCGACTGGCTTACGTTTTTTCATGGTCAATTATTACCATGCGATCCCACCCGCACTTAACCTGAATTCTCCCAGGAAAAGTGCATTTTTGTAGGGCTAAAAATATCTAGTGTATATAATTACGAGCTTTTTCCGCGGTTTCACCCGCGTTTCCACAGGAATCGTGCATTTTTCTGGGATAAAAAATAGCCTATGTTACTCTCCTGTCCATGGAGTTTTTTTTTGGCATAAGTATATGGCATGTATGGATTACTGCAATTGATATGTGCCGGCGTTATCCAATAGTGTAATAAAAAAATGTATTGTTCCTATCTATTATTTCGGTCTCTTTATCTATTAGACACGGTCGGTGTCTAGAACAAATTTCAGCTAAATCCGTTAAGTAGTTTAGGCGTGACTGAATAAAAACATAACTTAAGCACAAATCTAGCCTGAACTGACAATCCGCTGACGGTCCGCTTTACTTTTCTGCAGCCTCCAAGGCCTGATAGAAGAGCTGCATCCACTACTCAGGGGGACTCCACTTGAACACGACTTGGATGCAATAGCTTCTGGATTGAACATTTTCCACCAGTTCAAGACTTACCTGGTCGAAGAGGAAGATCTGAAGTGTAAGTATCTAAATCGGACGTATTTAACTTTACAGAATTAATTTATGTACCTACGCACAATGATAATTCTTTGCAGATTTCTATTTTTGCAGCCAAAAACGTGTCTTTCCTTCTCGGACGGTAATACATAAGTAATTCGGGCACCTATATTCATTTAACTTCCTTGATTGCTCTTTTTAGGTCCATAAGCCCTTGTGTAACAATGTATACTGAGATAAAAATCTCCACGATATGGGTTTTTGCGGCAAAGATCCAGCACGACTACTTTGTCTCGGCAGATCTATGATATCGCGAGACAAGGACAGCACAATGTCAAGCATAGAGCATTAAACCCCATAGTTTTAAGTAACGGGTGACCACTCACCGACTGTTATATTACATTGCACCCCGCAACCCCATTTCAGTGCAAGTATCGAACCTGTTCCCGAACCCTGACGCGGTCGAGGCGGGACTAACCGCCCTCGGCATCAACAACACCAACTTCTGGTCGCTGGCGGCGCCCAGGATACAGGCCGGCTACATACAACTAAAACCGGTATTTATTTATCTAACGCTTAATAAATTGTAAATCAAGCTTCGATAGTGGTCGATTAGAGACGGAGCTTGGCGACTCTACCAGAAATGTTGTATTTTATTTAATTCATTTGTGATGAGACCAAGATGTAATTTTCTTGATAGAAACCGTCCGCCTGCTCACAGAAATTACAGTGTTTCCCAGAGATTTGAATCACGAAGCCTTGCGTGACACTACAATCTACACCACAAACAACCACAACAAATTTTAATTAATTAAAGTTATCAATAAAATTCAATGTCCAAAGGCACCCACTAACCTTCACCAGCATCGTATTCTTTGGCTCTTGATCCAAAATGGGCCTCGAGGGATCACTCGTTGCTCTTGCCGTACCTCGGGTGTTAACTACCACTTGGTGCCTGGAATCCGGCACTAGCTTCATCTTTACTCTTCAACAGTTTTCCAGTATATCCTCTGTAGAGGAAGATAACTTGTTACAAATTTGAATATTCGCCAGGTGCTGTCTTCAAAAGATCCAAACTACCGCATCTCCAACTTCGTATGCGATCTGGACGCCATGTCCACCGTGCTGGTCCCAGGCGCGCTGGACGCGGTGACGGCAGACGACGTGGTGGCTGCCACCGCCGACCAGTTCTGTGGGCTTCCTGACGAGAGGACGAAGGAGCTGCTGCCAGTACTGGCGAGGAACCTACAGCCAGCGCTCGTTGTGGACAAGGTGAGTCAATAATAAGCCACATAGTTCAAAAGAATAAATCAAAAAATTATTATGAAAAATTATGTTTCAAAACGATCTTTTTTCCATAATACATAAATACCAAATTGTAGCCTATTCCAGTCCCTGGAACTGGTTCTAATCAAGTTTTCCATTTACAGTTGAAAGACCACCTCCTAACAAAACTGTACTCGGCATCTAACGTGACCCCGGAAGAGGGTTCCATGGTCTTGGAACGGTTCCCGCGAATGGCTGCCATGCTGCCACTGCTGCAGGACAAATTGGGTGATGTCATGCAGACGTTTAGCGAGGAACCGCTGTTCCAGAGCCTTCAGAACTTCAGCTCGGTCGGGAACTTGATGTCTTGTGAGTTTATATGTTAGAACGAGTGGACGCTACAGAGTCTAAAAACACCTTCCTTAGCAATAGGTATTATTGCTGTCATAACTTCTGATGGAAGAACTAAGTGGTAGGGCTAACTCTGCGAGTGTCCGTCTGGGTACCACGGCTTTACTCGTGAAGTCTATCGCCAAGCAGTAATGTGCAAGCATTACAGTGTTCCGGTTTGAAGAGCGGAGTAGCCAGTGAAATTAGTGGGCTTATGAGACTTAATATTTAATGTCTCAAGGTAAAGAGCGCATTGCACTGCCACGCAGGCCTTTGTATTTCAAAGTTCTGAGTGGCACTGCAAATGTTATGGGCCGGTGTTATGCTTACCATCAGGCGAATGATCGGCTCGTCTCGTTACCAAAAAGTATTAAAAAAACTATGATCTTGGGTTGTCAGGATAGAAACTTCTCGTTGTATTGTATTTGATAGATATATCTGGATTCATGTTATGGTTTGGGGTGATTTACTCCGTCTTAAGATGCAACAGGAGCTGTTATAAGTTTTGAGTTCTACATTTCCCTTAAAATCAGATAAGATAGTAAAGAATGAGTAATTGTACCCAACGCTTTTTAAGAGATTATTTTTGATAACAAAATTTTTCCATTCCTAGCGGCTGATTTCCTATCCAACGCCGGCACTATGCTGTGTGGGAAGCCGTTCCAGACTGGAACCAGTCGCATTATCAAGAGCATCATCAGCGCACAGGACCTTACTGCGGAGGCAGACCAGGCGCAGCTGGACGTTCTGCCAAGTGAGTTCTGAGAGTGGTGTGCTGGTTCATTGTTTTTTTCTATTTTTGATCCTACTATTATAAACGGGTAAGTTTGTAAGGATGGATAGACGAATGTTTGTTACTCTCTCACGCAAAATCTACTGAAGGTATCTTAGACATCAAAATAATAACATATAGACTACAATTCCTTACCAATTCCTTTCCAATTACCTTACGACTCCACTTCGCGGAGTGGTAAGGTAAGATATACCTGAATATGGAGAACTTAGATCCAGATCCTATTCATTCTAACCTTGAAGTCATCTCGGTGATATTTCACCGGACACATAGAAAATGACAAGAAATTCCGTTCCTCTGCAGTGCGTACAATAAATGTGAATAACCTTCTCCGATAACATTTTCAAAACTATACCTTAAGCTATATCCTTGTTTGGTTCACTTATTCCTAAAAAGTGACAATGTGAACCCTGTGCAATCGTTGCGAACATGATTATCCGCCGAACCGCCTAATTATTTCGTTTTTTCTATTTGCAGCGGATTTCTGCCGTAGCATGTACCAGGACATCATAAGCATGGAGGGGGGCAAGATCGTGTGGAGCTTCGTGAAGCCGCTCATCATGGGTCGCATCCTGTACACGCCCAACATCCCCGCCGTCACCAGGATCATTGAGAAGGTGAGAGGGTGACTCTTAACATTGTATCCGTGTTTGAATAAAATCATCATCATATTATAAATAATTCATTCCAACAATTTTCCTTTTACAGGCCAATTCAACCTTCGCAACCATGGTCCACATGGCCAACCTGGTCCATTCGTTCTCTTCCGCGTTTCCATCTCTGGACTCGATATCATCTCACCGTGAGGGTCTCCAGGCACTGCAGCAGCTGATGAAGGCGCCAGGAATGGAGGCCGTCAGGAAGATGCTGTTGGGAGACGAGGAGCTAGAAGTTAATGTCGACGTGGAAGGAATGTTCAAGAAGGTTGGGGATCTAAAGGTAAGGTCAATAACCTCTTGACCTAAAATAATAGAGTACTAGCCCAATAGTATAGTATTAGCACAATTGAAGTAAGTGGGAGCTTTCACTCATTAGATACAAAATTCTCTCATCTCAAATCTCTTGACTTAAAATAATTGTTGTTGAGAACTGTTGTTGGTCATGAGCGTCATCGCAAAAGTGTCCGTTGCAGTTAGATCGCGAGTTAAAAATAATCATTCTTGATATCATTTGACCACTATCTCATCTCATGTTAACTGAAAATGACCCTATAATTTAAACTGATATGACTGATGAACCTATTATTTAAAATCATCTCCGGGTATAAATAAGGAGCGCACTGCATTGCCTCGCAAGCTTTTGTGTTTCAGTGTTTTTAGTGGCACTGCCAGTGGCACGGGCCTCTCGTCTCGTTCCAATAGTATAAAATTCTGTCACGTTCCAGGGTATAGGCAGCCTGTTGTCAAAGGCATCGCAGCTGCTCCGTTGCGTCAACCTGAACCGGTTCCGGCCGGTCGCCGACGAGCGCGAGCTCATGCTGGAGGCCGCGCGGCTCGTGCTTGTCAACGAGTTCTCCGCCGGTACGTACTGCACCCGCAGACACAATAACACTGGCTTACTACTATAAAATAAAAAATAAAATAAAATATTTTTTTTTTACGCGCTAAATGCTTTTATTAACTAGATTATTAACAACATTTGGATTATCTATAGGCCTACTAGGGCTTGTAGATTATCCAACTGATTATCCAACTGTGTAGCTAGGTTAGATGTAGTGTTTATTTATGTATTAGCTAGTTAATAAATTTATTGCCACAATACTTACAAAGTACAAAAGTGCAAGTACATACAAAACTTAGGGGCAATAGGGGAAAACTCAGCATTTGTTTTTGTCAGCGCTGTTTTTCAGTTTACCCCTTTGATCGGACTGATCTTCGCCGATCAGATCATCAGATTATCAGCCTCTTACGCTCCCATTGCTGGGACACCGGCCTTCTCTCAGAGAGAGAGTTATGGGTCATTAATCATTATCGACCACGCAGGCCCAGTGTAGCTTGATGGATGTCACATGTCCTCGAAATTTCGTGGTTCTGCGGTTTTCCTCACGATGTTTTCCTTCACCAAGAATTTAGAGCAAGTGTCAATAATCCGCACATAACTTGATATAAGTCATCGGTGCGGGCCGAGTCCAGATTCGAACTATAGTGCGTCGGATTAAAAGTCGCACAAGTTCCCGCTCGGCCACACTCGTTCTACACAACATTGGAATTGAACATTGAAATTGACAATATTGGAATATTTAATCTCCACTCTCGTGTCTATAAAAAGTCCCACACCAATTTATTCGCTCAGTAACTAATTACTTTTAACTAAACATGTTTCCGCGATACAATCCTGGATACGACTGTCTCCGAGGAAGGCAAACTGACAGTTTCTCTACAATAATGCTTACTTGTCACAATGTGTCGCTACATAATGTATGTATGTAACGTGATCCCCGCAGGTATCGTGTTCGAGCGCGTGGAGGCGGCACACGTGGAGTACAAGATCAGAGTGGACATAGAGAACGCGCCCACCACCAAGCGGAACAAACCTTAGTGAGGACACTTTATTTATCTTTACAGGGTGGTAGGGCATTTCTCTCCTGGCTAGCTATCATCCTCAAGTTAAAATTCTGTTGCTAAGCACCTATCGAAGTGTTCCTACAGCTGCAATTAAGAGCTAGTTATAATCTAGTTTAGCATATATTCACCTTCATCGACCACATCGCTGCTTGAGATCAGGCGATTTGACGGTCAAATGCTAACAGGTGCATTTGTTATCTCGGCCAGTGCAAGTGTAATTACTGGTTCTTATGAGACTTATTACCTAATATCTCAGGGTAACGAGCGCACTGCAGTGCCGCGTAGGCCTTTGTGTTTCAAAGTTCTGGTGGCACTGCAATTGTTTACCGTCAGGCAAACGACCAGCTCGTCCGTTACCAAATAGCATAAAAAAAAGATGAATGACAAAAAACACTACGACAAAAAGCAATTTATTTTGATTGCTAACCTTATAACCCCAGCCTGTGGACGCCGGGCCCCGAGTCGTCGTTCATCGAGAACATGCGCTACTTCCGCGGCTTCGTCCAGGTCCAGGACCTGCTGGACCGCGCCATCATCCAGCTCTCCGCGGGACCTTCTAGAAGGAAGCGCGCCGCCGCGGAGCCCGACTGGGCGCTCTACACGCAGCAGGAGCCCTACCCCTGCTACAGGAAGGACTTGTAAGTGTTCACTACACGTTATACAACACTGGACATGTGCTCATCAAGGTATGGGAGATTGTGATAGAGACGCATGAGAGATAAGAGTGAAATTACACAGAACCTGGCGCCTTACCGGCCAACAATCTCGTGTTCGTTTTCGATTCCAACCCGATTAAGACCAGTGGTCGCTAGGTCTTTAGCTGGAAGGAATAGTCTAGAATTTTCGCTGGTTATCATTTTAGGAACGTTATTAGAGAAACAAGTTCTTACAAAACGAAAAGAAGCGAATACTCTAGACAACTCCTTCCACACGAAGACTAGTGACTGCTGGTCTTAATCGGTTTGCAATCGAAAACAAAGACAAGATTGTTAGCTGGTAAAGCTCCCGTTTGGATTAATGTCTGAGGCGCGGGACAACAGATGCCATAATAATATGCTCTTTGCCAACTGGGTAAAAAATATAGACGTAAAGAGTGCCCACGATAGAGGACCTGGTGAAGTTCTGGAGAGTGCCGAAAAATATGTGGAACTGATTCACACGATGTATAACAGAGCAAGTAGATACGTATGTCCGGTCGACAGCTAGCGACACCGAAGTTCAGTGTGAGTGTAAGTTTGCACTAGGGGTCGGCATTGAGTCCCTATTTGTTCCTCCTGGTAATGTGTTAACATCAGTGGTATCTCTGATGTTAACGTATTACCAGATATAGAAGGAGACATCTTGGTGGATGCTTTTTGCCGATGACTTTGTTGTTGTCGGACAAGATGAACTCGAGGTACAGAGCAGGCTGAAAAGTGGCTGGTAATTTTCCAGCCATTTTCCTAGTGGGAAAACTGCAAAGCGTAGGTTTGAACGTCAGACGTATGACTAAAACAGAAAACAGTTATTCTGTTTCTTCGGTGGTCCTTCTAGTTTTCGCCCAATTCCCTTAAATGACGTACCCCTTCGAGTCTGCTCCTATTTTTCTTACCTCGGTTGTCTTGTGCCAGGTGATGGAACGATAGATAGGGATGTAAGGAATAAGATAAATGCGGGATTGTAGAAATGGCGTCAGGTTACTGGAGCCGACTGACTGCACCGACTCTACTAAGTGGGATAAGCGTAGGCACATAATGGTGTCGATTCTGTCCTTATGCATAAATCTAATTTTAGTTTCAATCTCTCTTTCTAAATGAGAATATGAGAGTGTGATGGAATATATTTTAGACCTGTCAAAATCCACTTGCTTGTATCTAGTGTAAATTTAAAGGCAATGAATTTAGTGGCGTCTAATTTATCAAGGATTGAAGATATTTGACAGCCCTAAAACTAAATTGAGATCTGTCAAACATCTTCCATCTCTTTCTCATGTTATGTGTTGGAAAGAGAGAGAGCGAAATTAAAATTAGGTTTAGGTACATATCAAACGACAGAATTGCCACCAGTGACTGCTAATATTAACGAGCCATTCTGTGCCGTGTCGCAGCTTCCAGGCGTCCCTGTACGAGTCGCAGGCGCTGCTGGTGGCGTTCTTGTTCTCGCTGCTGTTCACGGTGGCGTCCGCCGTGCGGTTCATAGTCGCGGACAAGGAGTCCGGGAACACTATGGTATCAAACACTCTTTATACTAATAAAAAAAACCTTCGCGAATGTTTGTGAGGATGAATGTATGGATGTTTTGTTACTTAAAGAGTAACAAATAGTCATAAATTAATTATGATTAATTACATTTATATGAAATTTCATTACAATAATTAATTAATTGATTAAAATTAGTATCAATCGTGTCAAAAATTTACCATGTTAGCTTTATATGGTTTAAAATTTGAAACAACCAACATTCTTCAATTACGTTACATTAATTATGTTGCAACTTACAAATAAATTGTTATATAATTGTCATGTTTTATTACAATATTTCAATCTAAATTGCGTATACATAACATTTCAAATTAATTAGATGATAAGTGCATTTTTTGACATAAATTCACTGACGCTATAAAAACAATAGCTCAATAACCGCGAATTCGATGTCTGCCTAAAATTTTTAAGTTGACTTTTCATGTCTTCTGATAATTGATTACAAATTTTAATAAACAATTTCTTAAATAATTGGTCTCGACAAAAAGGTCCATATGACCATTGGCTTAGATAATAAGCTAACATGAACTGTTCCAGCTGATGTCTGTGATGGGTGTGAACCTGGCGTACCACTCGCTGTCGTGGTTCCTGGCCTCGCTGCTGGAGCTGGCGGCCACGGCGGCCGCGCTCACCGCCATCCTGCGCTGGGGGCAGGTGCTGCCGCGGACGGAGCCCTCGCTGGTGTTTGCGCTGCTGATGGACTTCGGACTGGCCGTGCTGAGCTTTTGGTGAGATTGATAAACTCTTCGCCGAAATATCACAATACAAGAAATCTTAAAATAAGAGATTTAAAAAAGTTAAACGTCACAGTGGTTGTAAAGTTAATATATTTTGAAGTGGTTTAAAAACCAATATCTACTATAGCGGGATGTTCACATCCCAAAAATGTCGCTGAATGATCTAATAATAGATCAGCGGTTCTCAATCTTTTTTGGTGACGGAACCCTTTTGGAAAGCGAAATACTTGACGGAACCCTACAATAAAACAAATGTTTTATTAATCTATCCTATCAAGCGGCTGCGGCTACCGCTGCTCGCGATTTGTTAATTCATACTATATCGGATAAGTTACATAATGTAGATTCTTTTTGGCTTAAGGATAAATAATATGAAATTTGTTATATAGTACTAAGTAAAGCTGTGAATCTGAGATAAATAAATAAAATTAAAGTGTATTCTTTATTAATAAGCATAATAAAAGTACCATGTTTTTTTTTTCTAAATTCTTGCGGAACCCCTACAGGGGTATCACGGAACCCTAGGGTTCCGGGGAACACACTTTGAGTTTGGCTGATCTAGATAACCAGAAGCTTTTTGTTAGTGGGAGGACTAACTCTTCTGCGAGTGTCATTCTGGGTTGTTACCACCGCTTTGTGAGTGAAGTCTGCCGCCAAGCAGTAATGTGCAAGCATTACTGCTCGGTTGTTCCGGCTTGATGTAATGTTATTGCCAGCAATTGTACCGAATGTGATTTTTCATAATTGAAATTCAAATTCAATTTAATATCATTCGTTGTCCATTACTTCCCGTCAGTTACTTGATGTCGAAGCTGTTCAAGTCGGCGAGCTTCGCGGCCGTGTGCTCCGGCCTCGTGTACCTGACCACGTTCATGCCGTTCATACTGATCCTGTCGCTGGAGGCCGTCATCAGCACCGCGCTCAAGCTGGTCGTGGTAAGTGACTGTCGCCGTGAGGTCATAGCGTCTAACTTGCGATTAACCACAATCGCAGCTAATGTTAAACAGCGATATAACTTGGCCTAGAAGAAACCTAATTCACTGTCTTGAAAAATTGCAGATTATGGATAATGAATAGAAGGTAGTTAAGAATTTCACTCAGTGCAATGGAGGTAGAAGTAAAACTCTTGAAATCGACAGAAGATCTTTCCTCCATCAACTATATTAAATGGGTGACGCAGAGCTGCACCTCTTGTCTCCCTACGAAACTACTTAAATTATTTTATCTATCAGGCAGCCCCAATTAAAAAAAATCCAAGAGATTCTGCTGCCTTATCAGCTAAGAATCTCGTGTTCGTTTTCAATACCAGACCGATTAAAACCAGCGGTCACTAGTCTTCGTGTGGAAGGAATAGTCTAGAATTTTCGCTGGTTATTAAAGAAATAAACTTTTACAAAACGAAAAGAAGCGAAAACTCTGGACAACTCCTTCCACACGAAGACTAGTGACCGCTGGTTTTAATCGGTCTGGTATTGAAAACGAACACGAGATTGTTAGCTGATAAGGCAGCAGGACAGATCGCTCCAGGATTTTAGTCGCTTACGTCCAAGTGTCAGTAGCTCATTAGAGCGCGTGTTCTACCCACTCAGAACACGCGTGTTCAAATCCTCTTAAAGGTATACTACTCGGTCAAAATATCTGTGTAACTCTCTGCAATGCGATTTATTGATATTGCCCTTTCTTTCTTTGCCTCACCACGCTTTTTGCGTCAGTACGGTTAGCACCTTCGTTGCCGACACACGTTTCAAATATCTGGTAATATCTATGTGTCACCATTGTATTTGGGCATACGTACCAGAGCGCCGATACGACGTCATTGACGCTAGGTGCACAGATATTTTGATCGGGTTAAAGGTTACCAAACATCCCATACTAAATGTGGGTACTTTAAAAATGTATTATTTTTGTATGATGACCTCTCCAGTGCCTCTCGATGTCGTCGTCTCTCTGCTACGCGTTCATGTACATCGCGCAACTGGAGGCGCTGGGCGCGGGCGCGGGCTGGGCCGACGTGTGGCGGCCCACGCCCACTGATGGGATGGACATCGCGAGAGCAGCCGGGATGATCGCACTCGACGCGCTCATATACCTCGCCATCGGGTGCTGCATCGACAAATACTACGGTGAGGAACCACAACGTGGAGCGGTGTGGGTCAGTGGACGTGACGTCACGCGACGGTCGCTGATGTAGGTCGGTGGTTCGATGAGTACAATGAACTTGTGCTGAGGTCAAGGATAACATCGTGCTGCGTGATTCTAGGGTATTTTCCAATGCTTGCTTGGCGTGCACGCACAACGCTTGATAAACAGCTTTTGAGATAGACAGTTACAAATATTATTGAGTCATTGCACCGTTGTCTTCCAGGCATCAAGTCGATCCAGGGCAGCATCAGCAACACCGCCAGCCCCGAGGGCAAGGCCAGCGTCAGCATCCTCCACGTGTCCAAGGTGTTCGGCCGCAAGGTGGCGCTCGACGACGTGTCCTTGGACCTGCACAAGGGTCAGGTCACAGCGCTGCTGGGTCACAACGGGGCCGGGAAGACCACGCTCATGTAAGTTATACTTTGGACGAAGGAGGAAGGCAGGTGTTTCAGTAAATGCTCTTAAAAAACCAAAATGTCGCTGGATGACGTTCCAATGGAGCGGTTTTTAAGACAGCTGTGCTGTTGGGACACATTCAGCGAAGAAGTAACTCAAGCCCTCAGATATTAAAAGACGTGTTAGTTACAAATGCTCTTTAGATATTGTATCAGAAAAGACCTTTCATATAAAATGTGTTTACCTTTTATGTGAAGTATAAATTACGGAGTCACAACGTCACAACGTGCTTTAAGACGACGCATGGTGGCTCGCTGATAATAAAGTAACCAACCAATGCGTTCTTTAGAATGTCCGATATTGTCATGTAAACCAGTAGACAAGAATAATGAAAGCTTTCCCAGAAGACATCAGCTGACGAGATCATTCCCTTCTTGATAAGGATGAAGTCTGTTGTTCTAAAGGCCAAATTCTTCCAGAGTATGGACGTGACTGAGACGGGACTGTAGTTGTCAACTGATTCTTTTGGGCATAGCTTGTTTTCTGTTTTTGCTTTTGACATATCTCGAGGAAGAGATGAAATAGAAAGAAAAAAATCAGCTCTCTTTGACCTTTTTATAGCTAGTAATACATTTTCTATTTGTAGACGAGTTTTTTGCCATTCTTCTCGATCGGTTGTACCTATACTTGAAACGGGTACTTACAGTCATGGAACTTTCATAGCGCTCTCTCAGATCCCATTTGATCTGCGAAATGTAATTCTCGCTGCATGATGCATCTGAATAAAGAATTTGAATGTTGTCATTTCCAGTAATATCCTAACGGGCATGCTGAAGCCGTCCCGGGGCAGCGTGGTGGTGGCGCCGGCGCCGGGCCGGACGCGCCTCGGAGTGTGTCCGCAGCGGGACGTGCTGTTCGAGTACATGACGGCGCGGGAGCACGTGGCCTTGTACGCGCAGCTCAAGAGCGGCCTCGGCGCGGGCGAGGTCAAGGACGAGGTCGACAAGTAAGGACTACTGATTGTTCAATAGGGCTGTCGCATGTCACACACAAAATACGTAGGTAATTACTGTCGTTATACAGGTTTAAGAACATCACTACAAAAATCAAATTCACAAAAAATATATAATTTCGACAAAGATACTGCATCTAAAAGTGTCCTGAATTCAACGATTTTTTTATCATCCAATAGTAATTTAGATGATACCATCAGATTCCTTACATTTTAATGAATAAAAAAATTTATGATAACCGGCCAAACCAACAAAATGCATGTTTTTAATACAGTTTGACGGCTCGCGTAGAACAAGTGACGTCAGATGTTCTGCCCAATTTGTATGGGGCGTTTTATCGCTCAGTAGATACGCCCGACATTGACTCTCATTTTTGACGTTTCCAGCGTCCGATTTCCAGTTTTTTCGATGTAGACATTTGATTCTCACGAGGAAACGAATTGATTGACATCATAAAAAAAATGGAGTCAACATCCCTACTGTGCATATAGAAATTATAGAATTACAGGCATAGCGTAACTTTGAGAAATGTTATCATCACAAGTGACGCTAATGCCATCTGTTATCAATTGCCTAAACCTTTTTCCGCAGAATCCTGCAGGTGCTCTCCCTGGGCGCGGTGGCCACGCAGCCGGCGTGGTCGCTGTCGGGCGGCACGCGGCGGCGCCTGTGCGTGGCGCTGGCCTTCGTGGCGCGGCCGGCGCTCGTGGTGCTGGACGAGCCCACCGCCGGGGTGGACCCCGCGGCGCGCAGGTACCTGTGTGCTCTATACAAACAACAAACACCCCTCTTACAATCTCCAAACTAATCGTTAGTGGTAGGACTAACTCTTCTACGAGCCGTCTGGGTTGGTACCACCGCTTTGTGAGTGAAGTCTGCCGTCAAGCAGTAGTGTGCAAGCATTACTGTGCTCCGGTTTGATGAGCAGAGTAGCTAGTGAAATTACTGGGCTTATGAGATTTAATACCTAATGTCTCAGGGTAACGAGCGCACTGCAGTGCTGCGCAGGCCTGTGATTCAAAGTTCTAAGTGGCACTGCAATTGTTATGGGCCGGCGTTATGGTTACCATCAAGCAAACGACCAGCACGTCTCGTTACCAAATAGCATAAAAAAAATCTAAACGAGATCAGAGACGTCCCTCTTCAATGCTCGCAAAATCTTCTAATTGTGAATGATTGTATTGCAGAGATATCTGGTCCATGATCGAGAAGCTGAAGGCGGACCGCAGCATCCTGCTGACCACGCACCACATGGACGAGGCCGAGCTACTCAGCGACCAGATCGTTATCATGCACAAGGTATAAAACTTTGTTGTTATTATTATCATCACAACCTTAGGGCAGAATTAACCATTATAACGCGACACGCAATGCTAACTGCTGTGAATGAAACATCGATTCAACCAAGAAAGATTTTTATCAACTACCCCCTATTACAAAATCGCTATATACGGCTCCGTAGCTAAGTTGGTAGGTAACCCTGCCTGCAAGGCGAGGGGTCCCGGGTTCGATTCCCGGCCGGGGCAAATTTTGTGTAAGCATAAAGTTTGTTCTCGGGTCTTGGATGTTTGTGATGTGTATCTGTGTATGTCCATGCCACCTGCGACACAGGGAATCCTAGTGCGGGGTATGAGTGTGTAAGCGTTTATGTTTATGTTATGTTATACTTAATTAAGATTCTACCTACACAACACTAACTTCAGGGTCAAATCCACACGACGGGGTCTCCGATTGAGATCAAGCGCCGGCTGGGGCGCGGCTACCGGCTCACGGCGTCGCTGGCGCCGCGCCGCGCCGCCGACTGGCAGTGCAGCGCGCAGGAGCAGTGCCAGCGGCTGCTGGCGCTGGTGCGGGACGTGGTCAGCGACGCGCAGCTGCTGGACGTCGCCAACGGACAGGTCGAGATTAGTTTGCCGTTCTGCGATGTAGATGGCGCTGAAAACAAGTAAGTACATAATGATCGTACAAAGGATTTGTACCAGATTTGTACGGAGCTAGGTACTTTATTCCCAAAACAAATTAACTAGGCTCAAATATTTTTCTAGACATATGCCTGAAATAAAATTATTAAAGATTTCGTTTTTTTGTAAACTGGTTTTGAAGAAAAGCGTATTAGAAATGAAAAATTAAATAACAGCTACACTTCGTTCCCAAAAATATCCAAAAAGCAGCAACATTATAAAAGTATCGCGTATTTTGACAAATTATAAGCTGTATTGGTCTTATCTGTTCTGTCAATTTTTTTTCTTTGCTCTTTATCATGTTCAGCTAAAAAGAAGCTGAAAAACCGTTCCGTTTCGAAAAATTGCGTTCCGTTTCAGGTACCAACAATAAAACTATGTATTTTCAGGAAATCGCAGGCCTATAAAATTGTAATTTCGTTTCAGAATATCTAGATTTTGAGAGCTCATTCCAAAAAACCAACGGAGAGTCTGGTTAAATTTTAGTACCACAACGGAACAACTCTTTTGTTGGTATTGGTGGATGCAGTTAGTCGTTGAGATTACTCTTTTTAAATTTTTTGTACTGTTTTGCACTCGCTCTTTTGTTGCATCCTCACGTGTTCTATACCCAGTAACTTTCTCTGATTGCTGTATAACGGTACATAGTAATATCCCAATTGCTAAACGGCAAAATATGAATGAAGCCGTCAATAACCAAACATTTTCCATTTATCTATTTTATATCTTCATTCAACCTGAACTTCTAACATATTATATATGTTATTTTTTCTAACATCTATGTTCTTTCTTTCTTCAGCTTCCTCCAACTGTGTACGGTTCTGGAAGACAACCAGCCGATCTTGGGCTACCAGAGCTTCTCGCTGGACTGCAGCAGCTTGGAACAGGTGTTCTTCGACATTTGCCAGCAAGTTGACACGCGCGACGGTGACTACAGTACGTATTCTCCGGAATACCTAAGTCTCCGATTTTCTCTTACCTCTTTTACATTTCTAGTCACCTAGATACCAGGCCTTATAATCTCACAATGTGAACTGGAGTTTAATTTCGGTTCTAATTCATTAATAAATTTAGAAGGTGCAAGAGGAAAAGCATTTTCTCGATGCCAAGGGATCCAAATGAGGGGTCCAACAGCATGCGCCTCTAAGCGTGGTGTATCTATAACTCCAACACAATACAGGAAAGGTCTATGTTCAGCTATGGACGTCTCATAATGAATATTATGATGATAAACCAGTTGATGAAGCACACGGTCTAAGACTATGTCACACGTGACACTGACCTTTCCCTTCCTCCTTCCTGACGCTGTCCCATTTTAATGGTAGGTTCAGAACGTCTACGAAAATACAAGGTATATATATATTTTTAGATTTTAGCAATTTTTGTAGAGCCATCTAACCACCTGTATTTCTCCCTTGAGGCCATTCATGCATGATTAACCCACGCAAGCCTAACGCGGCTTGGTGGATGTCACATGTCCTCGATTGTTGTGATTGTTTAAGATTTCCTCAGGTTGTTTTCCTTCACCGAGCGATCTGTGACACTGACCGTGCCGTTAGTATTAACATTAGATACATTCCTCTTCCAGCGGAGGAGCTCCCTGCCAAGAGTGCGTCGTCGTCTATGCACTCGGAGCACAGCACATTGGTGGCGACGGGGGGCGTGGGGGGCGTGGCGGGGGCGGGGGGCGCGCGGCGCGGCACTCGCACGCAACAATTCCTGGCACTCCTGCGGGCGCGGTACCTGCACCACATCAGGAACAAGTGAGTTCTCTGGAATATTTTTCCCCTCATCGGTAACAAAGGGTCAGATCAGACTTTTGCAAGAACAGTTATCTCAAGAATTACATAGAAAAGTTTTTCAATGAGCACATTTATGCATTTCCGTCCGCAGATGGCTACTGTTCATGCTGATCGTGCTGCCGTCGTTGTTCGTGACGATCGCGATGGCGTTCTCGACGATCCGCCCCCCCGCCGACACCGAGGTGGCGCTGCTGCTGTCCGGGGGGCTGTACCCCCACAGCACGGAGTATCTCGTGTGAGTCGGTTTTTTACAAAAATTTTGGTCTTAGCTCTCTTGTGGGTACTAATTTTTATAATATTTATTGGTCTTCTGCGGGTATTATTTTTTATAATATTTATGGGTGACGAAAACCAGTTTAAATCTATAAAAGATTCTAGTGTGTAACGTAAGTAGGAGTTTTGGCGAAAGCGCAAAAATATACTGTTGTCGAATAGACGTAAAATAAAATAAGTTTAAAGCGTATATTTTCGTATTCTCTCTAGCGCTTCATAAAAACCATTCAGTAAATTAAAGCTTTACTGAAGGGTGACTTCGACTCGACCTTGACTACACTAGACGTGACTTTGACTTGACTTTGTCTAATTAAGTACTACGGACTACCTATACTAAAACATGACATTTATTATAAACTTTACCCTGATTAAATACGCAAATAGCGTGGAGCCCAATGTAAAACAAAAAAAAAGTAAGTACCTATGCAAATAAAACTGCTTTGTCCCTCAGGTCTGATCCATCTATACACTCGGACACGGTTGATCCGACGTTTGCGCAACATGTTATGAACCAGCTTAAATTGGGCAAGAAAACGAAGAAATGGACACCTGATGTGAGTACTTTTTCTAGTGCGCTTTTTGGGAATTAATTAACAAACCATCAATTAAAATATATTATACTAAACACTAGAAATACTTTTCTAAATTTGCAATCTAAATCCTTTTGTCACATATTGCCATTTTGCCAATGATCCAACTTCAAATTAATATTGGATCTAATGAAAAAAAATCTTGACAAAATCTTGGATCTGTGTTTCAAATATACAAACAAAAATATCACACTTACACATCCTCACACACCCACACTCACACGATTATTTATTTCTTATAATATTAAATTTAAGTGTAGCATCATCTATCAGCCATTGTTGTTCTCTATTTTGTCAACATGTTAACTCTAAACGGCCTCTGTGCGGGGACCATTATAAAAATATAATATTTAATTTCTCTTTTTGTCAATTTGTTTTTTTTTGTATTTTTGTATTTTCTAGAATACAATGGGGAGCCATACTGCATACTTATCCCACCGACTATTTCAATGGGGAGGCCATTGAAATAAATCATACAAAAACCATTTTTGGTTAAAGTTTAAGCATTTTTTCCCAACGGACGTCTAGAGGCACGGCACTGCGTCACCCGTATATGGTTGATATCCCTCCTGTCCGTACCAAGCGTTTTGCTTCAACCTTCATTATGCGGACGGCTAAGGAGTGGAATTCTTTGCCAGCCTCTGTGTTTCCCAATAGCTATAATTTGGGAGTTTTCAAGACGAGAGTGAATAGGTTTCTTCTAGGCAAGCGTGCTCCATCGTCGACCGCATCGTCGCTTAACATCAGGTGAGATCGTGGTCAAACGTAAGCCTATTACAGATTAAAAAAAAAAATGTTTTTGCCATTTCCCCCAGGACACCCCCGCGTGCGAGTGCGTAGTGACGCGGCTGGCGTGTCAGCCCGGCGCCAATGCGAGCGAGCCTCGTCCGCAACTGATGGAGCTGCCTGATGCAGACACGCTCAACAGTTGGCTTGTCAACTCGCATGACGTTTATATCGAGAAGAGGTGACGTCACTGCCGTATCTTTTAGAATACTTTTTTTTAAAGGGTATTATTTGATGTGTGTATATCTGACAAAAAAAAACTGACGGTCGTCAGCAGCTATTTTTTGTTTGTTGGATGCCTTGATCGTGAATGATGTTCTTAGCCCTAATTCAAGAAAATCTGTTCAATTATTTGAAGACAGTCAGTTATTTTTTTCGAGGTTATCTTAAGTTTTATTTTAGTATAGTTCAGTGTTAGGCATTACGTATCCGCAGGTATACTATTCAGTATAATGGAGATCAGAATATTAGACAAAATAGCTTAATGTTCTTGATTGTAGTCACTCGTACTAAATCTATAAAACATTAGGAATTGATTAAGCGTTAAATATAGCAGTTGAATCTTATGAAGTTACTCACATACGAATTCCATTCACGATTTATGAAAAGGATCATTATAAAATATGATCATATTAGGTATGATACGGGCGAAGTTGACTTTTTAGCCCCGCAGGTCTGAAGTAGGTCAAAAAATTTATTTTATTAATTAATTTAATTTTTTTTTATTATATTTTTTTTATATATGGCATTATTTTATTATAATAGGTTTGAAACAACTAAATCGAGATTACATGGCATTTGTATGCCATAAAATCAAAGAGTATAATAACTATCCATAAACATAAAATACTGGTGACCACAGACTATGCAGCCATATGGGTTGGGGCTGTGACCAAGTGTTAATCTTTTTTTTATTTTCTTTTGTTTTTTATCTTCCAGATTCGGCGGTTTCTCCTCTACTCTATTGAACAACAAGACGAACCTAATCGCATGGTACAATAACAAGGGCTACCACGCGCTGCCGTCCTACGTGAATGCTCTCAACAACGCCATCTTGCGGACGGTGGCGGGCGACGCCAGCATCACCGCCTACTCGCATCCGCTGAAGATCTCCAAGGAACAGATCAGCAAGGATACCGTGTAAGTGTTCATTCAAGGCGAAATACCCTGAGCACATACATATATATATAGATATATATCACTCTAGCCTTACGTACACGCAGGTTGTAGTTATCAGGCAACAAGAAGGACGACAAAGAATTCCACTCATTTTTTTTTTATATATTTTGTAACGAGACGAGCTTGTCGTTTGCCTAAGCAAGCAAGCATAACGCCGGCCCATAGCAATTGCAGTGCCACCCAGAACTTTGAGACACAAAGGCCTTGCCGGCACTGCAGTGCGCTCGTTACCCTGAGACATTAGGTATTAAGTCTCATAAGCCCAGTAATTTCACTGGCTACTCGTCTCATCAAACCGGTACACAGTAATGCTTGCACACTACTGCTTGGCGGCAGACTTCACTCACAAAGCGGTGGTAACAACCCAGTCGGACACTCGCAGAAGAGTTAGTCCTCCCACTAACATAGTGGGAGGATTAACTCTTATTTTTTTTTCTTTCATCATTTGCAGTACGCACAGTATAATTGGACGGGATATAGTATCCTCTTGGTATCGAGCCGATATTCTACTTGAGGCCCGGTGTAAAGTAGTACAGTAATCGGGAGCTTTCGCTTTATTCTATCGCTGTCGTAATGTTTTGAGTATCTCCTTCTGGATATTCCATTAGGCATCTCTCACGGCATCCACGGAAAGAAAGAGATTGGGTGTTTCACACGCCGCCGGGACCACGTGGCGTGATATTGAAACTTCGATTTAAAGTTGCAATTGCATTCAGGTCTGGAAAGCGTGTGTGGTGAACAGAATGTTTCTTCTCGGGTCTTGGGTGTTTGTATTGTGTTCATGGCACCTGCGAGACATATGTTTCCCCGTTCTAGCTACCAACACATAGCGGACGCTGGAATCTCGGCGCTGGTGCTGGTGGCGTTCAGCCTGGTGTCTGCCGGTGGCGCCATCTACCTGGTGTCCAGCCGCCGGCGCCAGGAGAAGCGCCTGCAGCTGCTGTGTGGGGTGTCGCCCGCGCTGTACTGGGGCTCCGTGCTGCTCTGGGACATGATGGTGAGTGCGCTGTGAGTCACTACCACCTGGGGTCCAGCCGCCGGCGCCAGGAGAAGCATTCTTTCAAGAAAACCGAAACAACTAAAATGGGGCCCACATTTTCTGGTCTCTTCTAAACCGGCCACTTGCCTCCTTACCAGTGGGAACAAACTTAAGTTACATAATGGTACCGAAGGCAATTAAAATTTCCACCATTCGACAACGTCAACACTTCGCGTCATATAGTGACAAATGGGTGCGACGATAAGCGAAGCGAGCGCACCGCGGCAGCAGTCGTAGAGCTCCAACTACTATACATAAACCAAAGAATAAAATTTCAATTCCTCAACTCTTGTTATGTCAGGAGCCAGGACCATGGTGAGGTGTTAAATGGGGATGTTGTGATAATTCATCAACATCCCACTTTACCCGATATGAAAAGTCTGCCTCCTCCTATTCCAGATAATAGTGGTGAACATGGTGATCACGGCGGCGGTGATGAGTGCGTTCGGGTTCCCTGTGTTCGTGGCGCGCAGCAACCTGCCCGCCATCTGCATCCTCTTCCTCTTATACGGGTACGTTGCTCTTAAACCTTCGTGCATACTCGAGTCTATGCGTTTTAGTTTTCTTATCAACTGTGTGTGTAATATGGTGCAACTAATTATTACGTACTGGTTCTTAAGACATTTTTTATACTATGTGATAATGAGATGAGCTGGTCGTTTGCCTGATGGTAAGCATAGCGTGGGCCCATAACAATTGCAGTGCCGCTCAGAACTTTGAAACTAAGGCCTGCGCGGTACTGCAGTGCGCTCGTTACCCTGAGACATTAGGTATTAAGTAATTTCTCAGTAATTTCTTTGGTTACTCTGCTCATCAAACCGGAACGCAGCAATGTTTGCACACTACTGCTTGGCGGTAGACTTACCATTAGGTTATGCTTACCATCAGGCAAACGACCAGCTTATAGTATGGTTACCAAATAAAATTAAAAAAATTAAAAAAAAAGACGGTCACTCGCGTCCGAGTGAGTCGTACCAGCCGGTACAACAGTATCAAGTCTGACGGCAGGTTCTCTTGCGGCGCGCTGGTGCACTGCGCTGAGAAGCTGTTCCAGGACGCCAGCCTCGCCAACATGCTGCTGTTCACCGGGAACACCTTCCTGGGGCTCGCCGGCATCGTCATCCTCCTCATCCTCGACATCATCTCCGAGTCAGACGTGGGTGCTTTGATTATTATATAACATACCAATTGAAACACATCTTGTTGATTAACACTTAAAAATAAAAGATTGTAAATATAGAAGTTTCATAAATAATAGTGATGTTTCCTTGTGTTGCAGGCGACAGACGCGGCGCGGCGCGCGCTGCACAAAGTGTTCCTTATGTGTCCGCAGTTCGCGCTCGGGGACGGGATGATCGAAATAGCGCGGAACACCATACAGGCGCAGGTATGTCCTACACATTAACATCGGCGCAAGTACGGATCTTTTCGGTCGATAAAATTCGTTAAGATTGACAGTTAAAATCGATAAAGTGGGATTTGTCGAGTTTCGAAACAATCGAGAAATCGCATAACACACATACAACTATACGAACACGCACGTTAGTTTGTTTTTTAACAGTAGGTACTAAGACAGTGTCAAAAATAAGTCAACGTCGGGCGTATCTACTGACCGCTAAAACGCCCCTAAAAATTGGACAGAACATCTGACGTCACTTGTTTAACGCGAGCAGTAAAGCTGAACTGAAAACATGCATATAGTTGATTTGCATGGGAAAAACTTAGTTGTCACAAATTTTTATACTCACTAAAATATCATCACAAAAATTTCGCTTCCAACAGGATTCGAACCTGAGTCTTCTGGTTATCTAGACCAGACGCGTTAACCAACTAAGCTATAGCAATCGATGTTGGCTACGGAATTCTTGATATGATGTATTTCTTTTTCGGCTTATATGCCGTAGCTCCATCTAGCAGACCCGCTTTGAAGCGATTGCCTACTCTATTGTGATACGTTACAGTACCAATCAAATGGCGTGAGATTTTGATTTATTTAAACTTTATGAAATATATTTTTTTTATTTTTGTATTCATTGAAATGTAAACAATCTTATGGTAGGTATCATTCAAATTACTATTGGATGAAAAAAAATTCGGGAAACTTTTATATGCAGTATCTTTGTGAAAATTATATATTTTTGTGAATTATTTTTTATTAGTGTGTTGATGTGATAACAACAGCAACTAAGTAGGTAACCTATGTGTGTTGTGCAACATCCCATTATGAATGGATCCTTGACTTTTTGTTTACGGGCTAAATGCCTTTATTAACTAGCTAATACATAAATAAACACTACATCTAACCTAGCTAGCTACAAAAACAGTTGGATAATCTACTTGCTGTAGATAATCCAAATGTTCTAGCCCTTATCATCAATTTTTGTGCGCAACACATTTACACTCATACTCTCTCTCTCTCTCACTCTCTCTCTCTCTCACTATCTCTCACTATCTCTCTCTCTCTCTCACACACACTATCTCTCTCTCACTCTCTCTCTCTCACCTACCCACACCCACACACCCACACATACCTTTGGGACTCATCGTAAATAAGAAATTCAGTTATGTACCATACAAATGTGTTAATTTTGTTAACTTTTAGGCAATAAAAATTATTCTTATTCTTTACTTGACCACCGACCGACGACCGACCATCGTTCTGTAATGTAATACGACTAGTAACGTCTGTGGTCGCAGCTGCTGAGCCGTTTCGGCATGGACACGTACCGCGACCCGCTGCACAGCGACTTACTGCTACTGCACTACTGCAGCCTGGCCGCGGTCGGCGCCGCGCTCACTGCACTCAACCTCGCCATCGAGTACGGGCACCTGCAGTGGATACTGGACAGGTACGATTCATCTCGAAAATGTCGCTGTCTACGGGATTCGAACTCACGCCTTTCTGCATCAGTAGACCAGACGCTTCAACCAACTAAGTTATGGGAGCGTCCGATTTTAGTCCCGAAATATACGGTTTGTAAGTCGAAATAAAGTCATTAGGAAGCACAAGAAGTCATTTGACTTACTGACCCCTTTTAAAAGGCCTAATATAGTCTATCCTTTAGGAGTGGTAATCTTTCATTAAATTTATACCGGATCACCTCGAGAGTATATCCCCTTTCAAAAATTATTTTCTTAATCGGTCCACAATTCACGGAGAAATCGGTGAACATACAATTTACATAAAAAAATACAAATAGGTAGTCAAAAATATATCCTTCTGCTTTTTTGAAATCGGTAAAATAGTAAGTATTTGCATAATTTTTGTTTCTTTTTGTGTACAATTTTCTTACAAACTTAACTAGATGGCATTACTATATGCAAGTTAGCTCGCAGTGACAAGATTCTCCTAGAGTGTATGATATTGTATTTTCTGTCATTACGTACATCCGGAGCTTTGGTTTTAACTTATTATAATGACTAGTACACTTTTGGAAAAGAGCCCCTATGCGAGCTACGAGTCAGAACGTTTTTGAAACTGAACAAAATTACTTTATACTGGTAGGTATTCCCGTGAACATGATGCTTGCAATAGCGTCGAAATATCGGGAGCTCACCAGCTCATAATAATCACCGTAAACCTCCCGTTACAATGTATAAAGTAGTGAATAACCGTGAAAGTTTAAAACAGTAGTGAACAAAATTGTTTGGCAGTTCAAATAAACAATGAGATTAATATTTAATGATGAGGAGCAGAGGACGTAACACCTACAGGACCGGCAAACAATGTACTTCAACGTCCAGCAGACGTTATTTCTCATATCTTACGAACGTCACATCTACACATCCACAATAGACGATAGAAAAACAGTTCGTGAGGCTGTCACATTCGACCGTCATGTTCTGAGCAATGCTGGAAGTCACTTAAGGACGTCCGATGCGTCATGAAAGACTGACAGATGACGTCATCGGAACTAGTTAGTGCTACCAGATGGCGTTATGCTTCATGTGCATCAGATACATGATACGCTTGCTCGTTATCCAGTTGTATAAAAAATAGAATTTAATCACTTCCATGATCGATTTCTCAGGTTCACGTCATCCAAGGTGTACGTGCAGCTGGGAGAGAGGAGCACAGCGGAGCCGGCGGACGTGGCGGACGAGCGGCGCCGGGTGGCCGCGGCTATAGCGGAGGCCGCGCCGCCGCCGCTCGCGCTGCACACTATAGGGAACATCAACAGAGGTCGGTGGACGGTGGCTCGCAGCCGCACTGACGTAGCGTCTGTGTTGGCAACTGGAGCTGTGACAGTTTGGCGTAAAAATATGCTGTTCTCGATTTCGTATTATTTACCAAATTACACATACATATGTAAATCAGATGACCATGCAACATAGTTTTAGAGCGAGTGTCAATAATCCGCACATAATTTGATATGTGTTTGATATTTGTTTGTTAGTGGGAGGACTAACTCTTCTGCGAGTGTCCGTCTGGGTTGTTACCACCGCTTTGCTCGTGAAGTCTGCCGCCAAGCAGTAGTGTGCGAGCATTACTGTGTTCCGGTTTGATGAGCAGAGTATGCAGTGAAATTACTGGGCTTATGAGACTTAATACCTAATGTCTCAGGGTAACGAGCACACTGCAGTGCCGCGCAGGCCTTTGTGTTTCAAAGTTCTGGGTGGCACTGCAATTGTTACGGGTCGGCGTTATGCTTACCATCATGCAAACGACCAGCTCGTCTAGTCACCAAATAACATAAAAAAAAGCATTTTGAATTTGAATGTACAAATGCTTCCCGTCTCTTAGGGTTCGTGCACACTGAAGGCAAGAACAACTCGTTGGCGCGCGCGGCGGCCTCGGCGCGGGCTACGGCGGCGTGCGCGGCGCTCGGGAAGGCGTACGGGGCGCGCCTCGCCGTGCGCGCGCTGCACCTCGCCGTGCCGCCCGGCCAGGTACACTACACACACGAGCATTACTCGCCGTGCGCGCGCTGCACCTCGCCGTGCCGCCCGGCCAGGTACACTACACACACGAGCATTACTCGCCGTGCGCGCGCTGCACCTCGCCGTGCCGCCCGGCCAGGTATACTACACACACGAGCATTACTCGCCGTGCGCGCGCTGCACCTCGCCGTGCCGCCCGGCCAGGTACACTACACACACGAGCATTACTCGCCGTGCGCGCGCTGCACCTCGCCGTGCCGCCCGGCCAGGTACACTACACACACGAGCATTACTCGCCGTGCGCGCGCTGCACCTCGCCGTGCCGCCCGGCCAGGTACACTACACACACGAGCATTACTCGCCGTGCGCGCGCTGCACCTCGCCGTGCCGCCCGGCCAGGTATACTACACACACGAGCATTACTCGCCGTGCGCGCGCTGCACCTCGCCGTGCCGCCCGGCCAGGTACACTACACACACGAGCATTACTCGCCGTGCGCGCGCTGCACCTCGCCGTGCCGCCCGGCCAGGTATACTACACACACGAGCATTACTCGCCGTGCGCGCGCTGCACCTCGCCGTGCCGCCCGGCCAGGTACACTACACACACGAGCATTACTCGCCGTGCGCGCGCTGCACCTCGCCGTGCCGCCCGGCCAGGTATACTACACACACGAGCATTACTCGCCGTGCGCGCGCTGCACCTCGCCGTGCCGCCCGGCCAGGTACACTACACACACGAGCATTACTCGCCGTGCGCGCGCTGCACCTCGCCGTGCCGCCCGGCCAGGTACACTACACACACGAGCATTACTCGCCGTGCGCGCGCTGCACCTCGCCGTGCCGCCCGGCCAGGTACACTACACACACGAGCATTACTCGCCGTGCGCGCGCTGCACCTCGCCGTGCCGCCCGGCCAGGTATACTACACACACGAGCATTACTCGCCGTGCGCGCGCTGCACCTCGCCGTGCCGCCCGGCCAGGTATACTACACACACGAGCATTACTCGCCGTGCGCGCGCTGCACCTCGCCGTGCCGCCCGGCCAGGTACACTACACACACGAGCATTACTCGCCGTGCGCGCGCTGCACCTCGCCGTGCCGCCCGGCCAGGTACACTACACACACGAGCATTACTCGCCGTGCGCGCGCTGCACCTCGCCGTGCCGCCCGGCCAGGTACACTACACACACGAGCATTACTCGCCGTGCGCGCGCTGCACCTCGCCGTGCCGCCCGGCCAGGTATACTACACACACGAGCATTACTCGCCGTGCGCGCGCTGCACCTCGCCGTGCCGCCCGGCCAGGTATACTACACACACGAGCATTGCTCGTGTGCCCACAAGCACTACTGTACTGGCATACTGTGACTACTGTGTCCGGTTTAATGAGCAAAGTAGTCAGAGAAATTGCTGGTTCGATTGCCCAGGTTAAAAAAAAAGCGGGCGTAAATTGCCTCGCCGTGAAAGGTAACTTACGTTGGCCGACCGCCGGCTCAATAAATTCAAGTTTACGACTACATACATCAAGAGGTTGTTTGGAACAACAAACAGTTTTGGATAGCTAAAAGAACGAGGATCCCACTTCAAGTGTTATTTGAGTAAGCTCCAAAGTAATGTAATTATTTAAAAAAAACTAGAAAAAGAAGAAAAATTTGTTTTAATTCTAAAGCGATACGATATAATTTCTTTACTGTATTTATAACGTACCTACTAATAGCTTCTGCCCGTGGTTTTCACCCGCGTTCCTATAGGAACCGTGCATTTTTTCGGGATAAAAAGTAGTCTATGTTACTCTCCGGCCCATAATCTATATCTATGCCAAAAATCACGTCGATCCGTTGCTCCGTTACTGCGTGAAAGAAGGACAAACCAACAAACACACTTTCGTATTTATAATATTAGTAGGGGTTACAAGCTGGCGCTATGTTTAACGTCAGGAAAACCACCCGCTCGTTTCTTTATTCGATAGAACTTTTATACGGATCTAATCGTTGCAAGCGCCACGTGCCGACAGCGTATTGTTTGTATATGTTTAGTATGTGTTGTGTTGCGTTGTGTTGCAGTGCACGGCGCTGCTGGGCGAGAACGGCGCGGGCAAGTCGACGACGTTCGCGATGCTGACGGGCGAGGCGCGGCCGACGCGCGGCGCCGTGCACCTGGCCGGCGCGCCGCGCGGCCCGCGCGGGCTTGCGCGCGGACTTGTCAGTCAGTGCACTTTATTATATTTATTTACTAGCTGCTGCCCGCGGCTTCACCCGCGCGGAGATATTGAATTTCATGAGTTTTATTGTTTTGCACGGAACCCAATTATTTTTCTAAAATAAAAGTAGCGTATGTTAGTCCTTATAGCATCAGCTATCTGCCAGTGGAAGTCCCGTCAAAAACAGATAATTGATTTGAAAGTGTTGACCGAAGGGCTCTCGAACACAATCTCGCTCTATCCTGATACATAAGCTAGGCCCGGCGCTCTTCTCACTGTTGGACGACAAGTCTTTCCTGAGAGAGACGCCACGCGGGCCCAGTGCGTGATGGATATCACATGTCCTCGAATTTTATCGTTCTTAAACATGCCAATTTCCTCGCAATCTTTTCCTTTACCGTTGTGTAGTGTGTTAAATCCGCATACGTATATGTACACGCTACTAACGCCATCTGTTGCTATACATGTTTATAATCGTTAAACTAACTAATATTTGTTCCAGAGTAATGTTAAAGAAATTGTTGTAACTGCATGAATGCAAAATGAAATAAAATATAATAAATAATCTACTGTCAATCTAATTATTTAGTAACACTAAAGTTTGACAAGATAATGATAATGTCGAGTGTAAAAAAATCTTAACACACGTCTGCAGCTTTGTAACTTTATGTAATATGAGCTCCCAAACGGGTTACCATCATATAGTAGGAGTTAGGACTAACTGTTCCGTGAGTAGGTATCAGTCTGGGTGGTACCCACCCACTTGAGCACCACCCAGGCAGGTTTGCTCGTTTCAAATTGCTGTTGGTAATTTTGGCCTAAAAGGGACGGCCTTGGTGAAGAAAAATCGATTAGGACGGATGGACATTTAAAAGGACAAAAAGCGACTTACATAGGTCTGGCAACACTCCGTGACAGTAAAACGCTAAACGAACTGAAATTGTTTTGTATTCTTATACATCGTTCAATGTCACGTGACTAATGTCCGTAATTTCACAATTTTATTTCTGAAAAATAAAAATAAATCCATATTATTTTTATCAACACAATAGATATTTTACATAGTTACACATTAAACTACCGTACAAAGTGAAACTCGTGTGTTGCGTCCAGGCTACTGCCCGCAGAGCGACGCGGTGGACCCGCTGCTGACCGTGCGGGAGACCTTGCAGCTTTACTGCCGGCTCAGGGGACTCGACCACCCGGAACAAGTGAGTTTGTACACTGGATTACTGTGAACAATTATTTACATGTCTAATTAAAATTTTAATTATGGATTTTTTTCAGACCACCTTTTATAATATTTTATTATTTATTTATTTATTTGTACCGAGACGAGTCGGTCGTTAGCCTGATGGTAACCATAACACCGACCCATAAAAATTACAGTGCCACGCAGAATTTTGAAACACAAAAGCCTGCTCGGCACTGCAATCCGGTCGTTACTCTGAGACATTACTTAAGTCCCATAAGCCCAGTAATTTCACTGGCCGCTTTGCTCATTAAACCGTTGCACAGTAATGCTTGCACATTACTGCTTGGCGGCAGACTTCACGAGCGAAGCGGTGGTAACAACCCAGACGGACACTCACAGAAGATTTACCTACGTACCACTAACAAAAAGAGTGCAGAAGTGTGACAGTAAATGTGCCGGCAGGAGGTGGAGCGCGCGCTGTCTTTGTTCTCCCTGCGGCGGTACGCGGCGGCACGCGGCGGCACCCTCAGCGGCGGCAACCGACGCAAGCTGTGCGCCGCGCTCGCCTTCACGGCGCGGGCGCCGCTCGTGCTGCTGGACGAGCCCACAAGGTACCCGCGGCGCGCTGCGGCCTCCTCACACCGGCGACTGCGGTCGCAGCGAGCCAGCTCACAAGCACTACTGAACGAATAACACTGATCTAAATAGTTTAATATCACAACACATATTTTAAGAAAATCAGAATACACCCGTACTTTACGGAATAGGGACAAGACACGAGCGGCGGGCGGACCGGGCGCTATTACTGTTTTCGACAACAGTGCGATGTTTTTTTCACCAAATTTTCTGAATGAAAATATGCAATTTTTCGGTTATAATTCGTGTTGAGACAAAGCAGTATAGCTAAAGTCTGTTAATTTGTATAAAACCACAGCTTGTATACTTTACAATATTATTAATGACGATGTTCGTTCCAGTGGCATGGACCCTGTGTCCCGCGGCGTGGTGTCGGTCGCGGTGGCGGCGGCGCGCGCGGGCGGGCGCGGCGTGCTGCTGTCCACGCACGCGCTGGAGGACGCGCGGCGGCTGGCCGACCGCGTGGCGCTGCTGCGCGCCGGCGAGCTGGCCGCCGTGGCGCCGCGGGACGGCTGCCTCGCCAGGTCAGTGCACACGCACCGAGCTCGACCTACGTATCCTCGAAATAACTGCACAAAAAGTTGTTAGTGGGAAGACTAACTCTTCTGCGAGTGTCCGTCTGGGTTGTTACCACCGCTTTGTGAGTGAAGTCTGTCGCCAAGCAGTAGTGTGCAAGCATTACTGTGTCCCGGTTTGATGAGCAGAGTATCCAGTGAAATTACTGGGCTTATGAGACTTAATACCTAATGTCTCAGGGTAACGAGCGCACTGCAGTGCAGCGCAGGCCTTTGTGTTTCAAAGTTCTGGGTGGCACTGCAATTGTTATGGGCCGGCGTTATGCTTACAATCAGGCAAACGACCAGCTCGTCTAGTTACCAAATAACGTAAAAAAAAAACATTTTTGTCACAGGTTCGGCGGCGGCTACGTGGTGCAGTGCCACGCGGCGGACACGCGCCACGCGTGGGCCCGCGTGGCGCGCGCCATCCCGCACGCGCAGCTGCGTGTGTTGCACCAACACTCGCTGCACTTCCTCGTGCCCACCACGGCGACAGGTTAGCTTCATCACCATCATCAGCTCAGCTTTATACATTTCCCCCTTTAGGAATACAGATCACTCTCATCTCGCTTTATCATCGTACTCATCGAACCATCTACCTGTAAGTAAACATTTGTCCGCCGCCACTCCCACTGACCCACTATGTATGTATGTTGCAGTGGACGGGAAGGAGGTATCGACTCGTCTGAGCGCCATCTTCCGGTCGCTGGCGGCACTGCGCGCGGCGGGGGACGTCAGCGACTACACACTCAACCAGAGCTCGCTGGAACAGGTCGCTACTCGCAACTATACTATAACGTTATAACTTAAAACGTATCTCTGTTTCCGTCGACGTCGTCCTCGGCACATCTTGAAACGAACGACTACTCAAATCCCAGTACGTGCCACTCCAAAAACAGCTGTTAAATTTTTGGTTGCAGTAACATAGGAGATGTTGACCTGGCGAATTCGATTCCTGGCTAGATCAATTATTTAATTACTAATTGGTTATACTTATTAGCGACCGAGTTTCACTCCGCCATCGAGTTTCTTTATTTATTCGTTTATTTATTTTATTTTTTCGGCTTCGCGGCTAAATTGGTAGTACCCTGCCTGCACAGCCAGGGGCTGGGATTGATCCCCGCCAAACTTTGTGTGGGAGTTTATTCCCGGGTCTAAACCGGTCCGGTTCTGTGTTATGTATCTGTGTATATACTACCTGCAACACAAGTAATCCTAGTGCAGGATATGTGTGTAACCGTTTAATAAACTGTAAAGTTAATCTATTTCTTGTGAGGCTTTCTGTTTATAGTAACGACCTAATTATTGTGTTAATTCCAGATGTTCCTAAAGTGCGCCGACAGCACAGAGGCGCCCCCCTCCTCCCCGCTGCACTCCGTCACCGCGCTATAGCGGCGACCTCTACACGCGACACCGTAAACTAGCGTGCGTCTAGGAAATAGTACTCACTTGGATGAGACGTTTACTGACCCTAAAATCTGGACAATCTTGATTGCAAGCATGGATAGATGGAGACTATATAAAAATTCTTTATTAGATTTTTAATCAATGACATGTCTAAATTCTTAATCTATCCAAATTTTCTTTCTAAAGATTCATTATTGGGTCCAGCTGGTAAGCGTTCGGCGCGAGGAATAGCTACGCAGCGCGCCGCCGCTTTTTTATGCTCATAAAATGGTACCTTAACTGTAGGGAATAAAATTTAAATTTGAATAAAAATACGAATGACGACCTCTAATCTGATATTTAGTATTTAACGCCATCTATGTTGGCAGCAGTCTTTTTAGTTTGTATCGGTCAAGAGTCACTGTGGTACTGCTGTAACTCTATGTTTAACAGTTTGACAGGTGGACAACACTAGATGGCGTTGAATACTTCAACTAGTTGAGGCTGCGTTTTTTTTGGCCGCACAGCGGGTTTTTTTTCAATTGTTATTCGACTTAAAATCGACTTTGACTAACGGTGGACAATAAAATTTTAATACCTACTTATAATTTGACGAATGTTATTTACTTGAAATGGCCTATGTTTACGTTTTGACCACAGGTCGAATAGGACAGGCACGAAATACACCTTCCAACAATATTGAAAGCGTCTGTATAAGTAGTTATTGGTATTATATGACTATTCGATTGTAATTTGTAAACCATTTAAAAGAAACTGCTTAAAATTATGTATCTACCTACAAGTTAGACAACTTCAATATAGATCATTGTATGCAGGCATATAAAGCTTCCATAATTCATGTTCTAGCTAATAACTACCACAGTTGTAATTAACTGTACTTAATAATTTTTTTAAATATTAGCTTTTAATTCAAAGTATTCAATTTAAATTTCGTGATATTATTTTGACATTTATGGTGATGAATTTGTAGTGTAACCTAATTTTAATTTAACCGTTTGACCTGATAGAGTGCTGCAGAATTATTTTACTACCTAAATGTACTTCAAAATACACGTGTAGTAATTAATTCAATCAACAAAAAATCATGCTTTTGATTATACTTTTATGTTATATTATTAATTATGTAATGCATTTAAAACTAAGACAAAATATAAGAATCAGAAGTATTTTGGTAGGTACATACTTAATAGAAATTAGGTAAACTTAATCATCTTATGGCAGCTCTATTTTAATAATGTTACAAGCGGGAAAATATATTTTATTGAACGATTATAATTAATTTAACTACTGATTTTCAAATTTAAAAAAAGATTTGCAAATATTCCACATTGTAAATAAGTTATGTGAGAGTAATTCTTACAAATTGCTCAAATTAAATGTAGCTAGGATTTTGCAAATTTAATAATTAACTTAAATAAAAATTCTCTACCAGTATCGCCGTCCTTATTTAAGTTAAGATTTTGTTATTTATGTATTGTTAAAAACACCAGCCTGTAGCTCATGTGACATATTAATTAAAAATTTTACCTCGATAATCATTTAATTATGTAAGGTTTTGTTTACAGCCATATCAGGGTGAAATAGGGTGGTCCGGCAGTAGTGCTTTTTACGATTGTTTAACTCTTTATTGAAACACCATAATGCAGGAATATTAATAACTCTACCTCCTTGCCCTTGTCCTCTTCTATATGGCGTAGGCACAGTCTTTACAATAAAAAACATTATATACGAATATTAAAAATTTAAGATCTCAAAAACCTGTCACAATAGGCGTTCTTACCGCTCATAAGCTCTGCTATGTTTGTTACCTGGGCCGCGGGCCTGTACTTAAGCACTAAAAATGCAATATGCGCGTTCTGTGATATTTAACATTGTATAGATAGTTGTTTAATAATATAGTAATAAATGGTATATGGAATACGATTGTTTATTTTTTGCCTGCTCAACTCCTGAACGGTTGAATTTATCGGGTACTACATTCGGGATAAGCGGAGCTTTTCGTGAAGAAAAGTTGGTTTCCTTCCTTTTGTATGGTGGAAAGACATTCTATAGTGCCACACGTAGTATTATTATAATTTTTTTATTTATAATTTATTTCTTGACCTGGATACATAGTCCTTAAGTCGCAATATACGAATTTTCGAGTCGAAGTGACTTCAGTAAAGCGGTGGATACTTTACTGAAGCTTCTATGGAGTTTTGGATAGAATACGAAAATACACGTTTTTCGCCTTTGTACTATTTGCTTTTCACTCATGCACGTTTACGAACACTTAATGGCTAATAATCCACCATTATTACACATTAACACTCGAAGAAACATAGGTTTTAGTAAATAACACAAAATCAACAACAGCACATTTTCGCATTCCCGCCAAAACTCCGTATTATTATAATTATGTTCTGTGTTGCCACGCTCAAGTTGAAAATCAGTCGCCGAGCATCTGTCTCTGTTCAGCAGCTGCACTTGAGAGTTTTAGTATAAGTTAGCATATTCACCGTCTTCAAACACATTGTCGCTTGAGTGTCCGTCAGAATGAACGGTCACTATTCGTATTTAATGTTGAAATGGTGGCCAATAATTGCTGTCTATTTGTTCCTATTTGTTGCCTAGGTATTTTTATGATAATCAAAACATTTAAGGTGGCCGACCATTCTGACGTCAGGTTGACACGTCACTTGTTCGTAGGGTAGAAACTGTGTGGAATCAGTGAAATTTTCAAAAGCCAATAATTGCTGCCCCTTTGTTGCCTTCAACCTGACGTCAGAATGTACGGTCACCTTTAATGTTTTGATCAACTATTGTAAAAATAGTGAGGCAGTAAATTCTCGTGTTAGGCAGCAATCATTGGCTATCATTTCTACGTTCAATACGATTAGTGACCGTTCATTCTGACGGACACGCTTAAGACAAGCCAGAGTAGTAGTAACATGCGCACCATGACAAACTTTTGTCTACTTTTTTGTCTCGCTCTTTCTCCTGCGAATACGAGATAAATGCACGATAGAAGCATCGACAACATTTTTTCACAGAGCGCATGTTAGCTCGGCTGGCGAGATAGTTGTCAAATGCTAACCTATCAAATATGAAAAGGTAAACGTCGAGATGCAATTATTTTCCTACTTAGAAGACACGTCACTTAACATCTGGTCCATCTGATTTATAGTAATTAAAATATAACAAAAATGAAAAATAGAATAGAATAGAAACATTTATTCAGACAACATAATATTACAACATTAATAACAGATCTATTATTCATTAAGTCTTAACAAAATTAAAACAACAAATTCATAATCAACATTATACTAATCAATGTAATACGAGTTATGAATATAATTACTAGAGAAACTTATCATGACTAGAAAGTTTTAAGAATTTAAACTCTGGCTGTTTTTTTCTTCTAATACGCAATATACAAATTTTCAGCCTACACGAGTCACGGGGACTGTTACGAAGATACGTGGAATGGTAGGATCACTTATTATTTAGGTCTACAAATAAAATAATAATTATAGTTAAAATGAACCTGGTAGGCACTACTGAATAAAATTTCTTAGTAAGTAATACAAAAAATGACATAAATTTTGAGTTTATTTAGATACTGTAACGTAATATACCTTTTCCTATATTTGTTTTGTATCTTTCGTTGCTATAAACAATGAACATATTTCATCTAGAAATCTTTTGCATTTTCAAAATAATAAGGATAACAAATGAAGAAGTAACAACGCAAAGTTCTTGTTTTAAAAATAGATTCAGAACATATCTCTATATAATTTGTGTGTGATTCAGAAGACGCATTTCAAAAACACGTCGTTCGTACAACGTACCAACAATTTTTTTTTCTGTTCTTCATTGTAGTAGTTGTCTCGTATTCAGGCGGTGGCGCGCGCGGCGCGGGTGCAGTGCAGCGCCAGCAGGTCGAGCGCGCGGTGCACGACGTCGCGCAGCAGTGCCGCGCGCGCCGCACTGCCGCACGCGCTGCGCCACGCGTCACGCGCCGCCGCGCCGATCAACACCTGCAGTGCTGCAGAGGACGACCGCGCTCGTTGTTACGGTTTTTTAATACCATTCGGTAACGAGACGAGCTGGTCGTTTGCCTGATGGTAAGCATAACGCCGGCCCATAACAATTGCAGTGCCACTCAGAATTTTGAAACAATAAGACCTGCGCGGCACTGCAATGCGCTCGTTACTCGGAGACATTAGGTATTAGGTCTCGTAAACCCAGTAATTTTACTGGATACACGGGCTGCTGTTTATTTATTTTTAGCATTGTTTAGTTTGGTAAATGCAACTAGAAATGTCATGTTTGTTACCTGGCACCCGGTCCAGCAGTAAATCGACAGTGACGTCTATGTCAAGGGGGCGGAGCGGACGGCGAAACGCCCCCACGCCCCCCGCCTCGCCCCCACCCTCGAAGGCCGCGAACACCTGGCGCCGCAGCCACACCGCCAGCTCCGCCAGCCACGCGCTGATGATGGACTCCACCACGTCTGGAATACAACATGGAATGTACATGTACAGTGCCACAAGCTGACACGAACGTTTTAGGACCTTAAAGTGGTATACGACTCATTGACTCTGCTGATCTTACATTTGTTTTTTACTTGTAAGATAAAGCTTTCACATTCAAAATGCTTTATTCATATAGGCCTTAAGGCAGCACTCATGAAGCAGCGTGCGCCGTGCACGCGCGCTCCACGCCGCCCTCCACGCCTCGCTCCACGCCGCCCTCCACGACTCGCTCCACGCCGCCCTCCACGCCTCGCTCCACGCCGCCCTCCACGCTTCGCTCCACGCCGCCCTCCACGCCGCCCTCCACGCCTCGCTCCACGCCGCCCTCCACGCCTCGCTCCACGCCTCGCTCCACGCCGCCCTCCACGCCTCACTTCACGCCTCGCTTCACGCCTCGCTTCACGCCTCGCTCCACGCCTCGCTCCACGCCCCGCTCCACGTCACGCTCCACGCCTCGCTCCACGCCTCGCTCCACGCCTCACTCCACGCCACAGCGTCCCTCACCTGCGAGCAGCACCGTGCCGGCGCGCACCGCCGCGTGCCGCGCGGGCACGGCCGCGCACGCCGCGCTCAGCGCCGCGCTCCACGCCGGAGTGCACGCGTCCGCCCACTCCTCTGGAAATAGGAAACATACAATGTGTTCAATTAGCAACACAGAAGCAACGCAGTAGCGCCACTCACGCCAACTTATAGTCGCTGGACTGTACCTAAGTCGTCGGCGTCCCGGGCGGGGGCGCGGCGCGGCGGGGGCGCGCGCGGGGGCGGGGGCGGGGGGCGCGGCGCGCGGGGGCGGCGCGCGGCCAGCAGGCGCGCGGCGGCGGCGCCGGCGCCCAGCTCGGCGGAGGCGCACACGTAGCTCCAGGCGGCGGCGGCGGGGGCGCGGGGCGCGGGGGGCGCGGCCGGCGCCTCCTCCTCGCCCCCCACCGCCGTCTTCAGCGAATTGAACACGCCCGTCACCGTGCGCTGGAACAGTCTGCGCAGAGAATGTTTCTAGGTAGTAAAGCGGTTCTCACATTGGTCCTACATTAGTCTCACATTGGTTCCACAGTAGAGCACGCATCACTGTGTTCCGGTAAGATGACTAGAGCTACTACTAATAATCCTAAAAAAAAAACAAATAAAATTATGAAAATTGAAGTAACATTACTTACTTGTCAAGCCTTTGCATGTTGTTGTTTAAGCTCTGGTTGGGCGACGGATTCCGGTCCAAGCTCATGTCGTATTCATCTGCGAAAAATCAAATTTCTAGCTTAACTTTACAAAAAATAAAAAAGCTACGAACCGACTTCAGTGACAAACTACTAAACCGATTTTAATGAAATTTCTATGGGACCAATCTCAATGTATATTCTTTCAAATAAGAAAAGAATTTTCCAAATCGGTTTATAAATGAAGGAGATTTGAGGTAACAAACATAAAAAAAATACCCATCGAATTGATAACCTCCTTCTTTTTTGGAAGGCGGTTAAAAAGAAAAAACTTTAGTTATGATAGAGCCTACACTTGAAGTAAGATTACGTTATGTTAGTGGGAGGACTAACTCTTCTGCGAGTGTCCGTCTGGGTTGTTACCACCGCTTTGTGAGTGAAGTCTGCCGCCAAGCAGTAGTGTGCAAGCATTACTGTGTTCCGGTCTGATGAGCAGAGTATCCAGTGAAATTACTGGGCTTATGAGACTTAATACCTAATGTCTCAGGGTAACGAGCGCACTGCAGTGCCGCGCAGGCCTTTGTGTTTCAAAGTTCTGGGTGGCACTGCAGATGTTATGGGTCGGCGTTATGCTTACCATCAGGCAAACGACCAGCTCGTCTCGATACCAAATAACATAAAAAAAACAGCGCACAGTATCACAGTACGTACCGGCGAGCGTGGCGCTGTCGACGGGCCGCGAGCACGCGTGTTGCTGCGTGCGGCCGCGCGTTTCCTCCGCGCCCTCCCACCAGATTTCTTCTCTGCGGGTCACAGTAACACAATATGGACTACCCTCATCAGGTCAACTTTACAATAGATCGACTCTTAACTTTAAGGTGAAAATACACGGTTCAACCAAATTGAATCACTTTGGTTGAATGGAGCAGAAATGAAAGGAATGCTGTTGTTGCAATGACATTGAATGATTCACTTATAAGTTTACATGGATCAATTTGGTTGCTTCATCCAAATTGAAAGACAAAAGTGAACCGTGTATTTTCACCTTTATAAGTTTACATGGATCAATTTGGTTGCTTCATCCAAATTGAAAGACAAAAGTGAACCGTGTATTTTCACCTTTATGAAGACATTTTCAACAGCATACACAGATTTTGAAAAATATTACAATCACCAAGAAAATTGGCAGTTTACACAAAAAGTTTTTTGATGCCAATCGGTCCTGTTTTTTACTGGATCACAAGACTATTGGACCGATTGAGGTTTGAGTAGTAAAACCGTCACACCTGCCGGTCCCGGGCGGCGCGGGCTCCCGCTGCCGCAGCAGACAGCGCAGCTTGGCGATGCTGCTGGACAGGTCGGCCGCCTCCTCGTACTGTGGCTCGGGGGAGTCGGCCCCCCCGACGCCCCCAAACACCGCCGCCCCCCCGGGCCCCGGTAGCAACACCGGTATCGGCTGGAACAAGAAAACATTTACACACTCTTAGCCCTACACAATTAGAATCCATTCACCGTGAAAAAACTGGAAATTGAACGCTAGAAACGTCAAAAATTGGAGTCGGGCGTATCTACTGGGCGCTAAAACGCCCCATACAAATTGGACGGAACATCTGACGTCACTTGTTCGACGCGGGCCATAAAGCTGTACTAAAAACATGCATTTTGTTGACTGAGCCGTGAATTGTCATATTTTTTTTAATCACTGAATGTAAAGAATCTCATTGTATTTTTTAAATTACCATTTAATGACAGAAAAAATCGTTGAATTCGGGAAACTTTTAGATGCAGTATCTTTGTGGAAATTATATACTTTTTATGAATTTAATTTGTATTGTGTTGATGTGAAGTAGTTATCCTGTATACCGACAGTAATTATGTATTCTGTGTTTCATGCCACATCCCTATTTCGAATGTATGTAATGTAAAGAAAAAAAAGAAGTAAGTTGTCTCACCACGCTGTCTTGCGACGTGACGCGCTGTTGCTTCACGAGCTGCGGGCCGGCGCCGTTGGCCGCGTCGCCATCTGCACGCGAACAAACCAACTTTACATAGAAATAAGATTATATAAAGTGAGTAATTTATATAATCTTAATTAAAATGGATTTCCGCAAAGTAACGCCTGATTCCATCAAATAACTTTACATAGCTTGTCATCGTAGCTCGTGCAAAATTACATAAGCGCCGCGTACGCCTGCTACGAACATTAATCACAGTAATTCCTGCAACATGTAACCCTTGTTTTTGTATAATCTGCGGCGCAAGTACGGAAGTCGGTTCGATAAATTTGTCAATTCAAATCAATTAATTTATATGCCAAAATACATGAAAATTAGGATCTTAAAATTAATTGTTGGTACAATGTATTTGGTCTGCAAGCAGACGTGCAAATGTTTTATAAATAATTCTAGTTACAAAATTCCATATATTCCTTAAGACTATAAAAACAATTTGTAAGAAGCCATTCAGTCAATGATTTTTTAAATTTGTTACCGTCCAATATCTTAATGTCATTAGGTAAATTATTATAGATTGATATACACATATTATAAACATTTCTTTTGTACAAATCTTTTCGGGCAGGAGGCTGATATAATAGGTTAGCGAACTTTGCTCTTTTTTGACGGGAAATAATATCGATTCGTTTCTTAAAAAAATATGGGTGCGATCGAATCAAAAAACCCGATAAGATAAATTTATCGAATGTTGCGAGTACCGAAGTCGGATCGTAAAGTATTGTACTAGCTCTATATTCTCTTTGGATTCGAACTAGCCATTCGATAACTTTTGTCGATAGTATCGAGGTTCGATAAATTATATAAAAAGTCGATCAAACCCACTTTATCGATTTGAACTGTCAATTTTATTGAATTTTATCGATCCAAAAAGATCCGTACTTGCGCCGCTGTTGTAATTTTTAATCGATGGTTTAGTTTTAGTTTTTTTTATTATGGCTTTTTTTAGTTTTTTTTTAATCGATACGACAATCGTTGCCTTTTCAGTTTTGATTGAAGGTTATATCTGATTTGTATGTCAGTGTCAATTGTCTCTCCGACTTGACTTTGACAAGTCTTATCGGTGTAGCCTGCAAAGTTCATTGTTGACAGCTAGCCAGAAAGGAAAAAGATGTCTCACCTTTGTGCAAGATAGGGAAGGGCCCCAGCTCCGTGGGGTAAACTTTGTGGCGGGCTTCTGGCGAGCTTCTGTTGCTCTTGTCTCTCTGGGAAAGCGACTTATCCTGGCGACGAAAAAAAAACATAAACTTAGGCATTTAAACCGAGCTGTGCAGTTTTTAAAAGCTTTTATTTAAGTTCACAAGTTAACTTGGTATATTAGTTAGAATGTATGGTTCAGATGTTGCAACTGAATTTTGTACCAGTTTCTTTGACTAAACTAGGCTGAAATTTTGAACTCACCTGGTGACAATGCCATATTAGAGGGGAAAAGATTGTTTATAAAAGAGTGGTGTTTTTTCTTTAATTTTTAATATTTTTTTATCTATTTCTATACAAATAAATAAAATTGAAGTGTCTGTTTGTAATGTCAAAATATGACAGCTTTTTACTAAATTCATATGAAAATATATAAGGTAGGTACTTATAACAAAATCACAATTTTTAACATTTTTGTCTGTGTGTCTGTCTGTTCGGCTAATCTCCGAAACGGTTGGACGGATTTTGAGGGGACTTTCACTGGCAGATGCCTGATGTTATAAGGAGTAACATGGGCGAAGCCACGGGGCACATCTAGTCTTGCAATGAAATGTAAGTAATACCTGTGAATCGTCACTTAGGCCGGTGAAGCGGAGACCTTTCCTCAGGCCGGCGATGCCGAAATCCAAGAGTCCCTCCATCATGCCAGCTGCCTCGTCCTAAAAACACATCCATTCCTTATTGTTACAAGCCAAATTATTAGAACAAAGAACTGAAGACCCACTCCGAAAAGTGAATGAAAACGGCAGCACATGTCTATCTAATTATTTCACCAAGATTTTTAAGTCACCTCCGGATGACAAGTTAGTTTTCATTCTATTGTTGCACCAACAGCTAGTGATGTCTGAATATTTCTATTGACACTAGACTAGTATTTATTTAAATAAGAAATAAGTAATTAAAAAGGTCCCTGACTATCGATTGTTGACATTAGATTTGTTACTTAAATCGATACGACATCTCTATTTCTGGTGTTTCCTCGTGTCTTAACTAGGATGCCAAACTGATTAGACTACGACAAATATTTTTTCCTCATGGCCCAACTTCTTGACACAACCTGTACAAAGTACTATCACGGGTTCATATAGTTATACACACAATAACACAACAAATACGTAAAACTACTCATACTCACCTATCAGAATCACATAAAATACAGATAGTGTTACCACAAAAAAACTATTTTTCATCGCCTGTTTAGCTAGGCAGCGTCTAAACATAAACGTCAAAAATGATTAGAAATGACACAACAGAATTGTGTCAGACAATGGTTAGACACTACTAAAATCAGGATTTGTGGTTGTCCATATTTAATCGCGCGACTAAGGCATATTTAGGGGAGGTTTAACATGTGTTTAATTTTTTTGTGGTAAGACCTATAGTCACGATAATTATGTATTCCTACTGCCTGGTCATACAAATCTCACAAACCTTACATGTGTAATAAATACTACAGCAAAGTGTTTACCAATAACTAGTACAAACTAGTTCACAGTTCACGCACAATTTCACATCAAAGTCATGCAATCACAACCAGCGCCCGGCATGCAACATTTAGCGGACGAGCACAGTGCTACCGCGCGGTTGGAACACGCAAATCTACAGTCAAGTGACTTTTAAAAATGCGGGATCAGACTTCGACGTAACTATTGCGATATTTCAATTCCCCCCCCCCCCCTCCCCCATTTTGTCCATCTTTAGGGGTGGTTTTCATTAAGAAAATAGCCTTGAGATATAACTTACTCATTAAAACAATAATTTAATCGGTTGAGAATTATAACTTAACTTGAAAAATGTAAAACCATTATTGGCTTTAGGTAACGTATATAAGTAATGTTAAGATTATTTTAAGAGCTGTGGTTTTTATGAATAAATTAATTAATTAATTAAAAGAAACCGTCCGAGATTTCCTTGTCGCGGGTGACGTAGGCTCACGTGAGCGTTTATCGCACCAAGTACTAAGCGCCCCTTCTGCTCTCTCTCTATTTTGTGGTACAAGCCTTTTGTTACACCATTACCCCACTCGTCCTACATGCTATACTTATTTTAAGCAACATTTCACCGCAATGAAAATGTATTTGATAGCCTTTGATTACAAATTTAAAGTTCCAGTATTTGTGAAGCTTCGAGGAAACAGTCCAATAAAGAAATGTGCGCAAACTATACGTATATTCATCGATGAAGAGTAAGCTGTTGATAGAATGTGAATATTCGCTAGGACACCCTACTAGATAACAGTTGTTAGTGGGAGGACTAACTCTTCTGCGAGTGTCCGTCTGGGTTGTTACCACCGCTTTGTGAGTGAAGTCTGCCGCCAAGCAGTAGTGTGCAAGCATTACTGTGTGCCGGCTTGATGAGCAGAGTATCCAGTGAAATTACTGGGCTTATGAGACTTAATACCTAATGTCTCAGGGTAACGAGCGCACTGCAGTGCCGCGCAGGCCTTTGTGTTTCAAAGTTCTGGGTGGCACTGCAATTGTTATGGGCCGGCGTTATGCTTACCATCAGGCAAACGACCAGCTCGTCTCGTTACCAAATAACATAAAAAAAAAAAAAACAGAAAGTTTTGTTTCAAATAATAGTATTTTTTTGTTTGTTTTAAGTTTGTCTCCACGCGGGTTAGCCAATATCAAGTTAACAATAAACTTCAAGTTCTAGTGTCAAAGACGTCATTTTGACGACTCAATGTCAAGACAAAGTCAACGAACCTTCCAGAAACCCACCGTACCCGTTCCAAGTTGGTATAGACCGAGCATGAAGGGCAAGAAACTCGTCTCGACATTATTTAAAAAAAAATAGTTTTTACAATGATTCTAATGCTAAAAACTAACAATTTAAAGTTTAGTAATCGCCAGGAGGCTCCTAAGCTGTTTGCCTCCATGCATCTTTGTCATCTACATAATCCTTAATTTTGTAATACGCTTTTTTAATTTAATACATTCTTGACTATACGTTTAAACTTTCAGTAAATGCTTTAGGAACACAGATTATTTAGCCTGTTGATAGCTCATAAACACAATTCCTCATACAAACATATCTCACCGGCGCGGGCAGGGGGCGAGGTAATATTCTATGCTTGCAATTGGCCGATCATTTGGATGACGTAATTTAGTGATGTGGTACGACTACTACTGAACAGAATAATATCGATAAAATTGAATAGGTAGTTAGCATCGCATTCTTGATTCCCTGACATATACGATTAATAATAAATTATTATATGGAAAACCTAGACAATACATACTTACTTTATAAATTAATCTATAATACTACTTATAATAAAACTCCAGGTCACATTTTTTTTGGATGGCACTCCTATCTATACTGAAGCCAAAACTGTATTTTTATTTTTGTCTGTCTGTCTGTATTTTGGCCACGCATCACGTCGAAGCTACTGAATGGATTCCATGACTTGCGATGTATGGAACCAATTCTCTTTTTGAGTCGCTTCTATCCACTTTTCCTTGATTTCTGGGATGTCTGGAAATCTAACAACAAAAGGCAGAAATACTTTAAAAAAACCGGGAACCTACTTCGATGAAAATATCGCGATATATGAAAATACAAGTACCATTTTTTCATCTTTAGATGTTCTTCCATAAAATGTATATGGGACCACCTTGAGATGATACACTTTCAAACAACAAAAATAATTTTCAAAATCGGTCCACAATTGACGGAGAAATCAGTTAAAATACTTAAAAAAATACATACAGTCGAACATTTAACCTCCTCCTCTTTTTTCGAAGTCGGTTAACAAATCCAAACGAAAGGTTATTATTTTTCCAAAATAATTAATAATAGTATATATATATTAATTGTAAAGTATACATTGAATATCGATAAGTTATAAGTCTGCACTCGTACTCGCAGTGGCGAGTAGTGCATTTACATAGTTCGTTTTCGCATGAGGGGAAGTTGTATCATTAGTCAACAGGATTTATAGTCTTTGTTTAGGAATTTTGTTGTAGAACACCATACGCCAGGAACGATTTGTTAGTTTTACTTAATCTGAACCCGGGTATAACAATTTTATGTTTATTTCTAGTATTTAACTCATGTACATCATTGCACTTTTTAAGTTAAATTTAGTAATATTTTTACGTACATAAATTATTTCTTTAAAAAAATTGCTTTAAAAAAGCGACGAACCGACTTCAGTGACAAACTACTGAACCGATTTTGACGAAATTTTTATGGGACCAATCTAAAAGTATATCCTTACAAATAAAAATAGGAATTTTCCAAATCGGTTTATAAATGACCGAGATCTGAGGTAACAAACATAAAAAAATTAAAAAAAAAATACCCGACGAATCGATAACCTCCTCCTTTTTTGGAAGTCGGTTAAAAAGACTCGATTCGGCATTCTTTTTAAAAACTGAGTGGGGTGTCCCAGCGTGTAAGCGTATAGAGCATGCAAGGGACATACGCCGGCGCGACAGGGCTCCGCGCGGACCTGCAGGTCTCCTATCTTGTGCTTGGCGTGCGACACGGTGCAGTGCAGCTCCTTGAGCACGTCGGCAGCGCCGCCGGCGGGCGCGGCGCCGGCGGGCCCGGCGGCGGCGGGCCCGGCGGCGGCGGGCGCGGCGGTGGCGGGCCCGGCGCCGGCGGGCCCGGCCCGCGCCGGCTCCAGCTCCAGCGGCTCCTCTTCGCCTGGAACGTTCACAACAACGTTTTCTCCCCGCTACGGGAAACACAAGATGAAGCTGCAGCCCTACCTACCCGCTAGTAACAATCATCTCCGTTTTTAAAAAACTATTACAAAACAAGAAAAGAAAGAAAATACTTTTATTTCAGGACACAGCATTACGGTTTTACACATTCTACTTCATATTATTGTTTGTTGGTTTGTCCTTCTTCCACGCATTAACGGAGCAACGGATCGACGTGATTTTTGGCATAGGTACAGTTTAGGGACCGGAGAGTAACATAGGCTACTTTTTATCCCGGAAAATGCACGGTTCCTGTGGGAACGCGTGTGAAAACCGCGGGCGGAAGCTAGTATAACAATAAGATTAAAATAAGAGGCAGACAAAGTAAATTAAAACCAAATGTTGCGTGATGTTATGACAAAGTTTCCGACTCAGCTTGCTATTAAGGTCCAAGGACCTTAATAGCTGATATTCAGTCGGAACCCACGCTACTAATAGTAGTAGTTTTGGAACGAATGATATTAACGGAACAACATTATTCCAAATGAAATGAAATGAAATTAGTTTATTTGTGAGAATTTTGGGTACAGTATGAGCATTGGTGTCACAGCAGGATGTTTCCATCAAAATTCTGCCTACAGAGGCGTACAAATATCAAATCATGGAAATAAACAAGAACAAGAATTTACATTTTTACGAAATAGTACATCCATAAATCAAAATCATTAATAAATTGCATAAATGTCATTAAATTGTCACGTGAATGGACAACCGAAAAAATAAAATCAAAATTGTGTTAAACAGAGTAAAAAAAAATTCATAAATATGAATTATGTCTTTTCAAACCTACAGAATTATAGTTAAAAGTTATGAAGATTGAATATTAAATTAATTATGTGTGTAAGTCAAATAATTATATTTTTATCATATAAAAACAAAACGAAAACTAGCGAGAACCAAGAGTTCACAGAAACAGAACTACACACAACTTTAGCACCCTAAACTCGCGCATTAGCTCGAAGAGGCAATGTTCAGGCTACATCCGTAACGCATACTATAAGACAAAGTTGTAGAATCTATATGTATATGGTAGCGTACCGAACCACAGCGGCTGCGGTGACTTGCCCCCCTGGCGCTCCGGGCTACCCTCGGGCTCGCCGTCCTGCCCCCACAGACGGCTGCAACAAGGAACATTATTGTAGCTCTATACTACAACTTAGAGGTGTTAACTCAGAAGTTGCACAAAAGAAATGCTATTGAAAGTGATTCTGGCCGTTTACAAATTGACTTGTATAGAGAAAACCACTTCAAAAAACAGTGGAAAAAAGCGGTATCTCCAAGTGGTCTTGTCTACTTCAATGCACATGTACAGCATACATGATATAAACCATCACAAGTAGTTAAATTTAAAAACAGTTTTCTTTTCAACTGCATTTACTTGATGCTGCGCAGACCTTTGTGTTTGAATATTCTGGGATGGGTTGGCGTTATGCTTACCATCAGGCATACAACCAGCTTGTCTACCAGCTATCAGCATAAATAATATATATTTCAAATTATCTTCCTTAACAGAGGTACGTAAGCCGAATGTCCCATACAAACGAACTTCCCTGTTCATTTGAAAATTACAGGTCAGATTTAAATGAAATTTTGCATGTATAAGCGGATAAGCAGCATCTAGGGGCAAAATGTGTTCGTTTTGGTTCAAACACCACTAACATCAAATTAGAGCGAAGTGAATTTTCAATATTTCCACCACTAAAACGACTCGTTTTGAACTGATTATTTTCATATAATAAACTCGTTCAATCAAAAAACTTTTGCACCTTACCCCTCGGTAATATAGTAAACTTTGAAAATAATACATAATAATAATTGAAATAGATTATGTCCATTCAAAATGAAAAAGGAACTTCGAAAAGTTATCAAAAAAATGTAAAATATTATCGACATTTTGCAACCGCTTCGTCACACGCGGGGTGAGGTAACGGGGAGACGCAGTGAGGCTACGGAAACTCCCGAGTCCCGACAGTTGCCAGTTACAAGTGAAACAGGAACAATATTTACCGCTCGGCGCTAGGCCCATCACGGAGTTGGGCGAGTCATACGTACCCTTCTTAAATGGGTGTTTCTTCACTAGGCGACCAAGCTCCAGCACCAATTTCAGTGGACGCATAATTCTATGAAATTGTACTGCATGCTGTCTCACTTATGACAGACACCTAAAGAACTGATACAGCCTTATGATATCTTAATTTCGTACTAAAATCAATCAACTTATGCATTTGATTATTTATGGACTGAGCTATAACATATTTTAAGTTAGCTATCCACGGTGAAGGTTATGATGAATGGGTGTGATGATGCTGACCTGAGAGTGATCTCTCCATCAAGGCTCGCCAGCAGGTCCTGACCGAGGCTGATGCATTGCAGATCCATGTCCGTCTCCCAAGTCTTCACACTGCCTGGAAATTACAACACAAAATTTTAGAATAAACTTATTTGGAATACAATCTTTCCTTCACAATTAATAGTCTTGCAACCAGCTCTAATATCAGGATGTTTGAACCGCACAAACACTTCTCACTTGGCTTAACAACCGACCGATTTGGCATAATGTAAAAATTTCTAATTTGTAAATTGAATGTGTATTTTAAAATTCAAAATTCAGTATGTTTTAGAATATTTAAATTACTATAAAAGTTACAAAATTTAAGTACTGGTTTTTGTATTTGTATCCTGCAACCTAATAAAAAGAAAGAAAACAATAAAATTTAATAAACTACCTGTCACATTCAAATTCAACTTTATCACTTGTGCTCCATCTTTCACATTCAATTTTACATACATAAAAGTATACCTATAACATATGTATAAGAAACTCCTTGTATAGAAAGTATTAATATTGTTTCTAGATTTTCTATCTTGTTGCAGATCTCTGAAAAGGAAACATTAATTCACCAATCTAATCCAAAATAACATGAATTTAATCTATCACCTTACCTTCAATAATTCTGTCATATATCTTCACCTCATTCCGCCCCTGTCTACCCCTTTTTTGCCTCAATACAGGTGATGATTTTATGTCCAGCAGCAGATTTGTATCCACTGCCTGCTCTTCCACTATGATTTGCATATTTGTAATAACTTCCTCGGCGCTAACTTCCTCTGCTACATCCACATTCTTCACCACAGATGGAACAGGGACCTCCTTTTTTTCCGTATTGGAAATTTCCTCGTTTACTTCCCTGTCTATGTTTTCTGTTTCTACATACTCTTCACCGGTCAAATATGTCAGCACCTTATCATTTATCCAAGTGGGATTGGCCAAGGTGTTTTCAATGTATACATCTAGCCTTTTAGACAGTATTCTGACAAGCAATTCTGAATGCGGAGTGTCCCATAGCTCCCACGGCAGCAGTTCCTTCATGACAATTCGTAAGATGTTCGTACAATGATCTGCTGTTGTGTACTTAGTATTTGGTTCAGAGATAGGATGAGAGGTTTTGTAAAGAGATTCAATAGTGCTTAATGGAGATTTTTCTTGTCTTTTTACAGCCTTTTTGTATTCTTTAATGTGAGTAGTTACAATTGTGCACATGTCAACAAAGACATCTTTGGTTTCAATATTGTTGCAGATCTGGGAATAAATTGGTGGTTAAATTATTTTACGCCATGCCATACATATACTAATATTATTAAGATGTAAAGTTCGCTTTTGTTCCTTTGTTACCACAAATCTATAGACTCATTGGTTTAATTCCTTTTACTAATGTGAAGCTACATTATCCCTGAGTGCTATGTATAATATACTCCATTTATTCTGACTACATGCATACGAAACCACAAGCAACAACAAAAAGGACATCAAATGATGATAGTAGAACTAATAATAAAAATTACCATAAAAGCTTTCCCAATCATCTGATCCAGCATCTGCTTACAGGCGAATGGGAACCCGATCTCCTGAGACACATACGGCACGTACCAGGATGAAATCAGCTTCCTCTCTAGAACTGTCGATATCACGCTCAGTTCATTTGTATCGTACTCTTTCCATTCATAAGTCACCGGTTTTCTCTGCTCAGGCAAATATCGCTTCAGAAACGCTAGGTACGGGTAATTTTTCGCAAACGCTTCTAAATCATACTTTAAAGGTTTATTCAAACGCAATAGCCATTGGATGCACTTGAAACTTAGCAGCACGGAAATGATAAATACAGCTAGGATGTACAAAGGGAACCAAACTCCGGATAAAAGAGATATATCGGTGATGTAGTTGAGTAGCACGCATAGGACAGTGCCACTGCTTGAAATAATAGTTAAATTTTCGAGAAGATTTCTTTTTAGTAGCATTTTCAATTATTTAGTAATTTGAGCGAATATAAGTTCATTATTTAAGACCCTACTAGGCGCCAATGGCCTTGCTCGAATGGGTGGAGTCAATCCCACTTCACCCGCGCGGTCCACACTTCGTCTTTCAAGAACATCGCAAAACCTAACGTCATAGAATACGCGGATGAACGAACGCGCGTGCGAGTAGCGCGCACGGCATCTTCTTTGCCTATAATTCTTTGAATTCATTTAGTGGAAAGTTCTTCATTGAAAGTGAAGTTTGATCATCATTATCCATACTATCCATACTTCCATACTAAATATATCCTATATCCTACTCTATTATAAATGCGAAAGTTTGTTTGTTGGTTTGTTAATTTGTTGGTTTGTCCTTCTTTCACGCAGTAACGGAGCGACGGATCGACGTGATTTTTGGCATAGTAATAGTTTATGGACCGGAGAGTAACATAGGGTTCTTTGTATCCGGAAAATGCATGTTTCCTGTGGGAACGCGGGTGAAAACCGCGGGCAGAAGCTAGTTATATTATTAATGCGAAAGTGTGTTTGTTGATTTGTTGGTTTGTCCTTCTTTCACGCAGTAACGAATCAACGGATCGACGTGGTTTTTGGCATAGATATAGTTTATGGACCGGAGAATAACATAAGCTACTTTTTGTCCCGGAACAATGCACGGTTCCTATGGGAACGTGGGTGAAAACCGCGGGCAGAAGGTAGTTCGTAAATAAACGGGACGGACGCACATGAGATCATACAACGTTGAGATTTATCTCAAAACATCGCTGTGGACTATAATAAAAGTACAGACAGCCAATTTGCTCCGTAACGTTGAAATTTGTTACACCTTTTGACCCAAAAACGAACGTGTACGTAAATAAATGATTTTCGGGTTATTTTTTATTTTTTACTTTTGTAGTCATGTTTTTTATGTTGATGTCATTTACGAGGTATCGAGTCATCTGCGAGTGTCCGTCTGGGTTTCCGTTTTGTTCATGAAGTCTGCCGGCAAACAGTAATGTGCAAGCATTATTGTGTTCCGGTTTGTTGAGCAAAGTAGCCAGCGAAATTACTAAGATATGAGACTTAGTTATGAGCACACTGCGGTGCCGCGCAGGCTTTTGTGTTTCAAAGTTCTGAATGGCACTGCAATTTTTATGGGCCGGCATTATGACTCCTATCAGGCAAACGTCCAGCTCGTCTCGTTAACCAATACAATAGAAAAAATAGACAAGTGTGGGTTGGACTCGCGCGCCGAGGATTCCGAAAAGACTTGTAAGCATGTAAATAGTTCGTTCAAGACTGGAATCGTTAGGTCCTTTTACAGCTACATTCAACAAAATAATTAACCCTAAAAAATTGTACACAATACACTCATTGATAATGTGCGTGTGTGTGAGTGCGTGCGTGCGTGCATGCGTGCTTGCTTGCGTGCGTGCTTGCTTGTGTGCGTGCTTGCTTGTGTGCGTGCTTGCTTGTGTGCGTGCTTGCTTGCGTACGTGCGTGCGTGCGTGCTTGCTTGCGTACGTGCGTGCGTTTGCGCGTGTGCACGTGTGCGCGTGTGCGAGCGTGTGCGTGAGCATGTGTGTGCATGCGTGCGTGCGTGCGCTTGCGCGAGCGTGTGCATGCGCGTGCGCGTGTGTGTGTTATACATAATTAGTTTTCGGATTTTTCGCTTTACTTGTGGTATAAGACAATACTTCTTGCCAAATTTAATGATTCTAGTCTCTTGGTCTATTGCTCTAGGTCTCCGTGAACCACCCTATAGGTCTTGAATGGATTTTAAATCGTTATCATTTTCGATATCAGCACCCCGAGAAACCTAGAAAATGGCACCCATATTATCGATTTACTAAAAAAAAATCCGCCATCTTGGATTTAAAAATGGTTGTCATTTCCGTAATCAGCACCCCTAGAAATCTCGAAAATGACACCCATACCATTTAATTGAAAAAAAAAACGTGTCCGCCATCTTGGATTTTAAAATCGTTGTCATTTTCATTATCAGTACCCTGAGAAACCTCGAAAAAGACACCCATATCCTTTTACTAAAAAAATTTGTCCGCCATCTTGGATTTTAAAATAGTAGTCATTTTCAAAATCAGCACCCTGAGAAACCTCCAACACGACACCCATATCATTTTACAAAAGAATTGTCCACCATCTTGGATTATAAAAGAATTTTTCATTTTTGTACACAGTACCCCGAGAAATCTCGAAACTTACACCCATAGCATTTTATTGAAAAAAAAAATATTGTCCGCTATGTAGGATTTTAAATCGTTGTCATTTTCGATATCAGCACCCCGAGAAACCTAGAAAATGGCACCCATATTATCGATTTCCTAAAAAAATGTCATCTTGAATTTAAAAATGGTTGTCATTTCTGTAATCAGCACCCCGAGAAATCTCGAAAATGATACCCATACCATTTTATTGAAAAATAAAAATGTCCGATATCTTGGATTTTAAAATTGTTATCATTTTCGATATCATTTTTACTGTAGATGGCCCTGATCGTTTGGTGGTCGTTTGCCTGATGATAAAGATAACGCCGGCCCATAACAATTGCAGTGCCAATAAATACTTTGAAACAAAAAGATGCAGTACCGCATTGTGCTCGTTAACCTGAGTAATTTTACTTTTCAATTTAATTTCCAGTCTTTCTTAAACAGTTCTAAACCTCCCGATATTCCTGTAGCTGTCGCTAATAATTTGTTTACCAATACATATATTTTCCACTCGTAAAAATGATGTAAGTACGTAAACAAGAAATTGTAATCAAAAATGTAACCCATTCAATATGTATACGAGGAGCGTCCACGCGCAAATCACGGAATGAATCACATTTCACCGCTCTAGACGCTACTCTTTGAGCAAGCTTCAAACCCACACGATAACAAATACTTGTATTGTATATCATTCACGCACACAAATATGTAACGTCGGCGGACAGCGTTCGCAGAGCAACGAGCGACACAACCTCCCCGTCTGAATGCCAGTGCATGACTGCCGCGCGCGCCCGCGCAGAGCACCTCTGAGACTTGTACATTTGGAATTCAGTTTTTTGATCATTTCTTTGCGAAATATTGCTCTATGCACAAATGAAACGGCCAGTTTATATTTTCTTCCTTATTTTTTGGTGTAAAATTAATCCCAAACGTCTAAGTCATTTAGAAGTTTTAGGGAAAATAGTTTTAAAACAGCATGCTGTTAAACATTTTTTCAAGCCATAAGTAATGGTAACACAAAAAAATCAATCAGTGAAATTAATGCCCTTGAATTGATCATTCAGGTAGTATTTTTTTCAAGTCGTTAAACCAAGCCGTGTGGGAGTTTTAGGAGGAGAAAGTAGTCGTTTTGGCGATCCTAGCCCCTGATTTCAATGATGTATTCAATTTATTTCTAAATAGGTAAACACACAGATCAATTGGGTAAACATTTAAAAGTTTGTGTTGTGACCACGGGTGCCAATCTTGATACAAAATATACTCGCCGTAGTGTCTATGGCTCACATATAGAAAATGACAGTCCATTGCCGCCATGTTTGATTTTTATGTCAAATCTTAATTTGTCAAACCTAAATAAGTAAATAACCGCCATTACAGTTTTAAGGTTGATCGAGTGAAGTTTTGCGTCGATTTAATTCCGTACCTTACCTCTCAATTTGTGAAGCTGTAATACAAGTAGCATTATGTACAACAAGTGCTGTGTTGTGAATTGTGCTAGTAGACGAAAGGACGTCAATTTGCATAGATTTCCAAAAACTGAGATAAGACTCCAAAAGTGGTTACAGTGTAATCAATTGTGAAAATTTAAGAAACTTGAGCTTCGAAGATCTTCACAAGCTGTTTGTATGTGAAAAGAATTTTGAATAAAGGTTTTTCACAAAAGCACTGCAGAGGTCTCGTCTGCGTATCCACGCCTGTCCAACGTTATTCATTGATGAAGAGATAACTAATGGAGCTCTGTGATTGAGAACATTGTGATGTTATTTCTGAATGCATTATTGATATGAATCTGCGATTAACTGTTTTTAACTGGTGCAGTGTTATCAATAGAATATTAAAAGGCACAGATGTTTTTAGGTTAATAAATAAAAGTTTGCCTTGCATGCAAGAAAAACCATATAATAAATGTAAAACAAAATTGAAAAATAAAAAACTAGTGAATATACTATGTAGTTTTTTTATATTCTAATCCTAATTAGGGATATTACTATATAGCCAGTAGGTACCTAACATGGCAAAAATACCTGAACCCAAAAAGAAAAAAAATGTAATTGCATAGGTAAAAGACTATATTCTCATTCATACAAAAAAACGAAGCAGTTGTCAAAATCTATATGTGAGCCTCGTTACGGCGATTTTTTCTCTATGAAAGTCATCCGTCTGATCCTCTCAGTAGTCTGTGGTTGTGACAATCAAAGGTGACACTGACAGTGACACTTTTGCATCCTTATCCTTAAGTGTATAAGTACTCTGTGCATATTCTTCTTCTTCTTTCTTTATTTCCTGGCTTCTGTGGCTCTGTGCATATTATTTCTTCTTCTTCTTTCTTTATTTCCTGGCTTCTGTGGTATGTTCGCCACAATTTCGCCAATGTCAAGTAGGTACTATGATAGACGATCAAACAAAGGAGATTCAGTGCTTGGAGAGAATAATTTGGTCGGTGAATATGAAAACTAGGGATGAATTTTACATCTGAAACAAAATACACAACAAATATGAATACACTACCTACTACATGTGCATATTATTTATCTCTATGACTCTGTGCCTTCAACTGTCAGCTGTCACTGTGGGAATGAGTGTTTTTTTTTTTGGCTCCACGTGATTTGCCTATTTAGCCAGTGTCAAGCGGCGCGAGTACGGATCTTGTCGATAAATAAAATTCGATAAAACTGACAGTTAAAATCGATAAAACCATCTTTATCAATTTTAACTGTCAATTTTATCGAATAAAACCCACTTTATCGATTTTTAACTGACAATTTTATTTATCGAAAAGATCCGTACTCGCGCCGCAGGATTGTGCTCACCGCGACATCGCCAATCGACCAACGGCACAGGCCACAGCGTTAGTCATCACACACAGACACACAATTGATTTTCCTATACGGTAAGACCATAGACAAAACAAAGCATTCATCGGTTGTGTTATGTTTGATTTGATGATGATTGTAGTTGAAAACGAGGCGCACGGAACGAGCAAGGCGTATCTACTCTAGTGACGTTAAATAAGAACCTAGAGTTTTAGCTTTTAAAATCTATATCGAATTTGACACGAATTATGTATTCCAAAATAAATATCGATATATCGCGAATAAAAAGTAGACGATATAATTATGTCGATAATTTTTGAGAAAATATCGATATTTTGATATATCGATATATTTTGCCCAAGCCTATCTACCGTGTGCTCTTGTGACTTGTGACCCTTATAATATATTTCTCTATGCTTGTGACTCGTAGACGGACTACCTTCTCTGTCTACGTTGTGACTAATCAGTGATGTGATCACAGAGTACTTTTCTATAATCTGCGGCGCAAGTACGGATCTTTTCGATAAATAAAATTCGATAAAATTGACAGTTAAAATCGCTAAAACCCACTTTATCGATTTTAACTGACAATTTTATTGAATAAAATCCACTTAATCGATTTTAATTGTCAATTTTATCGAATTTTATTTATCGAAAAGATCCGTACTTGCGCCGCTGATCGCTGATGTGGTCTGTGTTTACCAGTGTTTACGTTTACGGTTTATCACATGAGAGTAGTTTTCTATAAACTGAAAAACCTCGTATTGAAATGCCGAAATGTGTGAATTTTTACTGTAACTACTGATTTTTGATAGATAAACTTATTCAATTATACTGTGACTGCAAAATAATTCATCATGATCGAAATATATAAAGCATTTTTCCAATGGATAATGTGAGTACAAATAATAACTAAACTATGAAGATTATACTGTATGACTGCACAAACGTGCATTTTAAGTCCAATTACCTTTTCTACACGATAGTATGTATAGTAGTATTCGTCAAAAGCGTAAAACGACTAAAACACCTGCATTGCGTCTTTTGATTACTGATTTTGATATTGTTTTTTTTTTACATTTACAGCGATTTCGACGTTGCTAGCTTGCTATTTTATCTACAAGTACCTACTAAATTTGTCCGTATGGCACTCTTGATCTTGCTGCTATGTAGTAGTATTCCCTACTGCCATTTTCATTCATATTGTTACACAATAGTACATTATATAGGGATATTATATTATATAGTGATGTTATAGATAACTATAATATCCCACTTTACTCCTGCTCTCACACCCATAACCTATCCCAAATCCACCGCTAAACTACATACTGCATCTTAGCTTTACATTGAGTGAGATGCTGTCAAACGCAAGCAAATTTCATGTAAAAAAACTACTATGTACCTCTCCCCCATATATGCTTCTTTATTCCCCAAGTTGTCTCGAAAAATATACTTTATAATATATTTCTAAGAAAACACATACAACTCCATTACACATTACATTCAACAAATTTGACACGAAACATAGGCATTTTTTTTTCATTGCACAAATATTTGTTTCCTTGCACACTTTAACTAGGAAAAAATGTCGTAACACAAATTTACGTACTAAAAAATTATTGTCAATTGTGTATTGGTCCATGTTCTTAATTAATTACCATAATTTTTGTTTGTTTGTTTAGGTTACTAGTTGTGATACCTACTCTCTTCATCGGAATACTTTTAATATGTACATTCACACTGGTACCATTCGCATTCATATTTGCATCCTGGTACATGAGGATAAAGGAACGGAAGCTGGAGAGAAGAAAACGTGATGGAGCCAATGTGGCATTCTTCCATCCTTACTGCAATTCGGGAGGAGGAGGCGAAAGAGTGCTCTGGGTTGCCATCAGAGCATTTCTCATCAGGTAAAAACTAACAAGTCTTTCTACTAATCCAATTGTTTCAAAATTGATAATGGATTATCAAAAAATTGTTACGTTTGACACTTTGACAAAATGTAGCCTATGTCACTCTCCAGACCATACACTATCTCTATGCAAGAAATCACATAAATTTGTTGCTCCGTTGCTGCTTGAAAGAAGCTCAAATCAACAAATAGACTAATGCATTTATAATATACAAACGGTATGCTAGATTCACATTCAATGTCAACTTAAGGCTTAGCTAGACAGGAGAGTAATATAAAATGTCCTTCCAATATGAGGCAACCCAAGCTCATTGCAGGATTCAAACTATCAACCTAGGTATCAGAGCCCAACCGCACCACTAAGGCTGAGATTCAGAGATGAATCTAAGCGTGGACTCACTCTTCCATACATCAAAATTCTATACAGTTTTGACATATGGAAGCCAAAGTCTACTCTTAGAATCATCTCTGAATCTTAGCCTTAGTCACTAAGTTTTATCGCAAATCTATTTCAGATATCCTGACACAAACATATTCATTTACACTGTGGAGACAGCAGAACCGCAGACCATCCTAGACAAAGCCCAAAACCAATTCAATGTCAAAGTTGAACCGGACAGAATTACATTTGTCAGGCTGACCTTGAAAAGAGTCATAGAGGCCAATTCTTATCCATATTTCACGCTGCTGCTGCAGAGCCTTGGCTCCATGCTGCTGGGCATGGAGGCTTTCATGAAGCTAAACCCTGGTCAGTGCAATCCTTTTTGATGTGTTACAAAACAAGAGTAAACACTTTTAGCTGGATGTAAAAGAAAAGTTTTTTTTTTATGTTATTTGGTAACGAGACGAGCTGGTCGTTTGCCTGATGGTAAGCATAACGCCGGCCCATAACAATTGCAGTGCCACCCAGAACTTTGAAACACAAAGGCCTGCGCGGCACTGCAATGCGCTCGTTACCCTGAGACGTTAGGTATTAAGTCTCATAAGCCCAGTAATTGCACTGGATACTCTGCTCATCAAACCGGAACACAGTAATGCTTGCACACTACTGCTTGGCGGCAGACTTCACTCACAAAGCTGTGGTAACAACCCAGACGGACACTCGCAGAAGATTTCTTGATTAAAACTTTCGTAAGTAGGGTAAAACACCCAATTATCAGCACTTTAAGAGGTTGTCTCATTTCAAATTGGTTTTTTAAATTAAAAGCAACTTATATCAGCTAAATTGTTGCGATTATTAAACATCTTGTTTATTAATCTTTATATTTGTATAACTTTTGAAACGATAATGTTAACAATACGAGAGAATATTAAAAGAGATTGAAAAATGATCGTATCTCCATTTATTGGCATGCTTGTACCCAGATATTGGCACGAAATTACCCAATTATCAGCACCAAGATTGGAGCAAATAAAATTCTTCTACAAATAGAGTTGTAAGGCTTTTATTAAAATATAGGCCATTTAGAATTAGACCTAGGTATTCCAAGAAAATATATCCGTAACAAGTTACAGTTAAAACTCTTTTTTTTTCAGTTTTTTCAGTAATTTACTTTTGTCTTACTAATCTTTGTCACTTTTTTCTTTTCTTGTTTTTGTAATCGAATTATTGCGCGAAAAGAGAGCTCAAGTTAGAAATCGGGTTCAGGTGAATCCAATTCATCATCATCATAATTATGATGAATCGTTATCATCATCAGCCGGAAGACGTCCACTGCTGAACATAGGTCTCCCGCATAGAACGCCGCTTGGATCGGCTACTCGCCTCTTGCATCCAACGGTCCCCCGCGGTTTTGACAAGGTCATCCGTCCACCTAGTGGGGGGCCGTCCTACACTACGTGTTCCGGTTCGTGGTCGCCACTCGAGAACCTTTCTTCCCAATCGGTTATCGGTTCTACGAGCGATGTAGCCTGCCCATTGCCATTTCAACCTGCTAACTTTGAGAGTTATGTCGGTGACTTTCGTTCCCCTGCGGATTTCCTCGTTTCTCATTCTATCACGCAGGGAAACCCCGAGCATAGCCCCATGGCTCGTTGTGCAACTTTGAGCTTGTTAATGAGCCAACAGTAAAATAATCCAGTTATTGGCACAGAATTAAAACAACTATGAACACTATGCTGATAAATGGTAAATGTGGTTTCAGCATGGTGCCATCATTTGGAGAACGATCATATACAAAGCATTTATTCAAAAAATACCCTTATTCCATAATACCAACAAAGGTAACTATTGAAAAACGACCAAATTAGTTTACACACATTAAGGTGCCGCTTCATGACCTGCCCAACGCAAAAATCCTAGAACGCAAAAATGGCCTTAAGGCTTTTTTGTTCATCGAAGAAAAACAGGCATTACGGAAAAAGGAGAGACAACGCCAGAGGCTTCGGTTCGCATTCTGAAAATTTTGAAATAAATTTCCAAAGACAATTAGTGCGTGGTAATTTCCTAAAACCTTTTCCAGGAAATACGTATAAAAACACGCACACTTGTAAGGCATTATCAAAAGAAAATGCCTTACAAGTTTGTAAAATAAATGTTTGTTATTTAGAATCTCCATTACATGTCCAAGGATTATATGGAAGTGTTTTGTTGAATTTTACATTTATGAGAACACTGTGAACGGCTAAATTCAAGGTAAAATTTGTTCAAAAAAGCTGATTTTTGAAGGCTTGTGCTGAGTTGGAATCTGAAAATTTTAAATTTTTGCTCCTACGGAATCCTAGATATAGAGTACATGATACCTATTTGCTCAAAACTTCTAAAGAAAAATTTTTTAGGACACTATAATCGCGTTCGAGCATTTATATGGAATGTATGGCGAGCTGTAGCCTCTTAAACCCACATATCAACATGGGTGCTGATAAATTAGAAAATCTAAAAAAATTGTACCCAATTGTTGGCATCCTCTTTTTAGCAATTAGTTAATGAAAAGCTTTAAATGTTTTATTCTAAAAAGGGTCTTCATACTTATAAAACACTTAATAAATACAATTTCATTAAAATCATCTAATCACTACAAATATAATGTTAATTTTAAGCAGGTAAGATCTTACCGTCGTTCAATCAAAATGGCCGCAAAATTACAATAACTGCAGAACGACTTCTTTGAATCATTTTGTTGGCGCCATTTTTAGCCTTTTCGTATTAAAAACTTTGCTATTGTTAAAAAGATGAATTCTGCCGTATTTTTTTCCAATTGGCAATGTAAGAACCATACACAGTAATAAATGGTTTGCACTTTTTCGCCAAGGTGCCGTTATTTGGTGCAGTGCTGACGTTTGGGTGATTCACCCTATTATTCATCTTTATACACGCGACTGCTCCGACTGGGTGCAGCACGAATACTGTATTCGTGCTGCACCCAGTCGGAGCAGTCGCGTGTAGCTCCGTGATGAAGAGGTACTGAATACCTCGAAACCGGTCGAGCAATCGTCGCGAAGCTCGGCTGTACCACGTAAGTGAATCCGGTTAAATACATATAAAGACTCGCAGAAGAGTTAGTCCTCCCACTAACAAAGTTCAATATGTATGTGAAAGTTGAGGTATGCATGGTTTTTTTGTGGTAATGTGATCGAGGATAGTAAACATGTTTAACCTATAATACAAGTGCAGCTGTTATGGGCCGGTGTTATACTTACCATCAGGCAAATAACAAGCTTGGCTTGTTATCTAATAGTATAAAAAAGCTGCCCAAAACACACTTATATTATCTCGCTAGTACTACAAAATTCCACTACAGATTAAAAATTGTGGGTATTATGTTGTGTGGGTCATCATCATCAAAAATCGTATTCTAAACTAGCTGTACCCCGCGTATTCGCCCACGTAGCCTAAGTTGCTCCTTGTAACATCAGCTATCTGCCAGTGAAAATCCCGTCAAAATCAATCCAGCCGTTTCGGTGACTACCCAGAACAAACAGACAGACAAAAATATAAAAAATGGCTGTTTGTTATATATACACTACTTTCATATGCATTTAGTAAAAAGCTATTATTTTGATATTACAAACAGACACTTCAATTTTATTTATTTCTATAGATTCCTTATCCAATCGAATTCTTTATTGTCATGGACTCTAGGATAGCGCTCATGAAAGTAGACTCTAGAATCAGATACAGTTCCCCCATACAAACAATACACTAACTTACAGATAAGCCATGTCTCTGATGGTGTCATAATTTTTTTTTTATGTTATTTGGTAACGAGACGAGCTGGTCGTTTGCCTGATGGTAAGCACAACGCCGGCCCATAACAATTGCAGTGCCACCCAGAACTTTGATAAACAAAGGCCTGCGCGGCACTGCAGTGCGCTCGTTACCCTGAGACATTAGGTATTAAGTCTCATAAGCCCAGTAATTTCGCTGGATACTCTGCTCATCAAACCGGAACACAGTAATGCTTGCACACTACTGCTTGGCGGCAGACGTCACTCACAAAGCGGTGGTAACAACCCAGACGGACAATCGCAGAAGAGTTAGTCCTCCCACTAACATGTATTTCATATGTTTTTTACAGACATATACATAGACACAACTGGCTTCGCCTTCACCTACCCGATATTCCGCTACCTAGCGCAATGTCCCGTGGGGTGCTACACCCATTACCCGACTGTAACCCGCGCGATGATGCGGCGCGTCAAACATCGCATTGTCGCTTACAACAACAGCGGCGTCATAGCACGCAACCCGCTCTTCACGTGGCTCAAGTTACTGTACTACAGAATATTTGGATGGGTAAGAAAGAAAGTACAATTATGTAAATTTGACGCTCATAAATTTAATTATCTTCATAAAATTAAATGGTACAAAACACACCGATTTTGGGCACCAAAAGGGATTTATCTCAGCGACGATACACTTTAAGCTGGTTTTCAGATAAACCCCCGCATGTGATACAAGGTATGGATGTTTAATACAAAGCATAAGTACTTATAATTATAAATATTACATAATACATCTCGCAAACTCAATAAAGCTTAAGTAAAAACGAAAATGTATGGGATGGGTTTTTAGTTATTGACATATTGATAAATTACACAAAAATATATTATAGGTTGAGTTTGATAAAACTTATACTTAGCTACAATAAAACTCGAACTTTGTTGTAAACTTGACTCTGGTTAAATAAGCAAACTGAGTCAATTCAATTTATTCATTAACAATTGTTACATTGTGTTTGAAAAAATTACACAAAAAAACATCAAATCAACAATTCAAATTAATTAATAAATACAAAAAAAAAGTTAAAATAAAAAGCCAGAATTTATGAATTTCAAAAAGACAGTATAAAAAGTAAATAGATACTACAAGATCACTAATGTCATCACATCTTACGAGTCACAAACTCTTCCACCGAATAAAAACACCCCTTCAGCAAAAGCTCTTTTAATTTATGTTGAAATATAGCGAGGCTTTCTATAGACTTCATACTGACAGGTAAGCTGTTAAACAATCTGACGGCCTGGTATTTGAGCAATGTTTCATAATATTGAGTATGGGAACAAGATTATTTTCAATATCCTTTCGTCTAGTTTCCAATCTAATAGTTCTTTGTTCAGCTGTCTCATACTTATATCTGAATTTGACAACATCCGTGAGAAGGACCATTATGTACAGACTTGGTGCTGTAAGTATGCCTGAGTGGCCAAACTATGAAATAGTGGCCGTGAAAAACTGTGTTTAAGTACATACATGTCATACATTTTTTTATTCATTGAAATGTAAATAATCTGATGGTATCATTTAAATTGCAAAGGGATGATAAAAAATTTGTTGAATTTGGGAAATTTTTAGATGCAGTTTAGATCTTTGTGGAAATTATAAATTTTTGTGAATTTCATTTTTATTGTGATTTTCTTAAGACTGTATTACGACAAAAATTATACATTTTGTGTTGCATGCAACATCCCAATTCCAGTTGTACGGTGTGGTGGGGCGCTGCGCCGACGTGGTGATGGTGAACGGCACGTGGACTGAAGACCACATCAACGAGCTGTGGGCCGTGCCCCACGCCACCCACCGGGTCTACCCACCCTGCGAGGTCAGAACTACCCGGAATACCAATTCTGCTTAAACTTTTTTTTATACTTTTTGATAACGAGGCGAGCCTGTAGTCATCGAGATACTAACCTCAAGAGGTGGTGGTGTTTGGTTTGGTCGAAATAAATTCCACTATTATTGCCTATACATACTATACAATCTACTATACACTATACAACCGACTTTGTTCACCCAGGTGACATGGCCCAGGTGCACATAGTGGAATAAAACATGTTTGTGGCTGCCACCGAGTCGTCCCTTTCGCAGGTGACTGAGCTGAAGAAGCTCCGTTCGCTGGTGACGGAGGCGGATGGGATCCGCATCGTGTCGGTGGCACAGTTCCGACCCGAGAAAGACCATCCTCTCATGCTGCAGGCCATGTACGAGCTCAGGACTCTGCTCGCCAACAACGAGCCGCTCTGGAACAAGGTGAGAGGAGGCGCTGTTTAGACTATATACAAGCAGTATTTAGTTTGTGTAAAAGAGTTGTTCCGTTTTGGTATTAAAATAAATGTAAAATTTAACCAGCCTATCAGGAAAGAGCTCTCAAAATCTAGATATTCTGAAATCAAATTACAGTTTTATAGGTTGGCGATTTCCTGAAAATACATTTTTTTTTTGGTACGTAACGTGAAACGGAACGCAATTTCTTGAAATCGAACGCTTTAGTTCTTTTTGGCAGAATGTGATAATGACCAAAGACAATAAACTGAAAACGAAATAATTGACAGAACAGATGACAGCATAGCTTATTATTTGTCAAAACTGTCAAAAATGACTTGAAAATGACGTCATACTTTTATAATGTTGCTGCTGCTTGGATATTTTAGGAACGCAGTGTTGCTGTTATTAATTTTGCATTTTTACTACGCCTTTCTTAAAAAGTAGTTTAAAAAGAACGCAGGCCTCAAAAAACTTTCTCATTATTCTGCTAGGCTCTTCATTTCTGGCACATATCTAGAAAAAAATTTGAGGCTAGTTAATTTTTTCTGGGAATAAAGTACCAACATCCCTATATTATGTATTTCATGCAATATCTTTAGTATTTATTTTGTAATATCCCAATGATGTATTTAGTGTTTTACGCAACATCCCAATTATGTATTTTGTGTTTTACGCAACATCCCAATTATGTATATAGTGTTTCACGCAACATCCCAATTATGTATTTTGTGTTTCACGCAACATCCCAATTATGTATTTTGTGTTTTACGCAACATCCCAATTATGTATATAGTGTTTCACGCAACATCCCAATTATGTATTTTGTGTTTCACGCAGCATCCCAATTATGTATTTTGTGTTTTACGCAACATCCCAATTATGTATTTTGTGTTTCACGCAACATCCCAATTATGTATTTTGTGTTTCACGCAACATCCCAATTATGTATTTTGTGTTTTACGCAACATCCCAATTATGTATATAGTGTTTCACGCAACATCCCAATTATGTATTTTGTGTTTCACGCAACATCCCAATTATGTATTTTGTGTTTCACGCAACATCCCAATTATGTATTTTGTGTTTTACGCAACATCCCAATTATGTATTTTGTGTTTTACGCAACATCCCAATTATGTATTTTGTGTTTCACGCAACATCCCAATTATGTATTTTGTGTTTTACGCAACATCCCAATTATGTATTTTGTGTTTTACGCAACATCCCAATTATGTATTTTGTGTTTTACGCAACATCCCAATTATGTATTTTGTGTTTCACGCAACATCCCAATTATGTATTTTGTGTTTTACGCAACATCCCAATTATGTATTTTGTGTTTCACGCAACATCCCAATTATGAATGTATTTTGTGTTTTACGCAACATCCCGATTATGTATGTAGTGTGTCACGCAGCGTCCCTGTTCCAGATCAAGCTGGTCCTGGTGGGCTCGTGCCGCAACGCCCTTGACGCGGCGCGCGTGCAGCACCTGCGCGACCTGGCGCGGCACCTGGCGCTGGACGGCAGCGTGGCCTTCGAGGTGAACGTGCCGCACGCGCGCCTGCTGCAGCTGTACCAGGGCAGCAGCCTCGCGCTGCACGCCATGTGGAACGAGCACTTCGGGATCAGTGAGCGCACACTACTACCATTGTATGTGAACGTGCCGCACGCGCGCCTGCTGCAGCTGTACCAGGGCAGCAGCCTCGCGCTGCACGCCATGTGGAACGAGCACTTCGGGATCAGTGAGCGCACACTACTACCATTGTATGTGAACGTGCCGCACGCGCGCCTGCTGCAGCTGTACCAGGGCAGCAGCCTCGCGCTGCACGCCATGTGGAACGAGCACTTCGGGATCAGTGAGCGCACACTACTACCATTGTATGTGAACGTGCCGCACGCGCGCCTGCTGCAGCTGTACCAGGGCAGCAGCCTCGCGCTGCACGCCATGTGGAACGAGCACTTCGGGATCAGTGAGCGCACACTACTACCATTGTATGTGAACGTGCCGCACGCGCGCCTGCTGCAGCTGTACCAGGGCAGCAGCCTCGCGCTGCACGCCATGTGGAACGAGCACTTCGGGATCAGTGAGCGCACACTACTACCAGTGTATTGTACACGGGCTGTTACAGCGTAGCAATCCTGATATTACTATATGTTAGTTCTTGTATGTAGTTTAGAAGAAAAAGGCTGTTTTTTGGCTGAATTTCTAGTATTTTAATTTATATATGTAGAAACATTGATTTGCAATAGATTTTCGAGAGTTCACACTAGCTGTCCGAATTGTCAATTGATTAATAGACGTCAGGTGGCGGGTCACATCGCGTTTGATAGATGGCGCTGCCCCAAAACTTCCTGGACTTGAGTGCGGCGCGAACACTATACCCTGTTCAAAAATCTTAGATATTTTATGTAAACGTCGTTAGTGGTAAGACTAACTTTTCTGCGAGTGTCCGTTTGGGTTGTTACCACCGCTTTGCTCGTGTAGTCTGCCGCCAAGCAGTAGTGTGCAACCTTCACTGTTTACTGTGTTCCAGTTTGATGAGCAGAGTAGCCAGTGAAATTACTGGGCTTATGAGACTTAATACCTAATGTCTCAGGGTAACGAGCGCACTGCAGTGCCGCGCAGGCCTTTGTGGTTCAAAGTTTTGAGTGGCACTGCAATTATTAGGGGCCGGCGTTATGCTTACCGTCAGGCAAACGACCAGCTGGTCTCGTTATCAAAAAGTAAAAAAAAAATACTGATATGGTTTGATGATGAAACTCCTTAGTTTTTAACCGACTTCCAAAAAAGGAGGAGGTTATCAATTCGTCGGGTATTTTTTTTTTGTTACCTCAGTTCTCGGTTATTTATATACCGATTTAGAAAATTCTTTTTTTATTTGAAAGGGTATACTTTCAGATTGGTCCCATAGAAATTTCATCAAAATCGGTTCAGTAGTTTGTCACTGAAGTCGATTCGTCGCTTTTTTAAAGCAATTTTTCATTTGACATGTTATTGGAATTTTATGTTTTGCCCATTTTCATTTATGAAACCTTGATCGGATCAAGATGATATCTTTGCCGCACCTTTGTAAAGTTATTGCCAGCAACTTCACAAAAGGCGATTTTTTATAATTAAGCGGGTGTTTCCAGGCGTGGTGGAGTGCATGGCGGCGGGCCTTGTGACGGTGGCGCACCGCTCGGGCGGGCCGCTGGCGGACATAGTGTGCACGGCGGAGCCCGCGCGCACCGGGTACCTCGCCGCGGAGCCCGACGAGTACGCCCGGGCCATCCTCGAGGCCATCGCGCTGCCGGCGCCGGCCCGGGCGCGCCTCATCGACGCCGCCAGGTCGGTGCCCGACTCTCTGTCTGCGCTACTAATACAAACTCAAAATGCTTGAAATCGTACCAATTATTCCCGGTCTGTCCCCTGCAGTTTTCTTAGGGGGATCACTAATAATGTTGATATGTCCCACTAAACTTTTTATTCCAACCATCATAATATAACGCCCTCAGTTAGGTTATATTATAAGTACCGTTATGATAAAAAATAATGAACGACTCATTTGAATTACTTCGGTTATTATGGTTTACATGATCGGCAGTTAATTTCCAATCCATACAAGCTTTGACAGCCGATGTCAAAATGCTTGTAAATCCGAAGTTGAAGCTATATGAACCTCGGTTCATGAATTAATCCTAGTTAATTAATGAACTTCGGTTCATAATGGTTTGTGCGGAACAGAACTATTGTCGAATAATGTATTCCATTTCAAAATTTAATTAGATAGTCCTTCGAGATATTAGTATCTATACGCGCTCTGATTGCCAAAGCCACCGCCTCGCGCCGATTCCCCGTGCGCTGATACGCTGATATAAATTATAGCAAAATCAATACATTGTTGTGAGATCGGATAGCACTGTATTTCATCTCTCGGGGCTAACCCCGAGAGATGAAATACAGTGCTATCCGATCTCACAACAATGTATTGATTTTGCTATAATTTATATCAGCGTATCAGCGCACGGGGAATCGGCGCGAGGCGGTGGCTTTGGCAATCAGAGCGCGTTATGTGTAGGCAAAACTGGTGGAATTTATTTCGAGCAAACGTTACTGCACCTCTAGAGGTTAGTTCCTCGATGGAATAGTAGCTATAAGATGCTTCAGCGGCGCGAGTACGGATCTTTTCGATAAAATTGACAGTTAAAATCGATATAGTGGGTTTTATTCGTTAAAATCGATAAAGTGGGTTTTATCGATTATAACTGTCAATTTTATCGAAAAGATCCGTACTCGCGCCGCAGTAGGGTTATAATTTTTATTCAATTCATATTTCTTAACAATTATTTTAATTTTCGCAGAGCGTCCGTTGATCGATTCTCCGAGAAAGAGTTTGAGAAGTCATTCCTGAGAGCGGTTGAACCTCTGATGAAGCTAGATTAAGTGCGAAGGTTATAACTAAGATAGTGTTTCCAAAATCAGTTTATCATGTGGTAGTAGTCTTCTGCAAGTGTCTGTCTTGGTTGTTACCACCGCTTTGTGAGTGAAGTCTTCCGCCAAGCAGTAATGTGCGAGCATTACTGTATTCCGGTTTGATGAGCAGAGCAGCCATTGAAATTACTGGGCTTATGAGACTTAATACCTGATGTCTCAGGGTAACGAGCGCATTGCAGTGCCGCGCCGGCCCTTTGTGTTTCAAAGTTCTGGGTTCTGGGCCATTCTATTCCACTGAAACTGTACCTACCTATACTTACTATATTGAAGGCGACTTATTCGCAATGTCAAGTCGAAGCTTTCTATCGACACTAAACTTACTAAATCTTGCACCAGTGCCGCATTCAACTATTGTTCCATTAGCTGTAAGATAATTAATAAAATTATTACCAAAGTTCATAAGCGTTTTATTAAAAACCATAGAATTTAACATAAAATATATTGTATTCTTTAAATATACTATACAGTACAAAAATAATGCTTAAATTATTGGAATGTTAGTTATAAGCCGCCGACCCTGTCTCTAGGTATCAGCCGGAGTTCTGAGCCATGTTTGAGGAACACATTACCTGTAACAATATGTAGTAAAATAAATTAAATTTTTAGGAATATTTAGAAACTTGAAATTGGCTATTAACACTGCACGCAAGTGTAGTCGAATATGCTAGCGTGGCGCAAGTGAAACGCGGGGGTAGCGGCCGCCTGCAGGCGTATTCTAAACTCAATCCGATAGGTTTCCCTTCGGATCGACAATTTTCGTCTCTGTCATCTCCATTCAGGATGACAGAGACGAAGAATGACTCGATCCGAACGGAAACGTGTCGGATTGAGTTTAGTATACGCCTACAGCAGCGCAAGTACGGATCTATTCGGGTCGATAATATTCGATAAAATTGACAGTTCAAATCGATAAGGTGGGATTTATCGAGCCTCGAAACAATCGACAAAAGTTATCGAAAAGCTAGGTCGAATCCAAAGAGAATATAGAGCTACTACAATACTTTACGATCAGACTTCGGTACTCGCAACATTCGATAAATTTATCATTTTTATCGATTCGACAAATTTCCGAAATTTCCGACTTTTGTACTTGCGCCGCTGGTCGGCCAATAGCGTAGATGAGTGCCATCGATATCCCCCGCGCACTCTTCGATCCGCCATTGTAGGTGCCTAATCGACTACTGCGCAGCCAGTCATTGTTTAAGTTGTCTGCCGGTAGTTTATACCTACTGAGATAATTTACAATATTAGCTAACTTGGGGCCGATTTAATTTGCTTCTTTCGTGGTTTCAGACGACTCCCTTTGAAGCCGTGTAATATTTCCTTGATGCGGCATCATCTCTGTTTTGTCAGCACATGAACAAAGTGTTTTCTTTGACCAAAGTACAATCTCATTGTAAGATTGCTGATCCCGTAGATAATCTCCACATCTAGCTGATTCAAAGTTTGAGTTTGATGATTAATTCTTAACTATAAAGGGGCATCTCACCAGCGGTCTGCTGCGGGTTGATGCCAATGCCGTCGTCCGTGATGATGGCGCTGGTGGCAGGCTCCACACGGAACTCCTCGGCTGCAAATTTGAGCACCGCCGTGAAAGGTGTCGCCTCAGGCACGCTCAGCCTGCAAACCGAAAATATAACTTTTATTCTAGTAATCCTGCTGTACTACTTCCTATTAATATTATAAATAACACATAAGCTACTAGGATATATAGCACGCGGGCCTCAGAGCAAAATTTTGCTCTGAGACGCGGGCGAAGTCGCGGGCAAAAGCTAGTTGTACGTAAACAAGTAACTTTTAAAAAGCGGAAACCGGCTGAGGAAAATTTCGCGATATTTGAAATTTCATCCACCATTTATTCACTGTATTCTTTATTAAAATTTATAAAAAGACCACCCATGTGATATACGCTACTCATTAAAAAAATAATCATAAAATCCTTTGAGAATTGCCTAATAAATACAGACAAATTGAGAACCTCCTCCTTTTTTGGAAGTTGGTTAAAAAGCATGAGGCACTTTAATTTGTTTTGAGCTAAATAAAAAACTGAAGTTGTTTTTTACACCTGGGGCCTGTTTCATAAAAAATATTAGTCTAATATTATGAGCTTTTTTTTCCATACAAAATATGAGATTAATACTCATAATATTAGACTCATAAATCTTAAACCTATCTATGATTAGATGTAATATTTTTTATGAAATAGGCCCCTGATCTTTATTACAACAATGCGGTCTGTGGCCTCATCGCCTAGAATAGAAATGGTTCCCAAGGGTGACTGTCAGCACACAGGTCCTCCATCCTGTTCAAATATACTTACTGTTGCAGTCATATACTTTCTATAACATACCTAGGTACAGCTGTAAACAAGTTTTTTGTGGAAACATGTTTCCACAAGCTTTTACAAAATACGTAATTGGTGCTGTAATGTTCTGGGCACTTTCCGGCTCCATCGTCAGGACTTTGGACATCATCTAGGATCAGAGTACTTGTAAAGACAAATCAAACAAGGCTAATGTCGTTTCGTTATAGAGATCCCGCGGCCACCCTCCAGCTCCATCGTCAGGACCCTGGACATCATCTAGGATCAGAGTACTTGTAAAGACAAATCAAACTAGCCCAAACTCGATGGGGTTACTGGTCTGGCTGTTGTTGGATGAGAGACTGCATTCCTTACAGGTCATGATTAAATAGACAGTATAACTTTGAAGTGGATTTTGATCATTTATATGCACTACTGATACAATTTGTCCATGTTATATATAACTTTAGTGCTAAATTCAATCTATACAAATAAATAAAACTGAAGTGTCTGTTTGTAACATCAAAATAACAGCTTTTTACTCGAAAGGCATCGATTTGGAATAACAGTAACAGATCTACGAAATATGTATAAAAATGATATTGTATTATTTACATCAGTGATGACAATAAGTTTTGCCAAAAATCAGTCTCTTTATCATGATCCTTTATTATATTTAAAAATTGTGTTTTCAAAAACTCATTTGCAAATAACTTTCTCATAATGCTGTGTAATTCAGAATATGTGAAATCTATATAAAAGTATTCAGCAGACATATTTTCTTTTAGCAGCTTCCCACAATCTATTAATGCATCACATATGTATGTGTATAAATCACTGTTCTCAACACACATGTCTATCAAATATTTATCTTTCACATTGAAAAGAAATTTCCAAAATTTCTTATAGTGGTTACTCTTGCTTAAAAGAACATCAAGAAAACTGTTTGAAATAATATTAATAGAAGTTTGGAATTCAGGTTCTGTAGAACATAAACTTACAACCAGAAGGTCTATAGAATCTTGGTCGCAGTTGTTTAACATTTCTTGAAGACAGTTTTTGGATTCTTGAGTTATTTGAGACAAAAATATCTCACTTTTGAACCTTAAAATCTTATCTTTAGATATCTCCTTTGTCAAATGTTGAAGGAGTATGTCCTTCGATGATGCTTCCAGAATTAAATCTGTTAGGTAACTCTCAAGCTCCTCTTCAGGAAATAACTGCAGAAATAACTTAAAAGCAACATCCAATTGAACTATTTTACAATTAGAAGTGATTATCTTTTTCAACACATTCTTAGAAGGTTCAGCAAGACAGGTTTTTAGGAAAGCATCTGTTGTATCTTGAACACAATTATTATTGAAAGTTTTTAAGAAGTTGTTTAATGTGTTATTTTTCTGGAATCTGATGAGACATTGTTTAACATGACGAGCTTTAATTAATGCATTTTTTATTTCAGTTTCAGTTGTCTCATTGGACGGCCAGTCTTTCCACAGGCATAAGTCTATGAAATCTTGGAAAAAGTTCAGGAATTGCCGCACGACCACCGCGTCCATTATTAAGCGATGTAACTTCAACGTAGAGACTCAGCATCTGTTAACAGCAACAAACTCATTTTCAACAATAGTGTCAATTTTTTTTATAGATTCTTGAAGTATCAACTACGCTGAAGTTACATTTTACTATTTTAATCAATTTTGAAACATAACTCACACTTTAAAAGGCAACTTAGGGTCTGAAGTCAACGTGATCTTGAATGTTACTTTCGACCTGGGAAAACAAATTCTTTGTCAGGACTGGCAGCCTTTAATTATGCCATATGATAATGAATAACAACTTAAGACTTACTTACATTTTTCACAACTATACAATCTTTTTATCAGGAAATGTCGTGGTAATTCTTTTTATCAGGAAAATTCGAGCGAAATGAAAAATCTTTTAAAAATAAAATGTTGATTGATAGTATACGTAGCGTAGCAAAGATAATACAAATCTGAAATTTAGGATTGCCAATGCCAATTTATCAAATTCCCCAATAATCTATGTCAAATTCCCCAAATTGGGAAAAAAAAATCTGCTGATTCCCCACAAATTCCCCTCACAATTATTTTAAAAAATGAAACAAGTTTTAACTAGGTATTTCAATATTATTTATTTTTTAAGATAATCGATGGATTCAGAGGCAGAGTGGAAGTCCATTATAAATAAGATGTAAAATGTAGGTAATTTATAGTTTGATTTCGCGATAAAGAATGTCTATTGTCTAATGGCCTAAGCTCGATCCAAACCGAATTTAACCAAACGTAATGCGCAACGCTGGGCAACAAAACCTAGGTTAGTTTGTTAAAAATTAAGACTTATTTGAACTAGCAGCGATAGAATGTATCACTTAGTATAGAACTAATAGACGTCTACAGAGTTACCACAAAAAAAACACTTTTAGACGCCTGTTTAGCTAGACAGTGTCTAAATAGAAACTTCAAAAATGACTAGATTCACAAGAGAATTGTGTTAAGCAATGGTTAAACCCTAGTTAATTCAGTATTTGTGGTTGCTCATATTTAAACACGCGACTAAGACATGTTTGTGAACTAAACACTGTTTAACACAGGTTTGAAGTGTGTTTAATTTTTTTGTGGTAAGACCAATTAGTTAGCAGCTTATAATAATAATTCATTTATTTCAGATTAAATATTATCCATATTCATATAAACTAACTGTATAAGTTTTATACTAAATATTGGTTTTGCAGTCCATCGTTGCGAGCTCAAATAAGATTTTAATTTTATAACAAACTAAGCCAGGATTTTGTAGTCCAGCGTCGCGCGTTACGTTTGGTTAAATTCGGTTTGGATCGAGATAAGAATCCTGTTATCTTGTTTGTTTTTACCCTTTATTAACCATATATCCATAGTTGCACAAAATCGTACCGTTATTTCGCGACAGAATACAAAACCAACATAATGAACGCAAACCTGGCGTACTACAACTTACGAGACGTGTATATTTTATTTTTTAATTTTTTTTTTATTTGATAACGAGACGAGCTGGTCGTTTGCCTGATGGTAAGCATAACGCCGGCCCATAACAATTGCAGTGCCACTCAGAACTTTGAAACACAAAGACCTGCGCGGCACTGCAGTGCGCTCGTTACCCTGAGACATTAGGTATTAAGGCTCATAAGCCCAGTAATTTCACTGGATACTCTGCTCATCAAACCGGAACACAGTAATGCTTGCACACTACTGCTTGGCGGCAGACTTCACGAGCAAAGCGGTGGTAACAACCCAGATGAACACTCGCAGAAGAGTTAGTCCTCCCACTAACAAAGGAGTATTTAGGAGGTTAATAATTAATATACCTACCTACCTAATATTTCATAAAACTTTTATTACAGAGGAGTCCCCTAATCATAGACAACTGAGAAACTAGGGATGTGCCATGCATAAGTTTCTTAAAAAATAAGTGGATCTAATTAGCTATGAAAGTATCAAAGTATAAACTGTCGATATTGTTTAAAGGTGAGATGTCAAAATCCCCGCGTTTTCCCCACATAATGCCAATCCCCAATAAAAATCCCCAATCAACTTGAGATTCCCCGCAGTTTGGGGAATTCCCCACAAATTGGCAATCTTTGTCATGCCTTATATAATTATGTATCCAGGTCAAGAAATAAATTAAAAAAAAACCTATATAATTTCCAGGTCAAGAAATAAAAACCTATATAATTTGTGGCATCTCTAGACTCTCTAATCTAAGTAATCTGTGGGCACTTTCTTCCTTCTGGCTTCTCAAATTCTCAACCAATCATGGGTAGCACACACATTTAAAACGAGTTTCGTGGGAGCTACTCTTTTTTAAAATTGTGGTAGCACGCTGTGATAGCACGATTGTGCTACCACAGTGAGGCGAGCTGAGTAGGAGCCGATTGAGGCGCACGTACACACGTGACTCACCACCACATCGCCACACGCCTGCTAGACGTGTATGTGTGTTGTGTGTCGGTTCGGATGAAATCAAACGTAGTAAAAGACACTTAGAACTTAACTCGCATCATTATAATTTAAAGTTTAAAGTTATATAAATTTTGCGATGTTTTTTAATCCCTTGCCTTTCTTTTCGGAAATATAATGAATTTTTAGATACTATTGAAGTTTTTATATTCAGTTAGATAATTACACCTAGCACGTATCGCAAACGCCCCGCGGGCCGGGGCGTGCACTCACCTTTTCGATTTCATTCATTCAAATTTCAAATCAACTACTCAGAGACTCATTCACTCACTCAGCACCCTGATGTGTGGTGTCCTTTGAATCTGTGGTCTAATTGTGGTGTGGACTGTGGTAGCTGTGGAGTGTTGTGTGTGCTGTGGTAGCACGTTGAAATAATACGAGGGATTGACTCTTTGTGTGGAAGTGATGAAGTGAGTAGATACAAAATCTCAACTTGCTTCTCAACGTTAGAGATGGTTAGAGATGGAGCCTAGAGGTTATATTATATTATATTATTGATACAATAGTATCTCTATCTACATTCTATAGTTTGTATATCTCACAGACTTACAGTAAAATCTGTGGTATATCTATAGTTTGTGGATTTATTCTCTGTGTGATGCGGTCCAAATAAATACGGGATTATATTCTCTTTGAATAAATATATAGTAATCTGTGGTCCAAATCAATATAATTTGTGGTCCAAATAATGTCTTCAGGTTTATTTATTCATGTTTGATTTGATTCTCAGTTCCCAATTTCTCATCTTCTCCACAGTTCTCAGTTCTCATTAATCTTTGGCTGGTGTCTTTTCAGTCTTCTCGTAATCTCCTAACTCTTTACTCTCTTCATTTTCAGTCTTCCCTTTCCTGCTGTCGTCTCAGTCACGTCAGACTCTGATTCAGGTTGTCCTTAATATTCTTGTAGACATTGGTGGTTTTGTTTATTTTTTGTGTATAAGATTTAAAGATAGTTCACAATTATTCAGTGTAATTACTGGGCCTTTGGAGACTTACGTAATGTCTCGGGGTGAGGAGCGCATTGCAGTGCTGCGCACGCTCAAAATTCTGAGTGGGACTTGTTATGGGCGTTATTCTTACCATTAGGCAAACGACCGGCTTGTCTCATTACCAGTAGAATAAAAAAAAGCTTAGAAATTGGTTGATAAATAATAATAATAATAAATGTCAATTGAATTTTAATAACTGTATTTTTAGATTAGTAAAGAAAACAAGGGACTTGTATTGAAATTGTTGATGTCTTGAAGAGTGTATGTAGCTTGTGGATTGGTAAGATGAAAACTAAAATGTACTGTGACAGTGCTGTAAAAATCTCTACTCACAGTCCAATCCGATATACAATTTGTTGTTATAGTCTACTGCCAGCTGGCAAAATTGCAATATGGAAGTACCAAGTAGACATACTATATGTGAAGCACATACTAGGTAATTGAAGACTCTCTGAGAAGGTAGTTTCAGGCACTCGGAAGATATCTTCAAGTTACCCACATTCACATTTGTATTTAGTAACTGTCGCTAATCTATATAATATTAATTAGCAACACTTGTATCTAGTTGTTTGATTGATCGTTGGGTATGAAACAGAAAGAACAAAAATAAAAACCAATAATAAAATATGTAACTTAAGTTTAATGTTATTTAACTTTTATTCATATTTTATAAAGAATCACACCCAAATTCCATACATGCGATGACTGTCACTCATGTTTTTTCAGAATGTTATACTACCTCTCGCAGATTACAAAAGCTTGTTTTCAGATCATCTTCGGTGTAAGAGGTATACCCAAATCTGCAAATGTTAGTGGTAGGACTAACTCTTCTGCAAGTGTCTATCTGGGTTGTTACCACCACTTTGCACGTGAAGTCTGCCACCAAGCAGTAGTGTGCAAGCATTACTGTGTTCTGGTTTAATGAGCAGAGTAGCCAGTGAAATTACTGGGCTTATGGGCTGGGCAGCACATGGAACGTCGTCCACCGTTCTGCGAAGAGCGTCCAGTTGATTGGAGATGCTTGAAATATTAATATTGAGTCCCGAGATGCCTGACTGTAGTTGTTGTAGTGATAAGGGTGCCACCAGCGATCGCTGGTGGCACCCTTATCGGTTCCCAATAATTTCTCGCATTCCTGTTGAAACTCACTTTTGAGGTCATGGATAGCCCTCTTAACATCCAGGATGACCCGGAAAGGCTCCTCCGTTTCGTAGCCAAGCCAGCTACAAATAGCCTTTGTTTCTTCAAGTGTTCCGGCGATGCTTTTTCTGGATAGAGTCATTTCAGCGACGAGATTCTGTCTCATCGCTGCGAGCTCTTTGGCATGAGCCCTCTCGACTCGCACAAGCTCTTGTGCGTTCCGAGAGCGCTACTTTACCAAATTATATTTATGTCTCGCTCTTGAGTCTGCCATAGAGAGCACCGTCTCGTAGAGGTCTTGAAGGCTGTTGTGAGCTATTGTCTTGGTCTTCTTTTTCATATTCAACGCTGACTCCAACGCAGCCTTTCCTTTTTGTAGCAAGTCGTTTGCCACTCTTGTAGCCTCGTCCATCTCTACGCCGCACTGTGGGTCGAAAATCGGCTTTCGTAGACTTAGGGATTTCAATTTGCAAGTGCCAGTTTTTTTGCCGGATATAGTTTCTATTCGTTATTACTATATACAAAAATGACACCTGAGTTAATTCTGCACAAAAACGAAGGCATTATAATTTTTTTAAGCAAAATTTGTATGAGGCTAGTATGAAAAATCTAATTATCTCTTAAACGGCAAGGAAAACCGTAATATCGTTACAGATGGTTATAGTACTAATTATTTATGATTTTTTGGCATACTCCACATAACGGTTATCGCAGCTGATTTTTTTTTTAAATCGTCTTAATATTTTTATTTATTTTTACATATGAAACGGTTCCTTTTAGTGTCAAAGTTAAGTTAAGAATGTTATTGACCCAAATATATACGAATTTATATATAGGAATATATAAAACAAGAAAATTATTGTATAAATTGCTGTTTATTCTTTTTTTAAATAAACCACAGGTTACAAAAATATGATTTAAGTACTATAAATACAATTTAACAGAATATTTTAAAAACTAATTTATGGAATTAATAACTAAACGTATTGGTACAATAAACTAACATAAGTAACAAAAAAACATGAAAAAATATTATTAAATATTATAAATTTTCCTAATCACTCTCGTTGTCGGACTCCAATTCTGAGTAAGAATCCAGATTGGATAAATCTACGAACTCGAACTCAGTTTCCTGAAACTGAATTAGGTCGAGAGTTTCAGCAAAATAGCTATGCTTTCTCTTGGCATCTAACTTAGGTCCTTGTGCACTTAGGAAAGGATCCGAAGAAACAACAAGCATATTAAGGATATCTTGATTCGAATCTTGCCTGCTTCTTTTCCGCGAATGATGCTCCCGGAACCTCCTAAAATATTTATTTCGAGACTCTGAGGCTTCTTCCGAGAGAGTCCCAATCGGCACAATATCATTTTTCTCGATTATATCAGCCCCGTGTATTAATAATTTATGTACGGTTGACGACATGTAGTACCAGTCGTATAATTCCACGTATTTTTCTGCTGTTTTGCGAGCAAAATCTTTAAATTTGAGTACGTCGATCTTCTCGCCCGATGTTATTGCTTGCAAAATCACAGCAAATCTTCATCCAACCCGGTAATAGCTGCAGTTTTATTGGGAAACTCGAAAAACTTTCTTGCGGTATTCCCGTCATTGGTAGTTCCCGAGCCTTGTTTCACTATATCAATCAACAGATTGAGCTCATCTTTGAATTTATTTTGAATACATTTTATTCTTGCCTGTAACATTTCTTTGTGCTCATTACTTTTCACTGCCCACCGTTTAAAGCCGAGCCTGTACGCAATGTGTAACAAACACTCCATGCAATTTATACGGGCGTGTAGTGATGACAAGCCAAATTCGTATATGTTAGAACACAGTCTTTGACGTTACAGCATCTAAGCGGTTCATTTCTGTAGGTTTTGCTAAGCACAGGTAGCACGATGCATTTGATCTGGCTTCAGAAAGGTACGTGCAGACTTTAGCGTCGATCATTGTCATCATTAGTTGATGATTCACTCTTACTATTACTGCACTCTGTGGGGATAAGGGCTTTAATTTCATCATCCATGTGTCTTTTGAAATTAATGACAACTGCTTCGCTCTCCTTTACAAAAGTAAACTGAACTGGACGACAATACAAAGCTGAGCATGGTTTTGGGTTTGTCCATAAATTAATATCTCCATCTGTCAGTTTTAGTGGCACCAAGGAGGTCATGAAAATGCTTGAATCATCTTGCTCACCCTCCATTTTCTGCTTGTATCGGCTTTGGCAGCCATTAAAATTAATGAAACGCTTAAAAATCCAGGGAAAACAGTCATATTTACAGCAGAGAAAGCGCTTGGATTGCTTCTTTCAATGAAACTGACAAAGTGGCAATATATGACGTTGCGAGAGGCTGCCATTCGGGAAGGTGCTAAGGATATTTATCCATCATACTATAAAGTGCAACAAACTAAGCTTGATTGCTACCCTCCGAAGCAATCAGTGTCAGTTACGGATTCATCGGCTAGGATTACACTTCAAGCTTTACTTGACGTCACGGTGACGAGGATCCTTCAAAGTCTTTCTGACGATGTGCAAAATAAGCAGCTAAAGCTGATATCCAAATGGGGATTTGATGGTGCTTCCAACCAAAGCCGATACAAGCAGAAAATGGAGGGTGAGCAAGATGATTCAAGCATTTTCAAGGTCATGAAAATGGAATCACTCACTGGTTCACTGGAATCTTCATCTGTATGATCAACAGATCTTCTCTTTTTTTGTTTGCTTCCCAGATTTTTTTATGGTTTTCGTGACCTTTTTGTCATTGTTCCAATGGACGATGATATTGACGGTTCTTGAGATGCTGAGTGTGCTCTTGGTATCTCATCAACAGTTGGCTCTTGATAAACTAAAGTTTGCACACAACTTGGTCAATCAATATTTGCTTGCAGCCAATTTTCGCACATACTTCTGAAATTATCAAGGAATCGGTTGGATTTCTGCCATCTCTGTGAAGCAGCTCGCGTGAATCTCCGACAAAATTCTTTGAGAGTTGCTCGATCTTCGGCAGAAAGGCAATCTCCTATGCGGGATACAACTGCACCAAACAATACTTCATGATTAAATGAAATAGTCTCACTTTTTAGAAGAACAAACAAGTCTAAATTGCTGATTAAGCTTTCCATTCTAAGATTTTATAGTCGCAGAGCAAAGTTTTAGTGTTAGCAGTTACACAGTTGTGAACAATCTAAATTGTAAAACAAAAGTTTTGAGTTTTTTTTGCAAAACGTCGATGTTAATTACACTCATTAGAGTTTTAAAAGATGTGCTAATGAAAATTTATAATGTCAAAAATATTTCTTAGAATTCATAGCACAACTAATCAACAAATTAGCTTACTTATCAGAAAAAGGGAATGTAGTCCATAGTTGGCATTGTTGCACGATATTGCGAATCATTTAATCACCTATTCAGAGTTATTAGAAGACTAAATCATTCAAATTCAAATTCAAATTCAAAAGTCTTTATTCAAATAGGCCCCAAAGGAGCACTTATGAAAGTTAAAATGACTCTAACAGCCGGCCTCTGCAACATTCATCTACCCGAATCACAGACTAAAACTAATGCTGTCTTTAACAGAACATAATAAATGACAAAGACACCAACAGACCCAATCCGTGCTCAAAGTCAACGAACCTTCCAGAAACCCACCGTGCCCGTTCCAAATTGGTATAGGCCGAGCAAGAAGAAGGGCAAGAAACTCGTCACGGCATTCTTTTTAAAAAAGAGTAGTTTTTTACAATAATTCTAATGCTAACAACTAACAATTTAAAGTTTAGTAGTCGCCAGGAGGCTCCTGAGCTGTTTGCCTCCATGCATCCTTGTCATCTACATAATCCTTAATTTTATAATACGCTTTTTTAATTAATACACTCTTGACTATACGTTTAAACTTTCCTTGTGGTAATTCAGTTAATACTTTAGGAATTTTGTTGTAGAATCTGACACCATTTGCCAGGAACGATTTGTTAGTTTTACTTAATCTGAACCCGGGTACAACAATTTTATGTTTACTTCTAGTATTTAACTCATGTACATCACTTTTTAAGTTAAATTTAGTAATATTCTTCCGTACATACATTATATTTTCCAAAATGTATAGCGAAGGCAGGGTTAGAATACCTATTTCTTTAAAAAAGTCTCTTAGAGATTCGCGTGGACCCATGTCATAGATGGCGCGTACTGCTCTCTTTTGTAATATGAAAATGGTATCTATATCGGCAGCAGATCCCCAAAGTAGGACGCCATAAGACATCAAACTATGAAAATATGCAAAATATACCAACCTTGCCGTCGCCACATCAGTCAGCTGCCTAATTTTACGTACTGCAAATGCAGCGGAACTCAAACGACCCGATAGGGCATTGATGTGAGGACCCCACTGCATTTTGGAGTCAATAGTTAATCCTAAGAATACAGTGTTATTCACCAGGTCAAGTTTGCTGCCTTCCAATTCCACTTTAGATTCCACGTGTGGTACGTTGGGAAGTGAAAATTTAATACATTTAGTTTTACTAGCGTTAAGTAGTAGATTATTAGCAGCAAACCATTCTGAGATTTTGTCAAGGTTATCATTTAATTCCTTTAGTTCACTGTCTTTCCTATCAGTTTTAAAAATGAGTGAAGTATCATCAGCAAACAAAACTATGTCCAATGCTATATTGTCTGTCATAAAGGGTAAGTCATTTATATATACTAGAAAGAGAAAGGGGCCCAGTATTGATCCCTGCGGTACGCCTATCTTCACTGAAGAACCACAAGATGTTACTCTATCGATGCCAACCTTCTGCTGTCTACCAGTCAAGTAAGAATTTACAAGATCAAGAGCTGTCCCACGCACGCCGTAATGATGCATTTTTTTAATAAGCGTTCTGTGGTCCACACAATCAAATGCTTTGGAGAGGTCACAGAATACTCCAATAGCATCCTGTGAACTCTCCCAAGCTTCAAAGATGTGGGACATCAGTTTAGCTCCGGCATCGACTGTTGATCTGCCTTTCGTGAAACCAAACTGGTGACCGTGCAATATTCTATACTCGTTGAAATGTGAAAGTAACTGTTCTAATATAATTTTTTCATTGTAATTACTTAATCACTGACTCATTAGAAGAGGTTTTATTTGTGGCGAACACCTGATAATGTGAACAAACGCACTGCTGACGCGCGCGGAGAGCCGCGGCGTGCGGGGCAACGCGAGGGGAGCGGAGGCACGCCGACCCACCACCGCGCAAGCGCACCCGGTCTCGGCCGCCGCCGCCGCCTCAGACACAACGAGCGCCCGCGCAGAGCACCCGCATACTACTTTTGTCGTGCGCGCCACTGTTTACGCTGTCATATAATTACGTGTTTGTAACGATAATAATTTCATTATACGAGTTCTATCCAATCTACTGTTTGAATTGCTGTTAGGCACCGCACATACCTACCACATTGGTGACCCCGACGTGATATTAGAAATGACGAACTGACCTTCTATCTGGGCAGACCCTATACAAGCGCAAATTCTTGTGCCTTGAACAGTACGATGAAGTTTATTTCGACTTCCACTGCGTCAAACAGAAGCCAGCCCCCGGAGCCTCGTGGTACACGATCTGCGGAACACCCTTCGATAACCGTGTGGAGTACATAGCGGTGATCTCCACCATCGTGACTCTAGCTTTCGCCGTGTTCTACGGGCTCAACTTCGTGGCATGACTCATCCCGTCCTTTCTACATACCTAGAGATCTGAGTACTGCAACACATGTATTTCTCCGCGAAGGTCCAGCTCGACGTCCAATCCAACCTCCATACGCCGGTCCGTACAAAGTTATACGCCGGGGATCTAAAACATTTGATATCCTAGTACAGAACAAACTACTTACCGTTACCATAGGTAGACTGAAGCCGGCGTACATATCCGATGACAGCGAAGTACCTCCAGCTACTAGCTTACCAACTCCAGCTACCAGCTCACCAACTCCAGCTACCAGCTCACCAGCTCCAGATACTCCAACTCTCGTTCCCGATGAGAAACCTGAAAGAAAGACAAGGAGCGGACGGACCGTGCGTTTTCCAGATTATTATCACTGTCGATCGTAACGTAGTCACGATCTCGGAAGGGGAGTAGTGTGGCGAACACCTGATAATGTGAACAAACGCACTGCTGACGCGCGCGGAGAGCCGCGGCGTGCGGGGCAACGCGAGGGGAGCGGAGGCACGCCGACCCACCACCGCGCACGCGCACCCGGTCTCGGCCGCCGCCGCCGTCTCAGACACAACGAGCGCCCGCGCAGAGCACCCGCATACTACTTTTGTCGCGCGCGCCACTGTTTACGCTGTCATATAATTACGTGTTTGTAACGATAATAATTTCATTATACGAGTTCTATCCAATCTACTGTTTGAATTGCTGTTAGGCACCGCACATACCACATATTATGTTACAGTATTGAGTTTGAAGAGATTTTATATATACACTTGTAGTAGCACGCATAATGTCGCCTTGTCTATGCACTAAGTTCAGAGAGAGAAAAAAAAATATGTAGGTAGACCGCACAATTTCATTATTTCGTGCGGTCGGCTGGTTCTTCATTCACGTTGCAGTGCTCCGCCGCGTCGCACTACAAAGTTGGTTTTTCTAAGTTTCTCCGTGTTAACAAGTTTTTTCGTCAAAATCAAGATGCCGAAGAGGAAACATAACGACGAGTGGGAATATTTGTAAGTAATTTGCACAATTACCGATAACTATCGATTGCATATGAGGTTTCACGTTCCAACGATTCGAGTTCTTACTTAACCCATTTTTTTACTCGAGTTCACGATGCAACGCCACGAGTTCATCTTACTCGCTGTATACCTATGCGTACTTAATACGCCATCCATATAGCAACCTGTTGAGGTTATCCTATAATAATAATATGAAACGACCCGAAAGGTAACATTTTAACTATTTAAGTTAAGTTCTAATGTTCACGTTTCAACGATTGGAGTTGTCACTTAACGATAATAATGCATACGAGGTTTAACGTTCCAACGATTCGAGTTGTTACTTAACCTACTTTTTACTCGAGTTCATCTTACTCGCTGTATACCTATGCGTACCTAATACGCCATACATATAGCAACCTGTTGAGGTTATTCTATAATAATAATAATTATGAAACGACCCGAAAGGTAACATTTTAACTATTTAAGTTAAGTTCTAATGTTCACGTTTCAACGATTGGAGTTGTCACTTAACGATAATAATGCATACGAGGTTTAACGTTCCAACGATTCAAGTTGTTACTTAACCTACTTCTTACTCGAGTTCATTTTACTCGCTGTATAACTATGCGTACCTAATACGCCATTCATATAGCAACCTGTTGAGGTTATCTATAATAATAAAAAGATGAAACGACCCGAAAGGTAACATTTTAACTATTTAAGTAATTTGCAATTTCTTCGGTTCACGTTTGAGTTGTCACTTAAATACATACGATGTTTAACGTTCCAACGGTTCAAGTTGTTACTTAACCTATTTTTTACTCGAGTTCATCTTACTCGCTGTATACCTATGCGTACCTAATACGCCATGCATGTAGCAACCTGTTGAGGTTGTCCTATAATAATAATATGAAACGAACCGGAAGGTAACATTTTAACTATATAAGTTAAGTTCTAATGTTCACGTTTCAACGATTCGAGTTGCCACTTACCGATAATAATGTATAAGAGGTTTCACGTTCCAACGATTCGAGTTGTTACTTAACCTATTTTTTACTCGAGTTCACGATGCAACGCCACGAGTTCATCTTACTCGCTGTATACCTATGCGTACCTAATACGCCATGCATATAGCAACTTGTTGAGGTTATCCTATGATAATAATATGAAGGTATACGTATAATTACGTATATTAGACACAAATTTGCAATTTGCTGTTAATGTTGAAAACGAAAATCAAGAGCTACGCGAACCAAGACCGTCGACTAGCGCGTTACATGCGAGTTCCGATCGTTCGCTGGATATAGCCAACGTGACAATACTGGAGGATGTATCTCCACCACCAGTGATTAAAAGTGCTTCCAGCAGTGAGGATGTTCCACGAACAGAACCAAGCTAAGGCAAATTAGCAGCGGTATTGCTTGTCTTGACGAGCCTATAAGACTCTTCTTAGTAAGAATAATAAAGATCCAACTGTTCTAAAGCTGCTGATTGATGCTGGGCGCATCATCTGTGACACACAACTCAATGAGTCAATAACGAGGCGAAATTTCATATTGGCTGTACTAAAGAAGGACTTGAAAGATCAGATGCTGCTCACGATAATAGATAGTTTTCTTGTAGCCAAGAACTAGCCGAAACTTTAAAGACCGCAAAAGCGATCAATAAAACAGGTGTGGATCTCAAAGCTTCCACCTCTAACAAGACTACTGCTACAAAACCAAAGCATCAAGTCGTTAACAGAAATTGAAACGGGAAGGCTCCGGTTCAAAACCACAGACAGCAGCCATCGGCGCCCTCAAAGATGAAGGAGTCTGCACCTCAGAGGCAACAGCACTCGCCATCATCGAGGACATCGCGACCGAACTTCAGTCGCGGCCGCCGCTAGACAATACGGTAAATTACGCCGGTAGACTATCTGTTTTTTACAACCGATGGTCACAAATAACCGCAGATAAAATAATTTTATCGTGGATACGTGGTTATGAAATTCCGTTCACTGAAACTCCATATCAGCATTGTATACCTCAACCCCGAAATTATGCACACTCAGAAAAACTTGAATTTGATCAAGCTATACATAATTTAATTTCTATAGGTGCTATACCTCACTGTGAGCCCTGTGAGGATATCCAATATCTTTTTACCCAAACCGAACGGAAAAGCACGCTTTATCCTAAATTTGAAAAAGCTAAACGAGTTCATTCAACATGTTCATTTGAATTAGAAGATTTTAGAATAATGATCAAACTAATCTCAAGATGTTGTCTCAAGTCAACTATTGATCTCAAAGACGCATATTATTAAGTGAAAGTTCATGATAACTCTAAAAAATATTCAAGATTTAGTTTGAACGGTAACTTGTATGAATTTAATGCCCTACCGTTTGGTGTCAATACGGCACCTTTTGTCTTCACAAAAATAATGAAAACGGTGGTCAGAATGCCACGCTGTGCTGATTATTATCGACAATATATCTTAACGATACCTGTCTAATATCACATAGCTATAGCGAATGTGTGGATAACATTACAAAAATGAAAAGTACATGAATTTGCCTGTAAGTTTACAGTCAGATTTCGATTGGTGGATTAAATCTATCGAAAATCCAAAAAATCAAATTAAATTTGACGAATTCAGATGCTTCGACTATGGGGGGTTGGGGGATAGCCTGTGCGGGAAAGACGGCAAGCGGTAGCTGAAGTCGGGAATAAAGAAAACTTCACATTCATAAGATTAAAAATTTGTCTAGAGGATTTATCCAATTGTCATATTATCTTGCGAATAGATAATACAACTGCGATTTTTTACATTAATCGTATGGGAGGAATCCAATTCCCCCATCTCACAAACTGACCAAAGATATACGACAATGGTGTGAAGCGCGAATTCTATTTATAACAGCGCTATACATTCCATCTACAGAAAATACTATAGCAGATACTGAATCAAGGTGTATTCACCCGGATATTTAATGGGAACTATCTGATCTTGCCTTTCAGCAAATAATTAACAATTTCTGGCTACCAGTGATTGACATGATTGCTAGTTGAATAAATAAAAAATGTCCTGTATACATATCATGGCACAAAGACCCTGATGCTTGACGCTTTCTCTGTGAATTGGTCAAAATTGTATAAAAATACCATGAACCAGGAACCCGTAAAAACGGGTTCCCTTCCTTCTCAATAATTTTAAAAAAGCATTGATGAAAATTATTAGCGACAAAGCTAAGTGCATACTGGTCGGGCCAACATGGCCAGCTGAACCTTGGTATCCCCTATTTAACCAGTTTTTTACAAACTAAACCACTGGTTTTTTCAAACTTCTGAGGACCTAATAATCTCTCATTCCAGTTTCTGCCAGATCCAGCGGCAGATTACCCTGGATGCCGGAGTATTGTGCGAGAGTCTCTAATAAGAAAACTCCCTCCCGGGTCTTTAGACACATTGATAGCTTCTCTGTCAGATAATTAAATTAAGTAATATGATACTTACACATTCCAGTTATTATTCATGTTTTAACAGAGTTATTTCAATCGGGAGCGCTATACGGCACTCTAAATGGGTTTAGATCTACACCTTCCTTAGTATTAGGAAGTCAGATAAGCACAGACGACTGTGTTTTAAGGGTATATTTAGGCTTCGCCCTCCCTTACCCAAGTATGAATCCACTGGGATACTACATTAGTAATTGAAACTCTAGCCACTTGGATTCCTAATTAATCTCATTCTTTAGAAAAAATCACTAAAGAAGCTAGTTACCCTGCTGGCGCTGGTAAAAGCGAATAGAGTACAAACTATTTCAAAAATAGATATCCGAAATTTTCAAAATTGGCGGAATGATATTTCCATTAGGATCCCTGACTTAATAAAAACGTCAAGTGTAAACGCAACTCAGCCAACGCTGATGCTGCCAATTTTTCGAGACAGACCTGACATAGGTCCGGCTTAATTATTAACGGATTATTTAAAAGTAATGTAGCGGCATTACGTGATCATCACACCTCTATTTTTATTTCTATAAAAAACCATATAATAAAGTTTCTCCCCAAACACTTAGCAGATGGATAAAGAGTATACGTTGTGGGTCTGTGGAATAGATATCACACAGTACTCTGCACATAGTACTAGACACCTCAAAAGCTCATAAGCTCGGTGTGAATTTGGATGTTATCAGGAAGACTGCCGGTTGGTCCGGCGGCTCTACAATATTTGCCAAGTTTTATAACAGGCATATAACAGACAGCATATACAGAATCAAATCATTGTTTTGCTAGAAGTAAAATTGATTGATTTATGCTAAAATTTACTGTAGCTATTATGTTAATAGTTTATTTAAGAAACATTACCTTTTAATTGAGTGATTAAGTACATTTATTATGTCAATTATTGAAGAAATATTAAATATATTTACTTCTGTAATACTTTCAACTGAAATAGATATTTCACAACTTCTCTCAACATCTACAAGTGTATATATAAAATCTCTTCAAACTCAATACTGTAACATAATTTAATGATTAAACGAACTTACCTGTAAGTTAAGTTCTATCATAATTATGTTACAGTATTGAGTTTGAAGAGATTTTATATATACACTTGTAGTAGCACGCATAATGTCGCCTTGTCTATGCACTAAGTTCAGAGAGAGGAAAAAAAAATATGTAGGTAGACCGCACAATTTCATTATTTCGTGCGGTCGGCTGGTTCTCCATTCACGTTGCAGTGCTCCGCCGCGTCGCACTACAAAGTTGGTTTTTCTAAGTTTCTCCGTGTTAACAAGTTTTTTCGTCAAAATCAAGATGCCGAAGAGGATACATAACGACGAGTGGGAATATTTGTAAGTAATTTGCACATTTACCGATAACTATCGATTGCATATGAGGTTTCACGTTCCAACGATTCGAGTTCTTACTTAACCTACTTTTTTACTCGAGTTCACGATGCAACGCCACGAGTTCATCTTACTCGCTGTATACCTATGCGTACTTAATACGCCATCCATATAGCAACCTGTTGAGGTTATCCTATAATAATAATATGAAACGACCCGAAAGGTAACATTCGAACTAATTAAGTAATTTGCAATTTGTTCGGTCCACGTTTGAGTTGTCACTTACTGATAATAATGCATACGAGGTTTAACGTTCCAACGATTCGAGTTGTTACTTAACCTACTTTTTACTCGAGTTCATCTTACTCGCTGTGTACCTATGCGTACCTAATACGCCATGCATATAGCAACCTGTTGAGGTTATTCTATAATAATAATATGAAACGACCCGAAAGGTAACATTTTAACTATTTAAGTTAAGTTCTAATGTTCACGTTTCAACGATTGGAGTTGTCACTTAACGATAATAATGCATACGAGGTTTAACGTTCCAACGATTCAAGTTGTTACTTAACCTACTCCTTACTCGAGTTCATTTTACTCGCTGTATAACTATGCGTACCTAATACGCCATTCATATAGCAACCTGTTGAGGTTATCTATAATAATAAAAAGATGAAACGACCCGAAAGGTAACATTTTAACTATTTAAGTAATTTGCAATTTCTTCGGTTCACGTTTGAGTTGTCACTTAAATACATACGATGTTTAACGTTCCAACGGCTCAAGTTGTTACTTAACCTATTTTTTACTCGAGTTCATCTTACTCGCTGTATACCTATGCGTACCTAATACGCCATGCATGTAGCAACCTGTTGAGGTTGTCCTATAATAATAATATGAAACGAACCGGAAGGTAACATTTTAACTATATAAGTTAAGTTCTAATGTTCACGTTTCAACAATTCGAGTTGCCACTTACCGATAATAATGTATACGAGGTTTCACGTTCCAACGATTCGAGTTGTTACTTAACCTATTTTTTACTCGAGTTCACGATGCAACGTCACGAGTTCATCTTACTCGCTGTATACCTATGCGTACCTAATACGCCATGCATATAGCAACTTGTTGAGGTTATCCTATGATAACAATATGAAGGTATACGTATAATTACGTATATTAGACACAAATTTGCAATTTGCTGTTAATGTTGAAAACGAAAATCAAGAGCTACGCGAACCAAGACCGTCGACTAGCGCGTTACACGCGAGTTCCGATCGTTCGCTGGATATAGCCAACGTGACAATACTGGAGGATGTATCTCCACCACCAGTGATTAAAGGTGCTTCCAGCAGTGAGGATGTTCCACGAACAGAACCAAGCTAAGGCAAAATTAGCAGCGGTATTGCTTGTCTTGACGAGCCTATAAGACTCTTCTTAGTAAGGATAATAAAGATCCAACTGTTCTAAAGCTGCTGATTGATGCTGGGCGCATCATCTGTGACACACAACTCAGTGAGTCAATAACGAGGCGAAATTTCATATTGGCTGTACTAAAGAAGGACTTGAAAGATCAGATGCTGCTCACGATAATAGATAGTTTTCTTGTAGCCAAGAACTAGCCGAAACTTTAAAGACCGCAAAAGCGATCAATAAAACAGGTGTGGATCTCAAAGCTTCCACCTCTAACAAGACTACTGCTACAAAACCAAAGCATCAAGTCGTTAACAGAAATTGAAACGGGAAGGCTCCGGTTCAAAACCACAGACAGCAGCCATCGGCGCCCTCAAAGATGAAGAGGAGTCTGCACCTCAGAGGCAACAGCACTCGCCATCATCGAGGACATCGCGACTGAACTTCAGTCGCGGCCGCCGCTAGACAATACGGTAAATTACGCCGGTAGACTATTTGTTTTTTACAACCAATGGTCACAAATAACCGCAGATAAAATAATTTTATCGTGGATACGTGGTTATGAAATTCCGTTCACTGAAACTCCATATCAGCATTGTATACCTCAACCCCGAAATTATGCACACTCAGAAAAACTTGAATTTGATCAAGCTATACATAATTTAATTTCTATAGGTGCTATACCTCACTGTGAGCCCTGTGAGGATATCCAATATCTTTTTACCCAAACCGAACGGAAAAGCACGCTTTATCCTAAATTTGAAAAAGCTAAACGAGTTCATTCAACATGTTCATTTGAATTAGAAGATTTTAGAATAATGATCAAACTAATCTCAAGATGTTGTCTCAGGTCAACTATTGACCTCAAAGACGCATATTATTAAGTGAAAGTTCATGATAACTCTAAAAAATATTCAAGACTTAGTTTGAACGGTAACTTGTATGAATTTAATGCCCTACCGTTTGGTGTCAATACGGCACCTTTTGTCTTCACAAAAATAATGAAAACGGTGGTCAGAATGCCACGCTGTGCTGATTATTTATCGGCAATATATCTTAACGATACCTGTCTAATATCACATAGCTATAGCGAATGTATGGATAACATTACAAAAATGAAAAGTACATACATGAATTTGCCTGTAAGTTTACAGTCAGATTTCGATTGGTGGATTAAATCTATCGAAAATCCAAAAAATCAAATTAAATTTGACGAATTCAGATGCTTCGACTATGGGGGGTTGGGGGATAGCCTGTGCGGGAAAAACGGCAAGCGGTAGCTGAAGTCGGGAAGAAAGAAAACTTCACATTCATAAGATTAAAAATGTGTCTAGAGGATTTATCCAATTGTCATATTATCTTGCGAATAGATAATACAACTGAGATTTTTTACATTAATCGTATGGGAGGAATCCAATTCCCCCATCTCACAAACTGACCAAAGATATACGACAATGATGTGAAGCGCGAATTCTATTTATAACAGCGCTATACATTCCATCTACAGAAAATACTATAGCAGATACTGAATCAAGGTGTATTCACCCGGATATTGAATGGGAACTATCTGATCTTGCCTTTCAGCAAATAATTAACAATTTCTGGCTACCAGAGATTGACATGATTGCTAGTTGAATAAATAAAAAATGTCCTGTATACATATCATGGCACAAAGACCCTGATGCTTGACGCTTTCTCTGTGAATTGGTCAAAATTGTATAAAAATACCATGAACCAGGAACCCGTAAAAACGGGTTCCCTTCCTTCTCAATAATTTTACAAAAGCATTGATGAAAATTATTAGCGACAAAGCTAAGTGCATACTGGTCGGGCCAACATGGCCAGCTGAACCTTGGTATCCCCTATTTAACCAGTTTTTTACAAACTAAACCACTGGTTTTTTCAAACTTCTGAGGACCTAATAATCTCTCATTCCAGTTTCTGCCAGATCCAGCGGCAGATTACCCTGGATGCCGGAGTATTGTGCGGGAGTCTCTAATAAGAAAACTCCCTCCCGGGTCTTTAGACACATTAATAGCGTCTCTGTCAGATAATTAAATTAAGTAATATGATACTTACACATTCCAATTATTATTCATGTTTTAACAGAGTTATTTCAATCGGGAGCGCTATACGGCACTCTAAATGGGTTTAGATCTACACCTTCCTTAGTATTAGGAAGTCAGATAAGCACAGACGACTGTGTTTTAAGGGTATATTTAGGCTTCACCCTCCCTTACCCAAGTATGAATCCACTGGGATACTACATTAGTAATTGAAACTCTAGCCACTTGGATTCCTAATTAATCTCATTCTTTAGAAAAAATCACTAAAGAAGCTAGTTACCCTGCTGGCGCTGGTAACAGCACATAGAGTACAAACTATTTCAAAAATAGATATCCGAAATTTTCAAAATTGGCGGAATGATATTTCCATTAGGATCCCTGACTTAATAAAAACGTCAAGTGTAAACGCAACTCAGCCAACGCTGATGCTGCCAATTTTTCGAGACAGACCTGACATAGGTCCGGCTTAATTATTAACGGATTATCTAAAAGTAATGTAGCGGCATTACGTGATCATCACACCTCTATTTTTATTTCTATAAAAAACCATATAATAAAGTTTCTCCCCAAACACTTAGCAGATGGATAAAGAGTATACGTTGTGGGTCTGTGGAATAGATATCACACAGTACTCTGCACATAGTACTAGACACCTCAAAAGCTCATAAGCTCGGTGTGAATTTGGATGTTATCAGGAAGACTGCCAGTTGGTCCGGCGGCTCTACAATATTTGCCAAGTTTTATAACAGGCATATAACAGACAGCATATACAGAATCAAATCATTGTTTTGCTAGAAGTAAAATTGATTGATTTATGCTAAAATTTACTGTAGCTATTATGTTAATAGTTTATTTAAGAAACATTACCTTTTAATTGAGTGATTAAGTACATTTATTATGTCATTTATTGAAGAAACATTAAATATATTTACTTCTGTAATACTTTCAACTGAAATAGATATTTCACAACTTCTCTCAACATCTACAAGTGTATATATAAAATCTCTTCAAACTCAATACTGTAACATAATTTAATGATTAAACGAACTTACCTGTAAGTTAAGTTCTATCATAATTATGTGAAGTAGTGAGTTTGAAGAGATAGCATCCCGCCCACCCAGATTACCTATTTCATAGGTCCCGAATAGTGAAATATCTACTTGAACTGATAAGCTCTGAACTAAATGAAGGACCAGCCGACCGCACGAAATAATGAAATTGTGCGGTCTACCTACATATTTTTTTTTCTCTCTCTGAACTTAGTGCATAGACAAGGCGACATTATGCGTGCTACTACAAGTGTATATATAAAATCTCTTCAAACTCACTACTTCACATAATTATGATAGAACTTAACTTACAGGTAAGTTCGTTTAATCATTAAATTATTTGGTATTTTGGTTGTATGCAAAGTTTTAAAACTCATTTTGTGTTGATAAATATCTAGCTCAACATAGTTGTCTAAGTGTGGGTGTACTATATACCTATGCCTACTCTTTCGGGGATATAAGGGTGATGCTATTTTGTGTTACATGTTGTTAAAAGTCTGTGTTCCTCAACTTAAACACTAAAACTAACCGTTCATATGTAATAAATAAAAATATTTAGAAGATTTTAAAAAAAAAACAGCAGCGATAACCGTTATGTGGAGTGTAACGTTTTAAAAAAACTACATGTAGGGTGTAGGAGAGAGCATTGAGACACCAATACGAATTCATAGGTTTATTTCTTTATAATAATCATATATGTTGAAGATGGTTATCCCAGTGGTTATATTCCATTTGCTCTCTATTGTTACAAGTTACAGATAAAATTAAAGGTTTACAATCTCAGGGAGTGGTTGTGGATTCTGCCTGAACACCATCCAAAATGCTGCCTTGCGACCAAAGTCTACTAGATATTGATTTACAGTAGTAATTTAAATTAAGTTAGTTAGAACGGCACAAAAATAACTAAAGCACACGGCCCGGTTAGGTTACTGGCCATGTGGTACCGCTTGTAAAGTGATGTGTAGTGTAGGTTGAGGCCGGTCAGCGCAGAGACTCGGCAGAGCGGGAGCTCGCCCCGAAGGCAGGGAGGAGCGCCGCCGCTAATAAGTTGAGGGCTGGTAGGTCGGGACTAAGTGGCCCGGCTGTAGAGACGGGTTCAGTCCCATCGACCTCCAGATAGTTGATAGGCGGAGCCTACTGCGAGCCGATGCGCCCGGACCTCACTGAAGAGGCGAGCCGGTACCCAAAAAAAACCCTGTCAAAGACAGTTCTAGGTTAGCAAACGAACACTTCGTGAGCCACGTCTTCCTAACCTTCAACTAGACTAAAGTTCAACTCACCCGTAGGGGGTTTCCAGACACGTGGCGGAGATTCTCTCAACCGCACAGGTGAAGACAAAGGGTGGCCTGCCTCGCCGCATAACAATTAAAATGCTGATCTAGCTGCTACTCGACCGTTAATAACCTCGTTCGAGTTCAAAGTACAGTCATGCATAGAATTACTTTGTTACATAATCCACTATTAGAATACAAATCTATGCTGTAACATTTATCCGCACATATATTGCTCAACAATGGCACACTTAATAACCTTGTCTTTAATTTAATTTTAACAACATCGCAATACATTCTACATAAAAATACAATCATCTTCCATTAAGCATAAAACTCTTCTAGACACAAAAATGTAAAACATGGTATAAAAAGTAACAAACAATAAGTATAACCAAACTATTAGAAAACTCGCACACGTTATATCACCGAATCACTAGGCAGTTTACCTTTTCTTATGAGATTATTACTTTAGGCGGTGGCACTGTCCGCGCCACTACTGTTGATACCGTTGGATCGGCTGCCACCATCTGCCGAATGAGCCATCTCCTAGCTCCTCTTGTTCATCTTTTGTATATAAAATATCCAATGATGATGGCAAGTACCATCAAAACCACTACCAGAATGATGCTGAACTGGCTCAACTGCCCCTCAATACTGGATATATTAGATCCTGACTGGGCAATAATTATTTCTTCTTGTTCGTCCTTGCTCTGATTTTTGCCCTTGGTTAAAATCATGTGCAACTATGACGGTTTAAAATCAATCTCACCACAAATACACCCGAATCCTTGCCGTGCTGAAGTAGGTAGATGAGGAAAGAAGTGAAAGGTGGGAGGTATGTTTGAGAGGAGGGGAAAAAAGATAGGCAAGATCCCCTCGTCACTCTAGAGAGGGTGGTGGGTTAGGAGAAATTTGGGGGAGAAGAGTTGGGGTGTCAAGGGGGAAGGGAGGAGGGAAAGATGTAACCCTGTTGCCGCCCGCGCACCTATACTAAATGTAATTTTACCCAATCCGAAGGAAGCGTCTATTTCAGAGGTAGCCTATGACGAGCGCCCTCGTCATATCACATAGACCAATGGATAATGGCGGCATATTTTGAACTGGCCAATGAAGGACGCCGCACATCACACGATAATCAAGCTCGCCCCTCCGCCGAAGACGTCGCGTTCTCAAGAGAATTTAACAGCTCCGCCACTTGCCCTTCAGACCTGACCGAAACCACTCGTATAACTATCTAATAAATAAACTGTAAAACTCTTGTAAAAAAGTAATTAAACTAACATGGTAATTTTTGTTTCTATAATTTCCTAAACAACCCTTTGTTTTTTTTAAAATATATATTTACAAGTTACAATATATAAAACTAAGGGCGCAGAAGGCAGACTTAAAATTCTTAAAATCTTAAATATTTAGTGTACACAAGAAAAGTCGGTACAAATAAAGTTATAAGTAAAAATAAAATAAGACCATCTACGTGGGTCACTGTCTCTCCTTCCTGGTAGTCAGGATGGCGGCTGTGGTAGTGTCTACCGATGTTGAAGCGGACGAAGAACGCACAGGACGCGCTGAAAGCCGTTTGTGGTACCGTTCCGCTGAGTCCTCCCGCGGAGGCTGGAAGAGGAGCCGGTGGCAGCCAGTGCGGCGAGGCGGTGCGCTGAAGTAGGGGCAGGGGGTGCAGAAGGTGTAGAGATCTACCTATGACCTTTTTTTTTTTTTTTTTTTGTTTTACGTGAGGGGAATGCATTTACGCACACCCCCGCCAAGGGTGCAAGGGCGGGGGTAGTGTGGGACTCAATCCGGCTTCCGCCACCGGCAATACCCACTAAACCTAACTCACGAAATTGCCTTCTCGCCGCCTTAAGACAGAGCTGCGGGTATGTGAAATCCTTCCGCAGGTTCTGCCAGCGAACGTAGGACCACGACCATGTTGCCATGCTTCCACTATGTGTGGGAATTCTTCTTGGTTGCTAGTTGCAGCCATTTTTTACTCCATAATTGCTCCTGGCAATTGACCATCTAGGGGATCTGACCTCCTTCTTGGGCGACGCACTCCCCGTGTCCGTCGCCCGGAGGTCGGGTGTTATGGAGGTATCCGTCGATCATGGGCCAGTCGTCTGCGCCCGGTCCTCTTTCGGCGAATCGGGTGGGAGGACTCATCGACCTCCCTGGTGCGCTCTGCCATCTCCTTTTGCGACATCACACGCTCACAAAAAGTGATCATCGCATCCCACGATCTCCCGTTGTCTACCATGGTTTTAATCACAGCCGGCAACGAGAGATCGGTCCCCATAGTCGCTAGAAGGTCAGCACGTGGTTCCGACCATTCCGGACACTCCTCTAGCGTGTGTTGTGCTGTATCATTGTCATGGTTGCAATGATGGCACGCCGTCGTAAGTTCTCGACCAGCCACCCTGAACAGGTACCTGCCAAAGCAGCCGTGTCCCGACAGGACCTGAACAAGGTGGAAGGTAAGAGTACCGTGTTGTCTGCTGACCCACTCTTTCTCTTTTAGAACTGGTATCTACCTATGACCTAACCTATAGCCGCCTAACCTTCAGCCGGCAGTGAGGGGACCTCCAGTGCTCTCATTCGTGAAGGATCTGGGGAGTCTGGCGGTGGTGGATGGTATTTTTTTTTTAATGTGAGTGGAATGCTTTTACGCACACCCCCACCCCGGGTGCAATGGTCGGGGGCAGTGTGGGACTCAATACACAGTGGTTTGTTTTGTTATAGGTACCGTATATACTTTCATATGCATTTAGTAAAAAGCTGTTATTTTAATATTACAAACAGACACTTTAATTTTATTTATTGTATAGATAGAAAAAAAATTATCTAAGTAGTATGTAACGGTTCAACGTTACATCTTGCGTAAATTTAATTGCTGGATAGGCTTTATCCTGGCCACTGAACTTAGGTATGAGCTCGTCAGCATATTCAGCACTGGCAGCACTGGCAGGATGCCTGCCATCATTTCCGTAGGAACGTTTTGAAACTTATTTTAGCAAATATTATCTGGCGTTCGGGACACGTCTCTTAATCCCGACAGTGCAAGCAATTCGTCGTTTCCTTGATTTTTGCCCGTCTGCCGTTTCAATTTCGTACACCATGTCAATAGAAGAGATGAGGTGTAACCCGTACCCGGCTAAGAACGGGCACAAATAAAAAAGTAAGGAGTAGAAGAAGAAGAAAAGAAGAAAAGAAACAACAACCTTTGTCTTGACAGTTTTAGGTTTATTCTCTTATACACATCGTTAAATACACTGTTTTAGCACTTATTACTAATTTGACCGAAATATGATGATGATGATGCTGATGATATACACAATTTTGTTGAGATTAATGATCTATGACAGAAACGGGATAAACACACGCTTATTCTAGGTATATATGGTATTTAGATTTAATGATACAAATCAAGGTAGTTCACCGATAAATGGACAACAAAAGTCTGGTTTATATTTGTTAGAATTATGTCAAAAGAAATGGTATCCGGATGACGACGAAACTAACTTGGCTTCGGATACAGAAGCTTGCCTTTTCTTCCCTTTCTCTAAATGACCGTGTGTCGGGGCCCTACCCGAACGCTCAAAAGTTGACCGTATATGGGGCCTTTCCTAAATGCTCCAAGGGACAATTGAAACAAAATGTAACACGTAGGGTCCGAATAGACGGTCAAGAAAACTACTTAGACGACGCGTCTACCAAGTTGACCGTATATGGGGCCTTTCCTAAATTCTTCAAGGGAGAAGTGAAACAAAATATAATACGCTCGGTCCGTATAGACGGTCAAGAAAACTACTTAAACGACACGTCTACCAAGTTGACCGTATATGGGGCTTTTCCTAAATTCTTCAAGGTGAGTAAATCTGAAACCCCGACCGCTTACTTGCGTTGGGGCTTTACCCCGTAAAAGTTGGCTTCTCTGCCCTGATGCGGAGACGCAGATTCGTCACCCCGGCGTATGACGCGTAATCGTCAGCCCCCGGTGTAGAGAACGTCGGCCTGGCCACACCCAAGCACGTGTGAGCTGCTCCTGGAAAACATCCAGGGCGCAGTTTTAATACTCTGAGATTAAGAACTAGCTCCTGCCTAACCCTATCACGGCAAATAAAACATGGTTTTTACTAACCTTTTACTCCTTGTGTTAGTCGTTCAGCACGGCTGGTGATCCCTGGTCCTCGCTGCCCTTCGCCCCTGGTCAGGATCGCTGCGCCGGTCCGGGTTGCGTTTTCCCTCGGTAGGACTGGCCAAAAACCGACCGTCCTCTGAAAATCAACAAGAAAGAACACTATATAGCCCGCCGGAACTACGCTGGACGTGCAGGGCTCCGTAAAATGTTCAGTAGGCGTACATACCTACACCGAAATTTGAAACACTTTTATAACTTGACTGGCCTCGTCGCCGTTCTCCGGTGGAATGTCGGTACAGGAGCGTCCTCTGTCCGTCATTGGAAGAGCAACCTTTCCCCTCGCGTCGCCTCGTTCCCCTGGAACCTTCTAGAACTTTTCGACGCAAGTGGCCACAACTAAACAAAATAACTTGCCACGAGATGGTGTTCCATGCGAGAGTGACTCCTACTAAATGGACCGTAAAAATTATGATGTCTCCATAATAAAATATGGTCAGTGCCTGCAAACTGCATGTATATTTTTTCTGAAATAAAACTGAAAAGCTGCTCTGAAAAATGAAATAAAACCCCGCCTTGCAATCACGCCCCCTACCGTGTTTTCCGTGAACTATTTAATCCATCGCGGTAGTCGGCTTCCGAAACGCGATGAACGCGGCCCGTCGACCACAGGTGGCGTCGCTGAATTTGTCGATCTTTTAAGACGATCAGGTTAAACTTGAGGTTATTTCTATTCCCGTTGCGTTCCAGGTACGCAGCAATAATTCCTGTAATTATTTATTGCTTCGTATCCATCTAAAATGCAGGCGCCACTGAAATTTCAATATGTTTATGACCCACCTGATGCTTTTTTTAGACGACCTCTGTCGGCGAGGCGTGGCACTAACAAGGACTGTTAACAAGTTACCTTTTATCTATTTCTTCAAAAGTTGCTACTATTCCCTACTAGATTCAGTTTGTCGCACTGAATACGACACTATAGTGTGAAATGAAAGTTTTTACCTAGTTTTAAATATTTTATTATTATACTTGAGAATTGCAATTTTAACCCGTTACAGAGGAAAGCCCTTGAAATTATAATTGCAGCCAGGGAAGATGCTACCAGGATTACCCAGGTTGAGGAGGATATTGAGAATTACACTGTTGAAACTTTACATGTTAAGAACAATTTCGTAAAAATAAAACTGATAATAGATTTCAAGAAGACAACATTAAAAATGGAAATAAGAATAAAGAGTTGAAAAAACACAGGTTAATTCTACAACTCAAAGATAAAGTAAAAAAAAATATTCAAAAAAGAGATCTCGGAAAAGACTTACCGAATGGAATGATGGTGAAACAGAGAGAAAAATGAGAAGAATTGGTTGCATCTTTTATGATGGTTCACATTATAATGACACCTGTGAGAAAGCTCAGACAATTGAAGACCGGAAGGTAAAACTTGGAGAACGCTGTTTTTGCTGTTTTGGCACATTACATTATACCATGAATTGCCAGAATAAAAGAAAGTTCTTTCATTGTGGTAAGAATACACACAATAGAGCTTAGTGTTATTAAAGAATTTTCAAAGCTAAGATTGACAATTCCAAGGAGTCCCATACTATGGGCGACAACTAAGGAAATGATTGATGAATGTAAATAAACGTATAGAAGGGTATGCAAGGGTTTCGAAGAAATTAAATATATTTGATGATTCAATGCACACATAATGCAGCTGTCATTTATATAGTATGTGGAAAAGAGAAATATTTTGTTATTGGAAAGTCTCGCCTAGTACCAATCTCAAGGAAAATCTAAAAATACCTCGCTCAGAACTGTTTGGAGAATTGATAGGAAGCCGTCGGTTACAGTATGTTCGCAAAGCTTTCAAACTGGAACTAAAGACACAGTATTTATGAACTGATAGCCAGATTGTAATCAGTTGGTGCAGTTCTAATAAATAAGCTGTTACCACCATTTAATGCTCATAGAGTCGAGGAGATATCACATCAAATCAACGGCCTAATGTGTCCTTGTTGGCCAAACTTGGAGCAATATTTTTTGTCAAAGGTACACTCGCCTTGAAGTGGTTCCTTTTCCCGCAACAATAATACTGGACTTTTTACTGTGTGACATTTTTTAGTTTTAGGCACTAGTTTTGGTATTCTCTGATTATGAAATACTTCTGTGACCTCACTGTGACTCAGCCGTTTGAATGTAAGAGAGCTGCTTCTACTGTACGTGCAACAGAGATACACTTTTCTAAGGACATTTCTACTTCGCTTTTCATTAGTTAATACTTTATAATTTTTGACGATACTCCTTCCATACATATTTCTCTAATTTGATCATCCATGTCTTAAACAACACATAGTCTTTTATCTTTTCGTTACGCAATTGGGTCCTTTTTCTAAATTCAACTCTAACGCTGTAGATAAGTGTCTCAGATATTTTTCTGTCAATTTTAGGCATAGTTCTTTGTATGTTAGCGCAAAAGGTAAGCTGATGAAAGCTCCACAAAACACAATGATTAAGCAGTAACGACTTTTACACTCCTATTTTTTTCTATTTACTCGTAGATATTTGAGTCATCAAAAGCAATGTTTTTTTTTCTTAAAATGTTAGGAATATCACATTAAAAAATCTAATGCAAAATGTTTCTACAAACTAATTCAAACAGGTTACTTTGATAGCCTGTGGTGTAAAAAAATGTACTAAACAGATTGTGCCAATTACTTTAAAAACTTTCTTAGATACTTGTCAATTTTGAAATGGTATATGGGTCTGACCACAAAAAAATTAAAACAACGTTGAACCTGTGTTAATCACTGTTTAACGCCTAAACATGCCTTAGTCGCGCGATTAAATATGAGCAACCACAAATCCTGATTTAAGTAGTGTCTAACAGTTGTCTAAAACAATTCTGTTGTGAAATTTCTAGTCATTTTTGACGTTTATCTTTAGACGCTGTCTAGCTAAACAGGCGACTAAAAATGTTTTTTTTGTGGTCAGACCCTAATTGTTTAACATTCGCTTTAAAATTATTTTTTATGGTAATTCAAACTGGTAAAGAGAAGATTGCGTATTAGAAACATGTAATTTAAAAAGAGGGTTTGCTATGGTGTGGACACAAATAATAGACAAGAAATTCAAATTAGTATTTTTTATTTCATTAATTATAACAATTGTTCGAAATGACCACCATCTGCCCTTATGCATGCCCTAAATGTTGATAATACACGACCTTTTTATCTGGCAAGCGTAATGTGCTCCGCGGCTCACCCCCGTCGCGTAAACAAAATCTTTTAGGCAGCCCCAATAAAAAAAATCCAAGAGATTCTGGTCAGGCGATCTTGGTGACCGACAATAAGATAGGCCCGAGGCGCCCAATCCACCTTCTTGGCTATTTCTCGGACCGCTTGGGCGAAGTGTGCCAGGCAGCCATCGTTTTGCATGTGTTGCCTTGTTGGAAGCGGCACATCTTGCAAAAGATTCGGCAACTCATTTCGTAGAAAGTCGAGATAAATCGCCCATGTCAAAGTTGGTGGCAGCACATATAAATATATGGACCTATTTAAAATCCCAGTCCACTAATTTTAAATTGTGTTTGACAGCGGTCCTGGCATATGGCGTGGGGATTCTCCAATTGCCAGCTATGCACATTGTGCAAGTTCAAATACCCGTCCTTTCTGCACGAAGACTCGTCGCTCCACAGTATTTTATCCAAAAAGTTACTATCTTGACTAAATTTTCTTAGAATTTTCCGACAGGACTCTATTCGTGAGTGTCCGTAGGTAGCAAATTTTGCACCCGCTGCACGTGATATGGGTGCAATTCATATCTTTTTAAAGTGTTGTGTACCGTGCTTTTTGGAATGCCTGTTCTGCGTGCTATTTTACGCACGGAAGTAGAGGGGGTCTGCTTCCACTTTATCCAACTCTTCTTCATCGACATCTAATGTAGATCTGCCTCCACTTCTACTGCTTTCTGGAATTCGTCCTTCACAGTACGCGCGATGGACGTTTATAAACACGGGATAATCTGGAGGATATCGATTGGGATATCAGCAACAAGAAAATAACCTAATGAAAAAATCAGTTCAATAAGAATCTACTTGCTGTGTGAACTCAGATCTGAACCGGTTGAGTTTCCAATGGATACAATTCACAGCTCTACATGATAATATAGCATTAGCATTAGACAGTAAAAGACTACATAAAAATTATCTTACATCTCGTGATAGAGTTCAGCGGTTGAGATTAACGAACAATAATGAACTGCAAATCATATTGAAGCGTGTGAAATTGATATTTCTGTAAGTTGAGAGAAAGCGGCCGGAATTAATCAACAGAAGGGGTGTGGTTTTTCATCATGATAACGCTAGACCTCACACATCTTTAGCCACTCAGAAAAAATTAAGAGAGTTTGGCTGGGAGGTGTTAATGCATCCGCCGTATAGTCCTGACCTTGCACCTTCTGATTTCCACCTGTTTCGGTCTCTTCAGAATTCTTTAGGCAGTGTCAGGTTAACATCACGAGAGGACTGCCAAAACCACTTGTCGTATTTTGATCAGAAGTCCCAAAATTTCTATAGCAATGGGATCATGTCCCTACCTACAAGATGGCAAAAAGTTATCGAACAAAATGGTACCTACATACTTTAGTTAAATGTAAATAAACTATATTAAAAAATGTTTTGAATTTTGTTAAAAAATGCGAAGAAACTTTTTCCCCAACCTATTACATATAATACTGCTACATATATGTTTTGCTGATCTGTGACATACAGCAAGTTGTATATACGGAGAACAACAACAAAATATATTTACAGTTGAAGTTGAAGATATTTAAAGGAATTTTAGAATTAATTCGTATTAGTTAATAGATTTTAGAAATGGACAAAAAAACCGAGATCGAGAAGAAAACTGGACTGCAGAAGAGAAGGTTTGATAACCAGTAACTACCAAGCTACTTACAGTAAGATGCCTGCATTTCAATGTTACGATTAATAATATCTTGTCTTATAGTTATAGGAGATTTTCATTGATTTAATGAAATCCTCGGCACATATCATTGAATGCAAAAACACGGACACAAACACAAATATGAAGCAGCAAACAGAGTGGCTTACAGTTCAGACGAAGTAAGTGGTAGCACTGTACTTTAACTACAGTCGATTGAAAGGGTAAACTTTCTTAAACGATTTGCAAAAATTAAATCACAATATTTTAAGGAAATATTATATCTTAATGGTCAATGATCTTTGCAGGCTACACCACGGCTACACTGATAAGATCTGTCAAAGTCAATGTCGAAGAGACAAATGTCAAAGAGACAATTGCTGGGTGTACGCTTCCAACTGGTAGTGGGCTAGAACATTTGGATTATCTATAGGCCTACTTGGGGTTGTAGATTATCCACAGACTATATTACATATCTGTGAGATTATCCTACTGTTTTTGTAGCTAGCTAGGTTGGATGTAGTGTTTATTTATGTATTAGCTAGTGAATAAACGCATTTTATTATTGACAATGACATACGAATAAGACGTATCAAAAATGAAAAGGCTGCATTCTCGATCGATCTCAGAAAATAATACAGATGATACAAAACCAAGGGTTACAAATGTGTATTGCAATCATTTCTTTTGGACTGCACGGCTTTGCAAGAAAGTCATATAGCAACAAATTAATAGGCATGTCTGATAATGGCAGAAATATTAAAAATGCAATTGAAAGAGAGTTAGGATGGAAACACTTTCCGTGTTACAGTCACACGTTGAATTTAGTGGTCCAAGATGCCCTGAAAAAAGAACAAACAGTACAAGACGTATTAACCAAAGTTAAAACTACCGTGAGTGAGGCACTTAAAAAAGAGCTATGTGGCCTGGGATAAACTAAAAAAATATCAAGAACAATCTGGCAGTAATCCCAGACGCCTGATATAGAAAGTGACGATGGAACTCCACGTTCTACATATCTGGCAGTAATCCCAGACGCCTGATATAGAAAGTGACGATGGAACTCCACGTTCTACATGGTCACTACATGCGTAGACTTAAAGGAAGCATTAAATAGTGCTATGATTAATTTGTCTATGGAAGCTTTCAACTGCTTACGAGTGGAATATTTTAGAAGATTTAAGCATAATTCTCAAACAGTGACACGCGAGATAAGTGGGAAAAATATGTAACTGGCAGCCTTGTTATACCAATTACACTGGGCCTTACAAAGATTCTCGAAAACTTGAGTGAAGAACATGTGTTGCCAGCAATTGATTGCGTTCGGCAAGATCTGCTCAGGGGCTTAAAAACTAGATTCCGTAACTTAGAGCAAAGCAAAACCTTCACAATTTGCACAATCCTCGACCCACGGTTCAAATTATATTTTGAAGACCAGGGGGTCGCTGACGAAAAAAGAGGCGATTAATAGCGTTCGTGACTCGTGAAATATCGGGAAGAATACTCTTCATCCCAAGCACAACCAGCTTTAGCAGTTCAACCACAAAGCGGCAGTCTTTCCATATGGAAAGACATTGAAAGGAAAATGAGATTGTCCGATTGTCCTCTACAGTGGTGGAGGGCTCATAATACTATTTACCCTAACTTATATAAAGTGGCAGTAACAATATTAGACGCCATGGCCTCCTCAGTACCATGTGAGCGAGTGTTCTCTGCAGCAGGCAATATTATGACGGATAGACGAACACGTCTAGGCTGCAGAAAGTTGCAGCAGATGCTCTTTCTGCAACAAAACACCTAAGATGGTAAATAAAATATTGTAAATAATAACAAATTGTAATATAATTACGAAGCGCCGCCGTTGAGGATGCAAAAGAAACCGAGTTTAATTTTAATACCTATATTTAATTAATAATTAAAAATAATTAATAAGTAATTAATTGCTACATGTTAAAATACGTGACGATAGATCGATGTGAGAATCTAAAGTGACATAAAACAAGCACTAAAATTATGATGCCAGGTGGGCATCCCAAGGTAAAGGTTCCTCGTATTGGCTGGCTTTCGCAACAACGGCGGAGCGGTGGTTTCCACGTAGAGCACCTGCGGTCATGTTGTGCAATGCGTCATCGATTATCGTGGTATGCGATATCGTGACATCTCCCTCCGCAAGATCTGCAACTATTAGAAGGCTTTCGTCGAGAATAGTGTAGATAGAGACGGTCCTATGTCTCTAGGGCTGCTGTCTCTAGCTGTCTCCCCTTTCTGTTCCTCATTTTTGACATGAATCCGTTTTCTTTCCTGCAGTAATCTGCGGCGGATAAGCAGTGTTGCAATGATGAGTGCCGTTGCACTGAACAGTGGTAGACTGGAATAGTTGTGTGATAGATAGATGTGTTTTCGGTTCTATAGTCACCGGTTCTTGTATGGAAATTCTAGAGTTAGTTGAATGTAGATGACTCAGATCGATAGTGTTTAGTTTTAAGATTTGCTTCACAGGTACTTTGTTCAAATCCTCCATACTGACTGCTATATTTGAAATTTTCAATATCTGTCCTTTCGTTAAGTTGGGAAAGCTCAGTACGCAGTGACGATCGTCCAACTGCTCTATAGCCTCAGATGTCAAGATTAGTGAGTCTACAGGACTCGTAGATATGCTGCTGGAGCATAAGGTGTTCATAGATAGATAGATAGATAAACTCTTTATTGAAACACCACAGTACAGGAATATTTAAAACTAAAATCTTAAGAAACTAAGTGTCACAATGGGCGGTCTTATCGCTCATAGCGATCTCTTCCAGACAACCCAAAGGCTAAAGAAAAACATAAAAAGTAGGAAGGGATGGTGGCTCTCAGTTATTAGATACTTATAAACCAATATGAATTTAAATTATTGTTCCCCGTAGTGGTGGCTTAAGTTGTCCTCGTAGAGGCGACCGTGGCTATACTTCGGACATTCTGTCTCTATATACAGTAGACCTTTCTCGTGAATTGCTACATAGGGATAGTCAAGGATTAGAATTTTACTATCATGGTTAGGGGCTAGGGCCAATCGGTATAGGATATAGTTAGTAGGAGAGACGATTGGAAACTGTGCTACCAAGATTATATCATTATCTCTATAGTAGTATCCTAGTTTAAATAGATCAAAATATTCCCTAATACTAATGTCTAAAATGACCTCCTTATTATATAAAATCTTTAATCTATTTCACATAATTTGAAAGGAGGAGGATAATTTGGAGGAAGATTTGTATGCAAGTTCTGGTATGGGACTCGAAAGGTTTGGACACTAAGCCTACTTTTAATATCGCCTACAACATTGAAAACTATTTGCTTGTTGAATCTATTCAGCGGATCATCAGTGATAGGCACTTCTAGGTTCTTTCAGAGTCGGATTTATTAGAGGTGTTAATGTTAACTACGATTGAACTAGACTCCTCGTTACAAATTTCGATACGCGATAGGGCGTCGGCATTGGTATTAATTTTCCCTGGTTACAAAACTCCAATACTAATTAATCACATAATTTAATAAACCTGGTTAGTACGTTAGGATTTCCATCAAAATCCGGTACCAGCCTTAGGGCTTTATAGATAGTGTCAAGTTCAGCCATCTCTGTTTCTTCTTCTATATATCAATTAAGCTTATATTTCTTCTACGATCTATGAAATTTTGCCTATTGCTAATAACTAATCTAGGTTCCCTCAATTCTCTTGAATGAGAAATCTTGGCAAATTTATTAGTACGGCTAGGAAAGGCTTAAGGATAGGAATGAGCAATCACTAAAAAGAATCTAGTGTACTCACATGAACATTATCTCGGTCCCTTTGCGTTATCGATGTCTGGATACCTCTGTGGCAGCACAACGTTGTAGATTCGGATGCTCGTGACGTGGCTAGACGAGCCACACGGGCGGCTTTCAGCGAGATACCGACACGGAAATCTTCTACGCGAAACCGACCGTGAGCATCCTACCGACTGCGCCAATTACGAAGCGCCGCCGTTGAGGATGCAAAAGAAACCGAGTTTAATTTTAATACCTATATTTAATTAATAATTAAAAATAATTAATAAGTAATTAATTGCTACATGTTAAAATACGTGACGATAGACCGATGTGAGAATCTAAAGTGACATAAAATGAATTGAAAGCTTTTAAATGCGCCAGTTTTTTTTGTATGAAATGGATTTAATTTTGGCAACGTATAAAAAGAAACTGACAGTCCTAAGCCTGTAAAGAGCATGAAGGAAGGTTTTCAATTTTGTTTTATTTTGTGTGACTGTGCATAAACTATGTGATAAATATCATTGAAGTCATAGGTTGGTTAACCTATGACTTTGTAGTTTTATATCTGGTACAGAAAATACCAGACTAGTATTTTATCACAGATATTTTGAAGTCACAGAAATCACAGATATCGAACTTTGCCTAGTATAACCCAAGACTAATTTGACCACTGCTCATATATATATATATAAGAAAACAAATTGGTTTTATGAGACATTAAATTTAATTGTATGAACTGGCAATAATTGTAAGGTAATTTTAGTGCGTGCGTATGGCAGCATTTTCTCTCTAGCTTTTTGTTTGCTGCGTGTGTGGCCAATACAGGATCAAACGAACGTCTCGAGTTTTTATTTATTTCTCCGCTCACCATCAATCGCCAGCCCTGATTTATACGAAATCCAGGCCCTGTCTCGCCCATGGTCCTTCGACAATATTTGGAGATTTGGAGGGAGCTCGAGAACGATCAAATTTCAACTCGCAATTTCACGTTTTGGCTGAAAAGTGCATCGGCCGCCATTTTCCTTCGCTACACCAAAAATTCGCAAATCAATCCAAGCAAGAAGCAAGCCTTCAGCGGCAAGTCACGAAGCCCACGATCATCCAACGTTGTTCCCGTGCAGCCGCATTATACGAGGCCAAACGGGGGGTGTCCCAGCCAGTGCTAGATAGGGAAATCTCAGAGCAGGGTAATGTACTCAAAGGCTCCACACCCAGCACAGCATGTAAACGTCGTGTTCATTTTATAAGTATTCATTCGTTTTATAAGTTCGATGAAATCAAAATCTATGCAGAATCCATTATTTCATAAAGGTATTTACAGTCACCTCTACCTCGAGCGCTACGCATGATCAACGCGGCGTTGCACCAGCAACCACAGCTCGATATATTTCATTGCACTGCACAGGAGTTTCACCGAGCAGCAATGCAATTTGTCCAAAACATTTAATTTAATTTATATGCTTGTGTTTAGTATGTTAAGTTACAGTGTAGTACATGCATTGTTTTTTGAGTTTTTTGGTGATAGCATTGGGAGACTGTAATGCTCACCAAAGGCATGTTTTTAATAAATAAATAAAACTATTACCAATGCATTTAGTTGATCGTATTAGCAGAATAATTGGGGTTTTTTCGTTGGTGAACGACTGTGACACGTTCATGGCACAATCGAGTGACAACGGTAGCCAAAAAATGGAGGACTCATCGACGGTACTTAGAAAAGAAAATCGCATCGCGCGCATACGCAAAGGGTATCTTAACAAGATTATTAACTTATATCAGTTTAGATTTGCAAAAGGTTTCTGTCGACAGTCTGGTGGCGAAACGAGAACGCCTTTATAATGTTTTCCAAGATTATGAAACTTACTATGAAAGAAATACCTTTCTTATGCCCAGCGGACACCGAAAATGTCGGTCTCTGTGAAGATAACTATTTTTAAATCTTGTCGGCCCTAAGCCACGAGATAAAAAACCGCGAATCTATCGAGTCCCCCATTAAAACTACGCCGACACTCAATGCTAACATTAAGTTACCACCAATTTCTATAGACACTTTTACTGGTAAGTCTACGGACTATGTACCGTTTATAAATTTGTTTAATTCCATGATTCACCATGACAAAACATTAGATGAAGTGCAAAAATTGTATTACCTCAGATCTTTTCTCAAAGATGAACCGCTAGATTTAATTAAAAATTTGCTTCCAATCATGATAGCCTTGGAACTACTAAAAGATAGATATGATAACAAATTTAAGATTGTTAGCGATCACATAACTCGGATTTTAGATTTTATGCCTGTCAGTAAATCAACATCCATGCACTTTGAGAGACTTTGTGGCAAGTGTTAGAGGCAAGAATTAGCTGCCATTAGGAATTGAACCTTCTGTAGATCAATGGGATCCTATAGTATTGTGTTCTTTTGGGTAAATTAGATGCATTTTGCTCAGCCTCGGACTCGGCCGATCGCGAGCATTAGTGGCGGGCAGAGGCTACGCCAAAGCCTCAATTACAAAATTGAAAAAGGCCATGGACGCCGAAGACTTTCGAGGAACTCGATCGTTAGAAAAACTAAAGGCGACAAAACTTAGGCTTGATGGTGTCTTCGGTGAGTACAACAAATACTGTATGCTAGTGCAGGGCTCAGATCCACAAGATTATGAATTGTATTTGAACATGTATTTGGATCTGGTCGCCGAGCTTAATAAAATCATACATTTTTTTTCCTTCCTTCGGGCTAATTATTTAATCAACCCTATTTATATTACAATCTAGCCAAAGAATTAGGCTAATAAGCAATTTACATTTAACTTAAACTTCTAGATCGATATTAAAGAAAGTGTCCAATAACACTTTTCTTACAGTCTCTATTAAGGCGAAGACACTCTGTTCATGTAATCTTTGTAGATAGCACTTGTGCTACTTTACTCTAACGTTTCACACACACTACACTACACTAAAATCATACATGAGATGTCAGTTTCGGCAACTGATACTGCCTTTATTGCAAACATTACCTCCAAAATTAAGCTGCCTAATGTGGTAATACATACCTACTTTCACTGGTAAGTACACAGACTATTACGAATTCATTGCCTTTTTTTATGCTGTGATTCACAGTGACCCATCATTATCACCAGTACAAAAACTGTATTACCTAAAAGGGTTTGTTAGTGGGGAGCCACAGGCTATTATAAACAATTTACCACTGCAGGATGACAGCTTTGCAGAAGCTCTAAAACTCCTACGCGAGCGATATAACAAAACAAAAATTATCAATGAACATATATACACATTGTTAGACCTGCCTAGCATCAATAGGTCAACAACTGCAGTTTTACGTAACTTCATTTCAGAAGTCAAGCAGCACCTAGCAGCCCTTAAGAACCTGGAAGAACCTGTGGACTCGTGGGACAGCATCATTGTATGTATTCTGTGTAGAAAAATAGATGCGTTCACAAGCCGTGCTTTTCAAATGGAGCGCGACAACAAAACCAGTCCCACCATCAAGGAGTTCCTGGAAAACCTGGAGCGCAGAGCACTTGCGCTAGAGAGCACCGACTTCACACTGCAGAAGCAGCAGCAACAGCGCCTAACAAGCCACGCAGTAGCTGCAGACCCTGCTCCTGCATCGTGTATCTACTGTAAGTCTGCACACAAATTGTTTCAGTGTTCAAATTTTAAAATGGCAGCACCTAAAAAACGCTTGGAGTTCGCATTAGCAAACAAATTATGCAAGATTTGTTTGTCGGCTCATAAGCGCAAATGCAAGTTTCACTTTAGGTGCGCTGAATACAGACAACAGCATAATACATTGCTGCACAATGATGAAGCACGTCATGCAACCCCTTCTGTCACTCTGCTATCGAATGCCTCTTCAGGGCCAGGTATTGTTGCCGACTGCACGCATTAAGCTAATTTCACGGTCAGGCAGCACAATTTATGCCAGGGCACTGCTTGACAGCGCTTCACAAGCCTCATTTGTCACACAGAAAGTTGTTGAATTGCTAGGGTGTGAGTTGTGACACCCATTAAAGGTATTAGCAATACAAAACAAAGTGTTGAACATTGCATGAATCTTGAAGTGCACTCAACTATCTATCCTTTCAAGATCAATGTCAACTGCCATGTTGTACCTAAAATAACAACCAAATTGCCTCAATCTACCATTAATATTTCTGACATCACATTTCCACCTAACTGCAAGCTAGCTGATGATACCTTCCATACGCCTGGTGATGTACATTTGTTACTTGGAGCTGATGTATTCTTTCAGATCATGTTGCCACAGCCTGAGACAGGCTCTCCCCAGAGTAGTCCAGCAACATCAGCAGCACAACAGTACAACAGCACAAGCAAAGATGCCATGGAAGCGAGGTCCCTTGTAGTCGGGTGATTCATCGGGGTAGGAGGGCGTAAACCCTCCTCTGCGTTAGTTCCTGTGTAGGATGCAGAGCAATTTCCGGTTGGTTCGATAGATATGGTGCTGGTGCTTGTGGTGTTGTTGCATATGGTTGTTGATGGCGATGGGGGCGGGCGGTTATCAGAATATGATCTCTCCGTGTATCTTGCGACATGAATAGTTAAGGTTTCGATGATGCGGAGTGCCTGGTCGTACCTTTTCTCATAATGGGCGTTGTTGAAGTCTTGAAGGCTATAATTAATCTATCCTTCGCCTCTATGGTATTTCTGGCCATTTCCAGCTCCTGTCTATACCATTCACATCGGCATCCCTGTGAGTTGCTTATTATAGCAGTCGGTGCGAGCGGGGGAGACGTCGGGCGTGATTGTGTCTCTGTTGGTGGTGGTGAAGACGTAGATGGGTGAGTTGCTGCGTTCCTTACTGTCCTTCGCATTTTGCAGTTAGGTGGTGGTGGTGTTGGTAGACAGTGTACGCATCGACAGTTCTGGGGGCAGTTGATGTTGCTGTTATTGTTATTCCCCATCTGGATGTTATCTTGGTGCGAGGTTGAAGGCAGCTGTGGGGGAGTTAGGGGGCAGAGTGTGCTATTGAGGTCCTCCTCTTCTCTTGGTGATGTGTCGATTTGTCTGGTTGCTGATGGAGGTGGTGGTGGAGTCGGTGATGGGGGCTTCTCAGGTTGATCTCTTTGTACTGTTGTGCCAGCGCATTGACTCAGTTCGGTGCACAATTTGATGCACAATTTGGGGCTCAATTCATTCATAAAGTTTTGGTAGTAGTTGTTCATTCTCGTCATAGGGAATGTGAGACGGGAGGGCGCGGTGCGGGCGGGCGTGCTGCGCTAGCGCGGCCTCGGTCGCGCCCGTGACCGACAGTGTCCTTCAGATCGTGTCAACGAGAGGTCGCTGTTCGTTGCCTATCTAGAATATTTGTTTTTGGACCTTGTTTCGTGCCTAGATTACGCGCGAGTCAAATTCACTCATCCTCCACGGGGAGTGATCGGTTTTGAGCTGCATTATTGCCCTTCGGATCGTACCAGGGAGAGGTTTTGTGAGTGAATAACATACCAACGAATCCATTTGAAAATAACTTGAACAAAAAGGTATCGCGTGTCTTGAGTGCCGTGTAGTGCTGGTTTTGAGGGGTATCAAACTAAGGAAGTGCCGCCTGGATCTTCAACCAGGGTCGACCCTGGACTCGGCGAGCTGCGAGTGGTAACCCCGTACTACAGGTACCCCTAGGAACTTTACATTGATTATTAACTCCGTGTATCACGGACGAGGGTGGGATCACACAGTCTCTTGTAGCAGAGCTTGGGATCACACATTTTCTGGTAGCAGAGCGTGGTTCTATTCTATTTAATTGATGAACCACTTTGTGTTTGTGTAATTTACTATCAGGCCGATTAGGCAGGTAATTTTGGTTCCGTTGTCCTGACTGTAATTTGTACGTTGTTACTATTTATATGTGTACTGTAGCACGCTATCGCTAGGTGCGCATTTTTTTTTTAGGCCGGCTAGCCCAGAGCACGAATAGCGGGTTCTTTTCGCTAGGGGATGTTACTCACTGGAACCTGCACTGAAGGATGGTGTCCTTTCTACAAGGGCGCCACCAGTCTAGGGACTGGAAAATTCTAGAACAAAAATAACAACGACAATAATGAGTCTACATCAATATATTGCCCTAGATTCTTATTCTATATAATTATCTATGTTAGTGACTTACTTTCTAAGCTGTTACATTAATTCTTTTCTTATTCTAAACAAAGCTTCTAAGGTTCTTAGTTTAATTCTTTTCCTACTCTTGTTAAAGGTTCTATTTTACATTCTTGCTACAAATAGCTTCTTTCTACATCCATTTGATGTTACGGACATGAGACGGGCCCATCTACGTGCCGCATTGAAATATTCTTAATATTCTAAAAATTATTTAAGACACTGGTCAGGAATGTTGCTATGCGCAGGTGCCTAAAAACTATGCATGGTTCCTACGCAAAAAGAAATAAAGGTTCTAAAAAAAAAGAATTGATATCACCGCGTCATCCTGGGATGTGCTTTCTTGAAAGTGTTGCCGGTGAACACCGTAGACGGACGAAGAATTAGGGCATACTTGTAGACTAGACGACGACCGGTGACACCGTAGTTGTCACGAAAAATTAAGGAGCGACAATCTGTGAACGGAAAAAACTTCGTTACAGACTGTCAACGTTCTATATGTTTTCTTTTTATACGACTTCTCTAGTTAGACCGAAATAAGGAACTAACCTGTCGCTCCTTCTAAAACTGATTCAACGCCCGCGCGCCATGTTGGGCTCGTCGCGTGGTCTCGCTAAAGTCGGGCACGCCATCGCGTCCCCTACTTTTTCGGTGGTGCAACGAGGTGATCAAACGCGTCAGGAGCACCGCCCGCTTTCTTTTTCTTTATAAATTCTCCAAAAATTATTAATTTTTACCACTGAAGCCGGACACCTCTCTCGGGGCCTCGCCAAAAAAAAAAAGAAAGGCGTGAACTTTTTTTATCGTTCACAGCAAAAAAATGGCAAAGGTAATCCAAAACTGTGCCATACTTCCGATTACGATGAAATTTGTTATTCCTAGTTAAACTCATGAACTAAGGAAGAAAAATTCTTTAAATAGTCTACCAGACGAATTCACTGAAAAAACTGAAGTAGTTTCAGGAACAAGGACATTACCTATCAAAAACGCTAAATCGATCGATCTTACAAGGCAATCGATTGAATTCTTTATGGTCCGGACTGGGCAAATCGCCTATATCCACAATAAAAAAAAATGACATATTATCTGCAACAACTTTGTCAAACGTCAGTGTCACCCACAATTACCAAACTGTAGATGTCAACCCGTTTACGTGAAGTAAAACAATTAATTGTTATCATATCACATGAAAAGTATGATGTTTTCGGCTAAAAAGAGAGGAAAACATCGTTATATTATGAGTGGCTAGTGTTTGTGCATGAGTGTATGCTGTACTAGGGTATAAAATACAGGAGAACAAAGCGAGATATTATGCAAACATCCCCCGGAATTTGGTGTGTGATGGAAGCAGTTCTGGGCGTTCTCGGTGATGATGAACTGTTGTCACAACCACTACACATTACCCTTCGATCTACGTTCACGACACACCTCTCTCAGGGTAATTGCTTACAGAAAAAACTCGAGTGTGAAATAACATGCAACAGTACATTGCAGATAAATATTAAATTACGCCTAAATTTAACTTGAAATAATATTCAACTCGGAACATTCCGTGTATATCTCAGTAATATAGCTTCCACTGCATTTATTTAATATTGATTTGTTTGTACTGAAATATAAATCTTTGGTGGAAATTGTCCGTGTCTTGTTCTAGAACAATCGAATGTTATACATCTTTTATTAGTGAACATTGATTACCCACATTTTTTTGATCACTTATTTAGTGAAATGTCGAGGTACCTAATAAGTAAATAATTCTACCGTATTGTGAAATTGTTTGAGTAATTTGTTGTAATAACAGAAAAAATAAACAACATAAACTAAAATAACTAAATAAAATACATACTAATTTATTTACAATCTTAATCTAATAATCCGCTACCAGTAGGCAAAGTTCCCAAAATGCTGGCAGCATTGCCACGTTGAATGGCAATGCTTAATCTTTGACCTAAGTAGAGGCCAGCATTTTGGTCACGTGTGGCTTCGACCAGACGCCCCTGAAAGGTCTTTAAAAATTCGATGAGCTCCAGGTCCCCACGGTCCAAGTGTCTCAACCCCAAAAGGCTCAAATATGTAACTACTATCAAGACTACTATATTTGCGCCTTTTGAGGTTCTCAGCGGATTCAGCTGCCGCACCAGCCTTATTTTGAGTACCGGGAAGATGTGACGGCGCAAGGGTGTCAACACAGGTAGCGTCCCATACCAAAGGTCGCCTCATCTTCCACGGAATAAGAGTCATTCCATCAGGCCTTTTACCATCGTCACGTACGAGGCCATTCGGTTCTAAAATGGCCGCGCAGTTGGCGCTGGCAAAAGCCCGACGGATTATGTCGTTAAGACTGGCGTGGCGTGAAATTCTGCCAGCGCTTCGTTGGCAAGATAAACCGTGGTGACCGAGCCGGTCAACAGCACTACCACACTGGCAGCGGTGCGGAGCACAGCATGATGCGCCCAAGCGAAAAGATGCCGCGATGCGGAAAGCTGAGGAGTCCAAAAGAGTTCCAGTGTTTTGCGATGGAAGAGCCTGAAGCCACAAGCCCGATTCCCACTCGGCAACGGCTAACAGACGGGCGCGCTCTGCAGAGCTCAAGTACGTATTAAACAATTGCTTCCGTACTTGCTCGCAAAGCGGCCGGTCCCAAAGCCTTTGAGAAGATGGTGTATTAGGGAATTCTGAGTTTGGACAGGCTAATAACCATGTGTTTTTAGCCTCGGTAGAAAAAGTTATTTCTGGATCAGTTATAGACGCTGCAAGTATTTTTTGGGTAAGTTTTTGTGTGCTATGTACCGAGGACAGAAACGCGGGTAAAGCCACACCAGATATTGATCTGATGCCCAGGCCCCCCGATCGCACTGGAAGTGAAGCTTGCAACCACTCCCTATCTTTCAAATTGATATTTAAAATGGATTCCAAAGTTGTTTTTACAATGTTATCTAAAGTTTGAAGCAGATCTGTGTGCTTCCACAGCTGACAACAACGTAAAGTATAAGTGAATTTAGGTACAAAAAGACAAAAACGAACTATAGTAAAAGCCATGTGAGTACTGATTTTAGAAAGACGGTCCGAGCATAGTAAAAAATTTTGAATTTTTTCTTCAACAAAAAGAGGGAAATATTCGTCTAGAATAGGAGAACCTAATAAACGAAGTGAATACTTGTCTATTACTTTTATATTAGGAGCCAAATTGTTAAACTTTTGTAAAATGAAATCTTTTGCTGGGCAATTGTCCGAAATAAAAAGTTCACATTTAGAAAAATTTAGAACAGGGCCGATAGAGCGAAATTCCTCTGTTAAAAAAAGAAGATCGTCGTACACCGTATTAACGTCACCACCCAAAGTACCATCATCCAAATACCAAACGTTAAGCTTCGACTGAAGTCGCTGAATAATGGGATGAATGGCAAGGCTAAATACGGCCGGACCAAGAGGATCGCCTTGTTGACAACCAACAGCAGACGAAATTTCTTTGCCATTATAAGTTAATTTTGTGGAAGAACCATAGCATTGCCAAAGATAATTATATAAGTTTGGAATTTTGTCTTTAACTTGCGTTAAGAGTGCTCCCCTATCTACCGAATTGAAGGCGTTCTTCACATCAACCTTCAACAGCAATTCACCACAATTTTTATTTAAGAATGTCCGTACCGAATGGACGGCAGCCTCACAGCCACCTCGCGAGCCAAAACCTAATTGTATAGGTTGGAAAAGATTTTCCAACTGAGGAGCTATTTTTTTGCAACAAATTTTGGCTGCGAGGCGTCGGTAAGTCATACCAATGGCAATTGGTCTGATGCCACCGTCCTTCTTCACAGAGATTAGCACCATAGAGAATATCTATGATGTCTCCGTTGACTCGCCCTGACAGCATAAGGTTAATAAGAGCCGTCAGGTCCCTCAAAAGAGCTTCGCCGGCTTCGCCATTCCCACCACACAAAAGGTCTTTCAAGTGCTGCGGTGTGAGGGCATCTAAACCGCCAGCTGAACCACTCTGAAACGACGTGACGGCTGAGGAAACATCAAAGGCGGTAATTTCTACGGAGACATCAGAATCTTCCGGTGCATCAGGAAGTTGAAGACTTGCTGCAGGAGGTGGATGTTTCCCTTCCAAGATAGAGAGGGTTTCAGGGTTAGACGGTGCCATTGTATCACTTGAAAATAGCATACGGGCAGCGCCTTTTATATCACCATCACTGAGTTTGTTTTCTATGCGCCTGAAAATAGAAGACTCAGTGAATGGTTTCAACGTACATTTTGAATTTTGGTCGAGATCTAAATTGTTATCCGAAAGAAAAAAAGGAACTTCCATTGAGCTGTACTTTACGCAGTTCTCTTTAACCCTGGTTGATAAAGATGTTTTATTGTGTGGCTCTTTTCTTACATAAAGTACAGTATAACAGTCGTTCCCAGGTATGCTTAGAATTTTGTAATATAACATCCCTGATGGCTTGGGATAAAACAGTAGCTACAGAAAGGCGTGCACCACGAGGAATGCGTTTTAAAACCGGTATATTAATTTTACACTGAGAAAGAATATGCCAGAAAGGTTGGCCTAAACTACTCAACGTATTAGAATTTTCATTAGAAATTGGATCCGAAAGTGGGATATTAGAATTTTTGTGGCACTTGCCTTGGTGAATTTTTAAACCTCTCTGGCCTTTAAAAAAACGTACCTGGGAACAATCAGGGCACTGCACCAAACTATTCTGAGATACAATGGGATGATCACTTCCATTCGCTTGAACGCAATGCTGCATCTCTGGCGTACACAATTTTGATTTTTTCACATATGTAATAATTAAAAACACAATAAAAACTAAAAAAAATGTCAATAAAAGCATAAATTAATAATAAACACACAACCAGAAATCAACCAAAATAAAATTTTCATTGACGGATGTCACTGATGACGGAACGCCACTAGCACCTTTCCGCAGGCGCGCTGCGACTCGGGGCCATGATGACTAGTGGTTGCCCAGGATACCGGGTGGCGTCGTGTCAGCCCAAAATAAAGCTACCTATTCAGGCTATCAGTGGAAGCTGTGATAGAGTTCCAGCAGAGAATCAGCTCGAGCGCCGGCCTCGGGACAGCTCTCGCAGCAGGACCCGGGACAGCTCGCGGGACTGGCTCCAAAGTACTCTGTGACTGGCTCAGTAACAGAAGCGGAAGTCGACACAAGTGAGGAATCGCTTAGTACTCGTACACACAAACTATATCGAGATTACGTATGTCGTACACAACTAACACATATTTTTAAGAAAAATATGGCTTCAGGAATAAATGATAAACCATTTTGAATTAAAATTTTCTTTTTGTTGGCTTTCATTGCGTTGACATTTTTGTTTGTTGGTTGAGTAATTTGAATTGTTATATTTGTTGAAAGTAATCTACCTTGTAGTTTGTTTTGGACCGTGTTCCGGTATATTAGGGTACCGTGTTTTGAAATACGGTTCCGTAGATTACTATTTTGAGTAGGTTTAAGTTAATTTCTTTTTGATATTTTCTCAACGTTTTGGAGAATTTCACGGAAATAATAAAAATGACATCCAAATCTATAATTCGCTCCGAGAAGCGTTTGTTCGCGTCCGTCTCCCTTCTAATTGAACGTCCGGATCAGCACGACGTGTTATTGATGCTTTCGGAAGAATTGTCTAGACGTATGAAGCGTATCCAGTAGGGCTAACATGCGCACCGTGACAAAATTTACTCGTGGCGTTATCTCGTGGAAAGAAGAGATAACTAGTCTTCTCGACAACCGCTAACATGGCTTAGCGAGTTTGTCGTTTCGTTTTGTCATATGACGACAAACACGAACGGTTCTATTATCTGTGTCTCTTTTGTCGACAAACGCTAACATGGCGCGTCAAATTTTCTCATTATTTGTCTACTTTTGACGAGTAGTTTGTCGTCGAACTTTTTGAGGACGAGTAAAACTGTAACACGGTAACTAGTGTTCTGTGAACACTAGTTACCGTGTTACAGTTACCCTGATACCTATATAATTTGTTTCTGTTCTGTGACTATTACGCCAACGACTATCTCCGAAAGCATACATACTGATCTGTGTCCGAAAACGTGATAATGGCAGTACCATATTAGAATTATGTTTTAACTATAAATGAAGAGCGCGAGCGACGCAAAATTCAAAGGAAAGTAGGTAGGGACGAATAAAAAATTAAAAATGTTACTATACATATGTACTATAGCTGAATTTTTAAAGTAATTCATTTGACCACTGAATTTCTAGAATTCTATTTAAATTATTGGTTTTATTTTTTGACACTTTAGTATAATTAATAAGAAAAATAATAACATTTGATATTATATATAAGTACCTATAGGAAATGAAATATGAATTGTGTTACGATTATTGTGTCATTCGTTTTTTGTAATATTTTCAATTCAAGGATAGTTAATTATTCTAATATTTGCATGTCACAATGAGCTGTAACAGTTGTTTATTTAGATATTTGTTTGGTTTTATTTACAAAAGAAAACATTAAAATTTTATGGACGACATCGAGACTACATTTTCTATATGTACTGGGATCTCGGACATAGTTTAACGATATTATTTATAGTGTTTACTTTACGTTTTACTCACATTTTTCTGCCTGGCAAAATGCAAGCAATTTTTAAAGTAAATAACTATAATAATCAAATTAACTCAACTCAATTCTTATGTGGAATAATCTAATACTTCTTCTTTCTTTATTTCCTATATGATAGTGTGTAAATAAAATTCAAATTCACAACAGCCAGATAAGTCACATTCCCGGAGTTTTGGCGGGAATGCGAAAATGTGCTGTTGTTGATTTTGTGTTATTTACTAAAACCTGTGTTTTATCGAGTGTTAATGTGTAATAATGGTGGATTATTAACCATTAAGTGTTCGTAAACGTGCATGAGTGAAAGGAAAATAGTACAAAGATGAAAAACGTGTATTTTCGTATTCTATCCAAAACTCCATAGAAGCTTCAGTAAAGTATCCACCGCTTTACTGAAGCATCACTTCGACTTGACCGCGCCTAGACTAAACTTTAACGACTTTTATTTACCAAAACTAGAGATTTATTATAACTTGACACTGGCTAAATACGCAAATCGCGTGGAGCCAAATACAAAACAAACAAAAAAAGTCATATTCCCGATATTTACTTGTCAACTTCACTAAAATGTCATTGTTATGAACGCGTTCACACAGCAAATTAAATAAAACTATAGTAAATAAGACAAATTGAATGAACTAAACCGGTGTAGCTAATCACATGGCAGCACTGGTTTGGCGTCCATTGTCTTCGAAGAGATAATAGTCTCTCGTGTTTGCCATGTTAGCATAATCGACTAAAACGTCGTCCGCGAGAAATCTTGTCGTAGCGCGCGCGCCATATTCCTACTTTGCCATGCTAGGCCAGCAGGACGAGTATGAAAAGTTATTAGACGCCGATAATGAAGACATGGATTCGATTGAAAAGGATTTTGATCAATGCCAATCGATTGCCGACAGGGTAACGCAGAGGGTTTGCGAGATCAAACGAGCTCGCGTCAAAGGGACATTTTCTGCGGGGGTTCCGGAACAAGTAGTTAGTCGCCCAGATTTGGCTGCACGGTTGCCGGCTATCGAACTCCCTCGTTTCTGCGGTGCGTATGATGAGTTTACGAGTTTTCTCGATTTATTCGATAGTCTTGTTCATACGCGAATCGCTTTAACCCCGGCGCTCAAAATGGCTCAGCTTATGTCCGTTTTACACGGCGAGCCGCGCGAACTCGTCGCGCATTTGTCGGTCTCGGACAATGATTATGACACCGCGCGGACTTTATTGATTAGCCGCTATTGCAACAAACGCCGTCTGGCTGACACGTTGTTGGCAAAATTGTGGAATATCCCAAAGGTCACTCGGGTCAGTGACCTACGAATGTACGTTTTGAACCCGGTGTTGGCTGCCACGAAGGCACTTAAGAAGTTGGGGCTCCCGGTGGACCAGTGGTCCTACATCCTACTTAATTACATTTTGCAGCGCCTGCCGCATGACGTGCAGGCACGTTTTGAGCAGTTGTACGCGGGGGACTCCGCTCAACATCTTCCCGAGTTTAAAGAATTGATGGAATTTTTGGAGGCCGAGTGTCGGCGAGCGGACATTCCCGATGTCCCATCCCCCGCCCAGAGACCACCTATGGCCACGAAGGGCCAGGTGTTGGCCACCGACACTCAAAGGGGGGGGGGGGGGGGGGGGGGGGGGAAGCCCCACGGGGGGCGAGGGAAATACCATGCCGCCTACGCGGGTTCTGATGCCTGTACTTATTGCAGGGGACTGGGCCATCGGGTATCGGCTTGCCCTAAGTTTGGGGGACAACGGGTTCAAGGCCGCCGCGATATAGTTAAGCGCCGTAACTGGTGCTTCATTTGCCTTGAACCCCACTTCGTGCGTGACTGCCCCCGCACCCCCGGCCTTGTCAGCATTGTGGGGGTAAACACCACCCCATCCTGTGCATGAACCGCAGTGGGGGGGAGAGGTCCCCCCCTGCCACGCAGCGTCCGCGTGACGGACTGGCGTTCTCGGTCTCCAGACCGGCTGGAGAGCGGAGTCAGGAGCCTGCGGAAGGGGGCCCCACGGGGGGCCCCGGTAATTATGCTGCCGCGGTGCAACGTGGCCCAGGCAGGACTGGGGGGTCTCCAAGGCAGAGTCCCCCGAGAGAGCGGACGGAGGTAAGCACGCGCTCACCCGATCCACACTGGGGTGGCTCCACGGGCGGGTGCCCGCGTGCCAGTGGACCGCCTCGATTCTCCCCTCCGTTGATGGAGCGTCCTAGATTGTACCCGCGACCGTCGGCGTACGGTCGCCGGACGCCGAAAGTCGCACCATTTCGTATGGGGCGGCCAACCTACGTGCCGGCGTGGGATCCGCTTGAGCGGTACGAGCTCCCGCACCAGGCGAAGAGTGTGGCTCTTCGCTATTCCCTGCAATAGGGACTCGCCACTCACGCAGCCGCCACCGCTGTCCCCCCGGAGACCGTCCTTTTGCCTACGGCTCTGGTGTGTGTTTGGGGCTTTGGAGGCGACTCGGTCCGGGTGCGTGCCATGCTGGACTCGGGCGCACAGGGCTGTATTGTATCGGCAAGGCTGGTGAGAAGGCTGGGCATTAAGATGCGACCCTACAATGATACGATAAGAGGGGTAGGGAACGTTGAAGTGCCGAATGTGTTGGGGTCTATTGAACTCACATTCGGACCGGGTCCTCCCTCACCCGTTTGGTTCTCTTCACCTGCCCTGGTCATGGAGGAAGCGGTGGGCATGTTGCCTTCCACGAAATTGGACCCGCGGGTGCGCGGGCTGACCAAGGGAATGAAGTTGGCTGACGAGCGGTTTGACACTCCCTGTCCGGTGGACGTCCTGTTGGGCGCAGACGTCCTTGGGAAACTGCTGTCAACTGGCCAGCGTTGCTTGCAACCAGGGGGGCTAGTAGCACTGGGGACCCTGTTTGGGTTTACGATTTTGGGTCCAGTGCTGCCAGTAGCCGCCCCGTCCACGGGCGCAGATTGTTTGTTTGGGACGGCTCTCTCGGAAGCCGTGCAACGCTTCTGGGAGATCGAGGAGCCCCTTCCCGCGTCGCGTTTGGATCCCGTAGAGGAGGAATGCGAGTTATTTTACCAGAACAATACTGGTCGCCTCCGATCTGGTCGGTTTATTACTCGACTTCCCTTCCTCGCCCAGCGACCCCCTTTGGGCGCTTCGAGAATGTTGGCGGAGAAGCGATTCGTGTCAATGGAACGCCGTATGTCGCGTGACGCGCCATTCCGGCAGAAGTATGTTGAATTTATGCGTGAATATGAAGCCCTGGGGCACATGTCTGTGTCGAACATTGACTGGCGTTCGGTGGAGCATTATTTCCTCCCCCATCATGCAGTGTTGAAGTCGCCGGATTCTAGAATCCGTGTTGTGTTTGACGGCTCCGCTGTGACCGCGAGTGGCATTAGTTTGAATCAATGTTTGCATGCCGGCCCTAAGCTGCATAAGGATATCTCGGATATTCTCACGAACTTTCGGAGACATCAAGTGGTATTTGTCGCGGACATCCGCATGATGTTCCGCCAGACCGTCATCCACCCGGATGATCGTCGATTTCAGTTAATCTTGTGGCGTGAGGACCCTAAGGAGCCGATGAAGGTCTATGAACTGAACACAAATACCTACGGTTTGAAGTCCAGTCCGTTCATCGCGAATCGGACTTTGTTGGATTTGGCGGATCGGGAACGCCTGCATTTCCCTCGGGCGGCCGCCATTTTGGAAAGGTATCTGTACGTCGATGACATTTGCACAGGGGCGAATTCAGTCGAAGAAGCGATGGTACTGCGGAACGAGTTGATCGAGATCTTGCGGAGTGGTGGATATGAGTTGAGAAAATGGTTGGCGAACTCCCCGGATCTCCTGGCCGGCCTACCGGAGGAGCACCAGCAAGACCCGCATCTCTTCGAGAACATGGAGAACCCACATATGATGTCGATACTAGGCGTACAGTATCGACCAGTCCAGGATTTGTTTACCTACCAGGTCCGGGTAGAGTCCCCGAAGGTCTGGACTAAGCGGCTTGTACTGTCCACGGTGGCCAGGACGTTTGACCCGAACGGGTGGATCACCCCGACAATCTTTTCGGCCAAGGCCTTTCTACAGCGACTTTGGGGAGTACAATTGGGTTGGGATGAGCCGCTTTCCGGTGAATTGTTAAGCGATTGGTCTTCCTTTGTGACGTCGCTCCCGGATCTTAATCGTGTCGCACTGCCACGGAAGATGCTCCCCTCCGGGGACTCTCGCGCGACCTTGCACGGATTTTGTGATGCTTCCGAGCGCGGATATGCTGCGGTGGTATATCTACGTACCGTTAGCCGCTCCGGAGCCGTGGATACACATTTGATATTAGCGAAGAGCAAGGTGGCCCCTCTTCGAACGCGTTTGACCATCCCGAAGCTGGAGCTGTCGGGAGCCGCTCTCCTCATGCGGTTGCTGAACCACGTGACATCCACTTTGCGGGGCACTATGCACTTAGATGACACAGTCATTGCGTGGACCGACAGCCAGATTGTGCTGTGTTGGCTAAAAGCGTCAGTACATACTCTAGAGGTTTTCGTCGCTAACCGGGTCTCCCCGAGGATCGCATTTCGGTTAGCTTCTGAGTGAGGTGCGCTCGTGTCGATTGGGGAGGAGGGGAGAAGGCGTTGATCAGGTTTTATTTTACATTAAAATATACCTAATCTAAAAATTCGAGACTCATAAACTTAAACTCTATCCCCCTGTTGGAGCGCAGACGGCTTGGCGGCGGCGCGGGCGCGGCAGCGGGGCACGGAGGTGCGCCCGGGCCACTTCTCCTCTCGCCACCGAGGACACCACTCGCGCACCAAAGTGACATTTACTGCTCTTTGCGTTGGTTTTTTATTATATTATCAGTTTACAGTCCACTGAGTTTTATTATAAGTGTCCACCATAAGTAGGACCCTAAACACCCCCTTATCACAAAACATGGACTAGCCCCAGTTTAGTTAATCTGTGTTTTATCTTATTCACTCTTTAAAATTTGGATCTTGATTGTTATTGTTGTGATAGGGCTCAGGTAACTAACTTTATTTCTTAGAATATCTTCAGAAGTTTTTATTTTATTTTATTAGTCATTGAACTCATTGATAGTCTGTTAAGACTTATTATAGGCTCAGGTAACTAACTTTATTTCTTAGAATATCTTCAGAAGTTTTTATTTTATTTTGTTAGTCATTGAACTCATTGATAGTCTGTTAAGACTTATTATAATGTTTTCCTTTGGTGTTGCAGAAATTATTGCTTCTGGATCCAGTAACTTCCAGAATATACCAGAACCTTCACATATTCCACCAACCAGTCAGGGCTCCGGTAATAATAATTCATCTTTTTATTTCTTAGAAAATTATTTTAACTCTGCATTTAATTATTTTATTTAAATTCAATTCAGTATCCATAACAACAACACCACCAATTGTACTTTTTAACTCAATATCCAACAAACTAACATTATTTTTTTGAGTGATGTTACCCATCTTAAAATGTTTCAGGTTTGGTCAAAGTCAGAGGTCGGAAAGAGTTGAAACCTTCCAGAAAACGATTAATTAAGAAACTGGAAGATTTGACACCAACATGTCAAATGATTTATAAAGAGTATGAAAAAGCAAAACAACAAGCAGACTTTTACCGAAGAGCCAAGAAAGCTTTAAAATTTAGCAAAGAAAAGTCGTTTGAAAAATTTACGGAAAACATGAATCCTTATGCAAAAAAAATAATGAAAATGCAGATTAATCTTTGTACAAAAAAGAAGAAAGGCCGTCGGTTTACTGCAGAAGAAAAATTGATTGCATTGTCTATAATGAAACAAAGCCCTAAATGCTATAGATTTTTGCACAAAATCTTCAAAATCAACTTTAAATAAAATGGTTTCAAACCTGAATGTTCAAACAGGGATCTGTCCACAAATTTTCGAAATGATGAAGAAAGAGGTAAGGATCTTGTGACTAACCATGTGTTAAAAATATAAGACCTCACAAAGGGTTCTCAGATGGAGGCACTATAGTGTGAAGCATTAATTGTCTTATGGCAGTGAGGGTTGGCTGCCAACTGGGTGATTTTAGGTTCTTACCACAATTCATGGCATGGTGCTTGTCAAGCACCTAACAGTGTGTTCCAGCAGCTGCCCTTGAGAGCTGTTTGCTATTCTAGCTTACCATCCCTGACCGATTAATGATAGCTTTCTAACATAAAAAAGTTTAATATTGTCATGCATGGGTTCCATCTTTTATATTTATTGTATTATAAAACTATAATTGTAGATATATAATTCTGTTTCCAGGTTGCTACTTGGGATGAAAAGAAGATGTGCTCTGTGGTCTTTGATGAAATGTTTTTAGAGGCTGCATTAACTTATGATAAGAATAAAGATACCATTAATGGGTTTGTAGACCTTAATCAAAAGAAAAACGAGTTTGCTGACCATGCCCTCGTTTTTATGCTGAGAGGAGCAGTTTATAAATGGCAGCAACCAGTGGCTTTTTATTACTGCCAAGGAGCCACCTCAGGAATAGAATTGAAAACTATTCTGAAAGATGTGATTTCTGCTGTGGTAGGATGCGGGCTGAAGACAATTGCGTGACCAAGGGGCCGCTTTTCAATCAGCTTTAAAAAGCCTGAAGGAAGACACAAAGCGTGATAAAATACTGGCAAATCAAGAACCAGGTTGGTATTTTATTATTAACTTATACTATCCGCACTATAAAACTCAGTCAACCAAAATTCAGTCTGAGTATATTTTTATTCTTCAGTAAAATTTATTGTTTTATAATTTCAGATGGCACAATCACAATAAGTGGAGTCAATCTAAGCATCATTTATGACCCCTCGCACTTTATTAAGGGTTTGAGAAATAAGTTTTTAAATAAAAATCTAAAATTGGATGGAAAGATTTCAAAATTGCAAGACATACTAGATGTGTATTAAACGGATTGTAATCACACAGAAGCCAGATGATCAACATGTAATTCCAGACAAGATAAAGAAGATGAAGGTGGGTTTCTAGATAGTTCAAATAAAAACCATAATGCTTGTATACAAGTGTGTTAGTGGTCAAGCAGTAATATATGTGATGTTTTATCCAAAAGCATCTGGGCTAGGGGTGGTGGATACACTTGTAGGCAAACTTAGGAGGCGGGGTACGTTAAAAATAGAGGACTTGTCTCAGTCCGAATTGGCAATTATGCGTGTGGTAAAGGCGTTCCAAGCGCACTTAGTCAGGGTCATTGGTACACAAATCTTGACATATGAAGAACTTTTAACTGTTTTTTTGCCAAATTGAAGCGGTTCTTAATTCCCGCCCATTAGAGGCATTGCGCTAGTCCAGACCCAGAAGAGCCTGTAGCCTCCGCAATTCAAATTAAAACTAAGAAAATTAGCATTGTTATGTTTCTTCGGTTCCGCTACAAAGACTTTTGTTGAATGCGCGCCGCGCGGTGTTTGGTTCCTGGAGTTCTCGGAGTAACATTTTGGATATTTGATGGAATCAGGCGTTACTTTGCGGAAATCCGAATCTCAAAAGTCTATTTTATTTAAATTTATTTTAAGCCAGCTGAACGGTAAAGCGGAAATTGCTTGCGCCATAGTTCACGGCACTTACAAGACAACAGTTAAAAGAGTTCCTAAAGACTCAATTCAGTGAAAGAAAACATTATTCACATCTTTTCGCTGGCCTCCAGTAGAGTAAACAGGCCCACAAGACAACGTCAGCCAATACGCTCTGCGTATGGAAACTTATTTGTAGCAATTATTGACCGAAATTTCCCTATCCAAAACACTAAAATCAAGGAATTGCCCGATCGCATTGCGGCCATGGAGGAGGACCTTGCGATTATTCCTTTTTCTCCATATATTGTGATTAAAGGGAGAGTACCTCCCTGGGTGACCTCATAAGGAAGCCTAATTCCTTTCTTGTCATTAACTTATTTAACAAAATTTTAATATTGCATACGAAAATTCTTTTAATTAAGGGAAGAGATGTAGAGGTAGGATAGCATAAGTTAGTAATAAACTCGCATCGATCCGGAACAGTCGTTTTAATCCATCACTCCCGCGATCCACCACACCTCACGCGGTAATAGTGCGCGACTACGTTAACAAAGATGTCAAATGGAAGCAGGGAGTGGTGTTAGGTCAAACTGGTCCGGTTTCATATATTGTAAAAACGAATGATCGAATCACAAAAAATATGTCGCCCAAATAATTAATAAGACATCTAGGAAATCGCGGCATTCTTTATCTTGTGATAACTGCCCGCAACCGGACACGGTTCACTCGGATGAAATCCACAAAGAGTTGAGTGAGGATTGTTCAACTCCATTGATGTCATTGTAACGTGTAATTTTTTTATGACACGTTACATTCTTTAATCCTAGTTTTAGCTTCCAAATTAAGGACCTTCGGTGGTATTCTTTTGTTTTTTATCGATAGTAAACAATTTGTGTTCAGCGCCATCTTTTCTCGCTGTGACCAAAGTTGCTATCGACAATCGATGCCTTGACATGCAACTGCCTAGGTGCTCGCACGATGGCGCCACTATTTTCATTTAATAAAATTGCCCCCAATTTGAATAGTTTCTTTTGTTAAATAAAATAATCAAAGTTGCTATCGACAATCGATGCCTTGACATGCAACTGCCTAGGTGCTCGCACGATGGCGCCACTATTTTAATTTAATAAAATTGCCCCCAATTTGAATAGTTTCTTTTGTTAAATAAAATAATAGAATTATCTTACAGCATATTAGTTCAACTTACTTAGAAATAAAGTACAATAATAATTTAATTTAATCAATTTAAACAGCTGGCAATTTTGACAACTAGCATTGCTGTGTCATGTGATAGTCAAATTTCCACCTTTTATGAATATAAAGAAATATAAAGTATCACACATTAGATATTAAACAAAATTAAATAGCCAAACAAATTACAATTGTATTACACCACATAAGCAGTACTGTGCCTAAACTACAAGAGCAAATCTCTTTCAATCCAAAGTATTTGTTTTGAAATCCACTACGGCTAGTGAGGGACCGAACTCAAGTTTGCTGTGTTGGTTTTATCGAGGAATCTCTGCCCTCATCGGTTTCAAACATGGATTTAAATTTTTCATCATAAAATGGTTATTCTTTATATTGATATCTGGTTTTCATGCATTGCTGGTTCAGTATCATGGTATAAGAGGTTGATTCTCTTGACATTTCACCAAAAATGTTCCAAAATGTGTCGATAAACAATCTTTTTATCGACTCAATTTTGTCGATGAATTTGCGGATGTGACTTGAACATCACTTTTTTCTTGTGAACCCGATCGGAGACGTTCGTCGTCGAGATATTGTGGAATATATTTTTATAAAGCTATCAAATTGAGGCTTTGTGTTCCAGGAACTTCCAAATTTGGAGCAGGATTTTGCCACGTCGATTGACGTCACTCGATGGTTGGAAATAATTTTTGATTTTGAAGCAGTAGTGTCGATTGATACTTAACAGATGCCAATAAGGAGTCTTCCACGCGTTGGAAACGAATTAAGGAAAGCCGAACATCTGTTCGGTCGCTTCCCCGGGGCATTCGCTCGTGTTCCTCGCTGGGCATTTTCACGCTGGTTTGGCAAATTGATGACGACGGGATCGCTGCGACGCGCACTGCTTGCTTGACCTATGCACCGCGCCTTCCTGATTGCTAAGGATACTCGTGCTGGCCAGGCTTGAATCACCCTTCATCATTTATACTAACTAACCCAGGTGAACTCACTCCATTATTGTTTAATTTTATGCCCAATTTAATCTATTCTGTACCGAACGATAAATTTGTCCGACCGCATCGGCGGAGCTCCTAAAAGTTTACATCTGCATCAGAAGAATTATTTGTCTCTAGAATTTAAGTAGAAGTAAGTGACCAAGACAAGAGTAAAACTTTAATTTAAGAAAACAGTTTTCATTTCATTGTTAAATTTAACCGTTGCAATAAAACACCAATTTACTGAAACTTTTCAATTTTTTATTTCATAACTCTTCGTGCCAGGGTTACAAAACTATAGGTACGTGGCGCCCAGGGCCCTATTTAATAAAGCTGACAATTCGACATATATGTCAAAAAATGACATAATTGTAGAATTGTCGCGCTTAGGCTGTTTAATAAAAGTGACAAATATGTCAAAAATCGACCGGTGAAATCTTTACATATTTGTCATCTAAAAACGCGTTTAATAAAACTCGACATATGTCAAAAAACCACAGTCTTTAATCTGACAATAAGAAAATTGTCGTGACAAATTTGTCAATTTTCCACCATGACAATTTTGTCGCCTGTAAGTTTTATTAAACAGAAAAACTGTAGAATTGTTACTTATTGACATATGTCGGACTTGTCGGATTGTCAGCTTTATTAAATAGGGCCCTGGTTGAATGTTTGTTAGCCCCAGAACCCACTGCTAGCCGAGGCATTCCATCTCACAGCCACCCAAGCTCACGCTCACAAGTTACATCATCACCTTCTGGAGTTGGAAGTTGTATTAGCGGTGACAAAGTAACAGGATTCATTGGTAGTGGTGAACAAACTGAATTGGCCGAGCCTGTCGGTTCTAATCATGTTCATAATGCACCGGTCAAACTGCGCCAGCCCCGTGTAGCCCCTCCTCATACCATGAAATTAAGGTCTCGTATTAGAAAGTAGTAATAAACGTAGACACTTAAACTGCGCATATTTGAAGTCTCTATGTTTCTGGTTAGCTGTTATTATTAGGTGTAACTATAGCATAAGTTTGCTGTAATTGTATTTAGTTTCTTTTTGTACTTTTATTTATGTTTGCATTTTTTCAATCAACCTTATAATTGCATTTAATTAGAAGGAGGCAAATGTAATGTATAGAATAAGAAGGTGGCAGGCTTCGAGAGGCGTGTTAATGGGAATCAATAATCAGGCCGAATAGTCAACACGTCATCCACCACCCCTCGCGCTAGCTCGCCATGATGTTCGGTGTGTTCATGAATTCTGAACCAACGACAAACATTTGTTTGTTTGATGTTGATTTCAACCTCTATCGTTATACCGTCAAACTTAATCGGCAAAGTGACATAGCATGAGCTTTCTATTTCTTGACTACCTAGTCCTTTTAAGATACGAAAAGCTGGCTTCCGTTTAACATAAAAATATTTAAGAACCGACGCTGATATTAAGGATATGGTTGATCCGCTATCGATCAAAACGTCCACGGGAATACCACGAATGATACCACTATCACGTCATTATTACAGTCTGTCAAGTCGCGACAAAAGTTTACGTAGTTTACGTTTCGCGATTCGGACTTCATTCTTGCAAAACAAGTGTCTACCTTGTGGCCAGGCTTTTTACAAAAAGAACAGGCTTCGATTTTAGGCGCTGGCTTTCAAGTCACTACTAGTTGACGCACTTTCTTATGAATCGACCTTATTATTTCTGTAAAAAGCCTGTTTGTGACCAGCGAGTCCGCATTTATAACACATACCCGGTTCTCGAAGCCTTTTTTTCTACTCGCTTCCGAATCCAACTCTTGTTTACGCTTCGTAACGGCTGGTTTCGAAACTATGGTGTTACCAGTCGTCAAAGGTTTCGATTTAACAAACGCGGAAAAATATTCTACTAAATCTTGAGGCAAAAGATTCGCGTTCATAGCAGACGTACGAATCTGGGCATCTGTAATACCGCGTATTACTATGGCCGAAATCAAATTCGTCAGTAAGACCGCGCACGATACGCAAACCTAGAAGCGAACGTCGAGCATAATCCGCGTACGTGGGGTAGTTGTCGGAGTTCGTATTCATAACGTCAAGCAATATGTTTGCATTGTCAGAGGTTTTTGGTCACAAACACTTAATTCCTTTTTAAAATTACCCCACGTACGATCGTTGGTATCTTTAGATTTTCAAGTCCGGTCAGACACACCCTAGTTGTATCTATATATTGTTTTAGTTGGCTGGCTGATTGGTTGCTCATTTTCTTTTGATTTAAAAGCCTGTTCAGTATTGCTTTCACAAGTTACAACTAAGCACTTGTGACTATAACGCTCCCTCAGGCACTCCCAAGCAGGTTTGTAGTTATTTAATCTGGTAGAACTTCAGAGTTGCAGCTGCTTCGCCTGAGAGGCACGACTTGAAGTAACGTAGCTTTTGAACGTCGCTGTGCGATTGGTTTTGAGCTATTAACGAAGTGAATGTGTCTTCAAAGTTCTGCCAATTTTGATAATCACCAGAATATTTTGGTAGGTCAATTCTAGGAAGGTTGACTCCGATTTTTACGCCTGAAACTAGTGAAGCTTGTTGTGACGAATTTGAGGTTGTAGCATCTGTCCAATTTAGCGATTCAACTTTCTTGCATTTCGTTTCTCAACGCTAGGTACGTTTCCTTGGTAGTACCTATCATAATAATTTGAGACTAATAATTCTGTAAATTTTTTTAAACTGTATCCAAGTCTTCAACACATTTTATCCTTACGTTTCAATATGCAAGCGTTTTTTTCACCCTTGGACACTTCTTAAAATTATCATGCGCCTTTTTTATAAGGTGATATGTATCCTCCATGCTCTATTTTAATTCTTCTATAATCGGCATGATTATGGCTACGCAGTAATATCTTGAGCGGTTCACACTTCACAGTAGACGCAATATTATATTTTTGCACATAAATGTTTTTCCAATAATATTTTACGCGCACTCGTAATTTTGCAACACAATTTATTGTAATTGCCTTTTTCTATTCCAATTCACAAAACTTTTTCTTTAGGTTATAAAATGGCCGGCGACGCGTTCCAGGTAAGAAGATTTCCGTATAATCCGGTTCGAAGGACCATATGTTGATGCAGTTAAGGTTCTTTTTTGTACGGAAATCGGGATAAATGATAGGCGAGCGTATAGTAGCGGTGGTGGTTTATTGACGACTAGCAAACTTAAAAAATTACATTGACAGAAAACTATAGGGAAACAAGTGTACTGAATACATTAATGATTTCAAAGTTTTTTAAATGTTCACCATAGACACCGAGTATTTGCTAATAATTAATTATGGTATTACGATATATAGACTGCACATTTTACAATAATAAAAGACATTTAAATATCTAACAACGCCATCAAGAGAGAAATATTTTTGAAATCGCGACTCATCGGAAAACATAATTTTATCCCATTGTTCCCAGAAACCATGTTGCTTCATTCAGATTTTCCATGTGTGTTTGGAGTGGATGCACATTTGAAATGAACGAGTCATGTGTGGCTCCTCCAAAACTACTGTCTACACTCATAATTTGCATATTAGCATTGCATATCTGAAAATGATTTTTTATTAGTAAAGATAGTTCAGTAGTTAGCTATAGTTCAGAATTGTGTCATCCCACTTGTTTTTAAAATAAAGTGCAAAATCTTTAAAAGTATCTAATAAATTGGGAAGTACATGAAAGGTTGTAATTTTGATAAGCCCTTACCAATTGAAAATGCAATGAGTGGTAATGCTTGCGGCAGCAAAACTGTTCTTCGTGTTTGGTTGGGTGAATAATAGCAACATGGGTGCAATCAATGCAACCTAACACACCTGGAAACTTGACTTTTTCATAAAATCTGCAACATAGTAAAAATAACTCTTATTAGAATAACAGGGAAGCAACATAATTAAGTGTATCTATAGAGGTCAATTCAATATAAGAGTTAATCTTTATACACTATATAACAAGATGACCTGGTTGGCTGCCTGATTGTAAGCATAACTCCTACCTATATAAGAATCTGAGTACAACTCAGAACTTTGAAACACAAAGGCCTGCATGGCACTGCATTGCTCTTGTTACCCTGAGACATTAGGTATTATGGCTCATAAGCCCAGTAATTTCACAGACTACTTTTCTCATCAAACCGGAACACAGTAATGCTTGCACAGTAGTGCTTGGTGGCAGACTTCATGAGCAAAGTGGTGGTAGCAACCCCGATGGACACTCAGAAGCCTGCCATCTAGTATGAATCTCTTCCCTCAAATATTACATTAACTAAGTAACATAACTAATTTCTTGAACATAGGTTGAATGGCTAGGCCCAAAGCTTTTTTGCCACTCAAAGGCTTTTGGCAAGTTAATGTTCAACAAAATAGCCAGCCTCAACGACTGTTACAAAATTAATAAAAATTCTAGTATTCTTATGCAACGAAAGTCAAGAATGCCCATCTCACAAGCAATCAAATAAGCAGAGAAACAAGCAACTCTACTAAGGGTGGTACCTATTCCTCATCAAATATCTTTGTCCTATGTGCATTTGATCAAAGAACTTGGATGACTTAATCAAATTACCTAGGAACGCCGATATTTGATCAAATGTTATGACAACGATAATAACAGCACATGGTCGAAGTTCATCCATTTTCTCAAACTACGAAAAACACTGACATATTTACTAAGAAACCTTGGACAAAAATATTAGACGAGTGGAATGGGCATTTAAAAAATTGACGTTACGACTATTCCTCTTGAGGGACAAAGAACGGTTCATGCAGAATGGTATGCTAGCATTTGTTTGCCACAGGTCGTTTCTGAACTCCGTAAAGAGAACTGCAACCGCCGCATCATCCTCCATCACGACAATGCGAGTTCTCACACCGCGCACAGAACAAAAGAGTTTTTAGATCAAGAAAACATAGAATTATTAGACCATCCGCCGTACAGCCCCGACTTAAGCCCTAATGATTTCTATACTTTCCCTAAAATAAAGAATAAATTGCGTGGACAGAGATTTTCATCACCTGAAGAAGCTGTGGACGCCTACAAACCGGCCATTTTGGAGACCCCAACTTCCGAATGGAATGGTTGCTTCAATGATTGGTTCCATCGTATGGAAAAATGTGTCAAATTTCGCGGAGAATACTTCGAAAAGCAATAAATACATTTTTAAATAGTAATGTTGTGTCACTTCCTTGATTCCCGAAATTTTCAGTGCCGCCCTCGTAGGCATCCGAGCTACAGGAGAGTACATATTGTCAGGTTGGTCTTCCTTCTTTAATTGAAAGCCTCTTGCGACTAATCTTGCCTTTTTTGTCCCATCTTCTTTTTCTTTAAATATCCATTTGGTATCAATAGCCTTTTTGTTTGGTGGTAAATCTTCTTCAGTCCATGTTTCCAGTTTGATTAATGCTTTAAGTTCTTTATCTATCGCTTCTTTCCAATCTTATTCTGTGATAGCTTCTTCGTATGTATTTGGTATTTCTGTTTGGATTATTTCGTTCGCTATATTAGTTTCATAATCTTTTAAGTAGTGTGGTTTTTTAATTGTTCGTCCTGATCTTGTAGTTACTAAGGGTATTTCTATGTTTTCTGTTTCAGTTTCAGGTTGATTGTTTACTTCTACTTCACATTCTGTTTCCTCTTCATTCTCTGTCTCTTCCATATTCGTATTTGTGTCTTCGCCAGTATTTTTCAGTATTTGTAGGTCATAGTTATCTTCTTCTTCATTATTTGTATTTTCTTCTTTTTTATCTATATGTGTTTTCTCACAGGTGAAGTTTTCTGTCTTTTCTTTACTTTTTATTATATTTTTATTTTCTTCCTTATTATAGCTTCTTTTAAATACAACATCTCTTCTAATGACTATTTTTCTTTTTTCAGGTATCCAGAGCCTGTATCCAGTTGGAGCATATCCCACCATTACCATTTTTTCGCATCTTTCGTCTAGTTTTTTCATTGGAGTGAGATTTTTTGTGTATACTTCTGAACCAAAAGTTTGAATGTTTTTAACATTTGGTTTTCTTTCTGTCCACTTTTCTATAGGTGTTGCTTTTTGTCCTACTTTAGGTGTTCTATTAAGTAAGTATGTAGCTGAAAATACTGCTTCACCCCATAATTCTTTGTCTAGGTTTGATTGGAACAGCATAGCTCGTACCTTTTCCATCAAAGTGCGGTTGAAGCGTTCAGCTCTTCCATTTTGTTGTGGAGTATAAGCAACTGTATAGTCCAACCGTATCCCGTGACTCCTACACCAATCTTTGAGTTGTGCACTGGTATATTCACCACCATTGTCACAACGGATCATGCTAGCTTTTTGATTAGTACTGCGTTCAACTTCTAGTATGTATTCTTTTAAGCAGGTAAATACTTCACTCTTGTTTGTGATCAGGTAAGTCTGAGCATAGTCTGTGTAGTCATCGATGAGTGTTAATACATATCTTTTTCCATCCCATGTAGGTGGTGTGATCGGACCACAAACATCTGTATTAATGGTATGTAGTTTTCTTTCAGCTCTATGGCGTGTGTAGAATGGCAACCTGGTCTGTTTAGCTTTCACGCAGACATCGCAAGTGGAGGTAAGTGAGTCTACTTCTTCTTTTGATATATTTATACCATCAACTGATTTTATAATGTTTTTTAAAGTCTCTTTTCCAGGGTGTCCATATCTTATATGCCAATCTTCAGCTGTTTCCACTGTTGACAACAGCAGAGCTTCTTCAATATCAGTTGTTAAGTCTATATTGTATAGTCCAGCTTCATTTTTTGTTCCACGCAGTATTATGTCATTGTCTTTCTTTATTATTTTTTTTTAGTAAAAATAACTTCTCCGTCGTTTTCTGTTATAGCATTCACAGACAGGAGGTTTTTCTTTAGGTTTGGCACAAATAGTACATTTGTGAAGTTCACATTATTTTTAGTTTCGATTGTGCCCATTTTATTTGAGAAGAGAGTATTATCCTTCTTTGCTGTTTGAATACTTACAGAGCAATTTTTTTGTTGTTTTAGAATGTCTTCATTTTTGGTCATATGTGAAGAGCTACCTGAGTCGACAATGAAGTTTTCTGTTTGTGCGAAGAATGACACTTCCTTGTTATTCTTTCTATCTTTATTTTTATTCCAGAAGCAGTCTTTTTCTTTATGATTATACTTTTTGCATATTGTGCACTGTTGTTTAGTTTTAATGTAACAATTTTTCTCATCATGATTATTCTTTTTGCATATTGAGCAATATTTCTTATTATGAAATTTCTTGTATGTAGATGCTTTATACGCCACTGTATATTCTATTTCTTTTGTATTATTTCTTTGACTTTCAATCAGTAGTCTAGCTGTGAGATGTGTTATGGTTTGGTCTGAAGTAGGTGTTGATTCCCAAGCCGTTAAAAAATTTCTAAAGTTGTCAGGCAACATTGAGAGTATTTTAGATATCAACATCTTCTCATTAATCTTTTCACCGAAGCTGTTTAGCTGGTGTGCAAGGTTTTCTAACATACTTATGTTGCATGTCATATCCTTGTTTTCATCAAACTTGTATTGAAAGAATTGTTGTAAAAGTTGACATCTCTTTTGATCTGTTTGTCTTTCGAATATAGCTGAGAGCTTGCAGTACATGGATTTTGCATCAGGGCATGATAATAAAGTTGACAACAGCTTTTTATCTATAGTACATGTGATTATGCGTTGGGCCTGTGCATCTTCTTGTTGCAACTTTGCGTCACTTTTCTCACCAGCAGGAAGTCCATTTTGAATAATGTTCAACAAGCCTTCACTTTTCAGAAATATGTTTATTTGAAATTTCCATATTGGAAACGTTTTTTCATCAGTTAAACGCTCAATGTGATGTAGTTGTAGGTTAGACATTTTACCGTATGTTACTATATTTCTTGTTTTCGAAAACCACAGAGCACTGCTACCATGTTAAATTTTGGGTATTTCAGCAGATTACTGATTGTTATTAAACACTTGATTATGTAAATTGTTTTATTTTTATTAGATCTTATGTTCTACAATGCTTTTTAATTTTACGTTTTTTTTTAGGTGGCGTGTTGGCGTGTGTTGTTGCAGACTATATTAACACCAAAGACTATTAAATATTAGCACAGAGTATCTATCTGTCAGAATACTATTATTTTTTTTTATACATCTTATGGTTTTAAATTATTCAGCCAACAATTTTTAGTAATTACATTTATTTTCATAATATTTTTAATGTGAAAATTGACATTAATTAATTTATCTTCGTACCTTTTAACTAGAATGCTAAGTGCTTGATGGTAGTTATCCTCAGTGATTGCAATTGAACTTATATAAGACTTGCCGCTTCCCCTCGTAATAGTGACTTCAGGTACTGGAACTTCTGAAGCCCTGTAAGATGTTGATGAGAGTCAATAACACCATCGAACAGCGCCTTGAAATTAGCCCATTCGTTTATAGACCCTTCAAAGTTGGGAATCTGTAAATTAGGAATTTTTAGTACGTGTGATGTTGAATTATTTGCCTGTGAGTGTGATTGGCAGGAGTGTGTTGAACGATTGAGTTCATTGTCTTTGAGCAGTTCTGTAATTCTGCCAAGATACAGGAAGTATTTTTCTTCAGTTGTCGCCCTTTCCTTTTCGTGTGACTTGATGTTTTCACCATCCATGAACTCAATTTCTTCTTGGGTACTATTATATTTTTGATAAAGGTCCGCAAGTTCTGACTGCCTGGCTTGCAGTTCATATATTTTCTCGTGGTTTTGAAGATCGTCGATAAAATTATAAATTCTTGTTAGTCTGCCTTTATAATTGCTTCGGCGACTGATTAACCTTTCTAATGACTCGGTTGTCATTGTTGTAAGCTGAAAGATGCTGAAATAAACTTGTGTTGCACTGTTGCGCGGCAGGCGTGGTAGCGTGGTGCCACTCGCCGATACCTGAAGATAATTTTTTTTTTTTAGAAATATATGTATCACTGGTTCACTTTTTTATTTAATCCGCGGTGGAGGACCAAAAACTATGATGTATATTTTTTATGTTTTTTGGATTAAAAGAGATTTTTATATTTTAACTTTTATTGCTGCTATTAGTTCAAGATGGTGACAGAGAGAGTGTTGCTATTCTAAAAAACTTATTATTACCTATTTTTTTAAATTACCATAGACTAAATAATATACAGGAGGTAAAAAAAACTTAACAAAACGATTGTTCATACGACCCGAACCGCGGGCCGTAAGATCTCGAAGACCGAGGGAAACGAAGAGTCACTATTTCTCCGGCATTTTCTACCGAAGGTTTCACCAATTAAGTACTGTTTCCTGAGTATCCACCAGAAAATATCACATATTATGTTTAATAATTCCCGTATCTCAGGGTCAATGAACTAAGCAGGCCACACTGAGTAATCTGTCAAAAGTCAATTTTGAAGCAAATGTCAATGTGACAATTGACGCTGACGTACGAATACGACGTATCAAAATAAAAAAGCTAATATTCTCCTATGAATTACAAAAATACTACAGATAATCAAAAACAAGGGTTACAGTACCCGGCGCCGGTTACCCGGTGGTGAAGTGTATGGGCATGGTACATAGCTTTCACATGTACCGGCGGAATTTATCCGGCAGGCGGTTGCCGGGTGCGCGCCGGAACCACCACTGTGTGCGTCCGGTCGCCGGGCATCGGTTAGCCGGCCGAACTGACAGTGGTGTATGGAACACGCAACTAGCTTTCAGACGCGCCGCACAGTATACGATTTTCCCAAAACAAGAGTTTTCTTGGTATTATTACAAACTTGGACGAACCCTTCAACTGATAACGCATTCAGAACCGGTTTTTGCGCCCCGGTCCCATCAATAACAATGGGGCGAAGTTGCTGTCTCGAATTCAGGTAGCCGATCGCTCGGTCAGTGCAACCGTAACCGTTGATGTTTGTGTACGAGTTTGTGTGCGATTTCAAGCAATTTTAAGTGATGGATTCTTCAACTCAAGGTAATTATCTACATAAAATTGATTTTTAATCCACCAAAATACTTTTGGAGACTTAGTTACATTGTCTTAAAATATAACTTCCATAGAACAACAAAAAATACATAAAATATAAATTCACATAGTCTTAAAGTAGTTAGTCAAGCGAAGTCAAGGCGTGATCAAGCTCTTAACGTATTCTCTTATCGTTTAAGTTTGTTAAAAATTTGATTTGGTTGTGCGACTTTCTGCGATTCTAAATATCTGCATTTATTTCGTTATAGGTGCTCAAATTCTACGAAAATCGCTGTTTTGAGTTTTGGCGTTCTACTCCACCCAAAGGCAGATTAGACCAAGTTATGATGTTTGTCAAGTCAAGATTTGCTGATTTTATCCTACCACAAGAAGAGGAGAAACCCCTAAAGGCTTTCTTGAAAAAGGAATGCGAGAAGATTCGTTTTAAATGGCTTCGTAAACAGAGACGATTGGACTTATTTTTAATTGCTAACGAAGAATGGTTAAATGAAGAATTGGTGCTTACAATGTTCCATGTACAGTCCCCTAAACCGAGTTCCAGTATTGGCAGACCAAAAAAGAGCTTTGAAGATAGTTCCACGAAAACGAAAAAGCGTAAAATTGAACATTTGTTGCAAGAATATGATGCTGAACAGCTGTCTTTTGCAGCCCAATCGAGTGTGCGAGCCAGTGGGAAACGTGACGCTGCTAGTTTAATTAAGGAAGTTTCTGCAGCTTCACCGAGACGAGCTACTGGATATAAAAAAGCTAGGAGAAGAATAAATGCAAAAAAAGAGAAACGGCCTTATAAGCCGGAAGAAGCTTTGGCTTTGTTTATTTCCAATAATTTCACTGTGCAGACATATAAGAATATACAACAGGAGTCAAATGAAAGAGGATTCCGTCTTTACCCATGCTATGATCAAGTAGCAAAAATGAAAGAACAGAGTTACCCTCCTGTGCAAAAATTCACTTTAACGGACACACACGCTGAGGTTGAGCTGCAAGCCCTTTTGAATCATACCGCAACTAGAATATGCGAAAATATTCTCGGAAAATTATTGAGACCTGATGACCTAAATGGCTCGAACTATACGTTGATTTACAAGTGGGGATATGACGGCTCCTCAGGCCACAGCTTATACAAGCAGACATTTGAAAATTCCAACGATACAGATGAATATATGTTTGTAGTATCGATGGTGCCGCTCAGACTTGTTAGAGATAACGATGATTCTAGTAAGACAATCATATGGGAAAATCCACGCCCCTCTTCACCAAGATTTTGCAGAACTATAAAGTTTTTATATAAAAAAGAAACAGAGTCATTAATAAAACAAGAATGTGAAGCTGTCGAGAAACAAGTTCGGGACTTGGTGCCTACTGTTGCACAAATAGATGGAGTTAATATATCTATAAAGCACGAATTAATTTTGTCAATGATAGACGGCAAAGTATGTAACGTGCTCTCCGACAATAAGTACACTCAGACATGTTTCATCTGCAAAGCTACATGCAAAGAGATGAACTCCACAATAATTGCAAGAGAGCCTAATCAAACTATGTATCAGTTTGGCATATCTAGCCTCCATGCTTACATCCGCACACTGGAATGCATGCTAAATATCACGTACCGAATGAGTATATGTCAGTGGCAAGTCAGGGGAAAGGAGAATAAAGAAATTTTTAAAAAGAGGAAGGAAGAAATCAAAGCAAAATTCAAAGAAATGGGTCTCATTATAGACAAAGTTAAGCCAGGTTTTGGAACAAGCAACGACGGAAATACCGCTAGAACATTTTTTCACGAGTATAAAGAAACTGCTCGTATCACCGGCCTCGATGAAAATCTGCTCTCTCGTCTCGGTACGGTTCTTGCAGCCATAGCCTCTGGCTATGAAATTGACCCGGATAAATTCACTGTTTACTGCTCAGAAACGCGAGACTTATATATCTCGTTATACCCATGGTATAACATGCCTGCTACAGTGCATAAAATATTAGTTCATGGAGCAGAGATCATGAGACATTCTATAATTCCAATAGGACAAATGTCCGAAGAGGCTTCGGAGGCCAAAAACATAGAAATTCGAAAAGTCAGACTGGGCCACACATTGAAAACCTCTCGTGTTCGCACAAATTTTGACCTAATCAAGTATTTGCTTGTGTCATCTGATCCCTATATTTCATTGTTAAGAAAACTACCAAAAAAAAAGCAACTCAAAACATTATAGTGATTTAAACTCGCTATTAAAATCACAATAAATGTTATAAACTGAGCAAAAAAGTATTTTATTTGCTACCACATCATCACCTAATGTGTAAATTATCACTTTAGGTCATTACAAGTCCTTTAAGACTGATATCGATTTTTGTCCCTCTAGTTTGGGCAAATCGTATACTGTGCGCCGGCCGGTCAGTCGCCCAGGTACAGTCTGCGAGAGCACGCGCGTGCGTAGTTCTGTCGCACGCTCGACGACGCTCGTAATTATACTGCATACCTTCTTCTCAACTATAAAATGGAGATAGATATCTAACTATTGATAACTTTGGTGGAAGCGAAGCCAGTTTTATGGGACAAAACTTGCGCTGAGTACAAGGACAAAAATGAAACAAAAAAAGCTTTGCGGGAAGTTTGCGCAATACTTACGCCCGACTTCGAAGAAATTACTGACGGTGAAAAAAACTCATTTGGTAAGTTTGCAAATCATTTAATATTATACAACTGATATTACACATATTTTAGATAACTGCCAACTGACTTGTCCAAATTCGGTCATAAAATAGTCCGCTAAAATATTTCTAACATTATTTGCTGCTAACCCTCCACGTCTTACTTGTTATCCACTTAAATCTTCTAATCCGAATATGGTCATTGTATCCTCTGGTTGATATCCATCTCTGACGCGAACAAAATTGTGCAGGATTACACAAGCCTTTACAATATCGACTGCGAAATCTTAATGTAATTTTGAATAGAATTGTTACGCATCGCGGGGCATTCACATTCGCCTAGTATTATTTTACCTTATAAGTTAAATTGAACTCGAATATTTTATTAGTTGCTTAACAAGCAGTTAACTGAAGTTTAATTTTTTATAACGTAAATAAATGTAGGCCATTATATTAATGTCGTAAGACAACGTAAATCATCGTTAGCGACCTAGTAGATATTGTAAACATTGCAAAAAGTACACTATGCACATTTAGTAGAGACAGATTATTCAGATATAATCTCATTTCATCATTTTAATCAGGTATCAAGAATGACTTATCTTGTAAATCAAAATTTAATTTTTATTCAAAATTTTTTGACAATGGGCAAAACATATAGTAAATAGGAAGAGATTGTGATAGCCCAAAATGGAGGTAATGATGCACATCATAGTTCGTTAGAGTAAAAGTTGGAAACATATGGAGTTATTATTACGAGTCTGGTGATCATGCTCATAGTAATCAGTGGCTGCATGGTGTGTAAAGCATGTAGCAGAGGGGCGAAGAGATGGGCACAAAAGGCAATGCTGTCCGCAGTGACGTTGAACCTGGCTGATAAAGCCAATCAGCAACAAGTGACGATGGCCTAATCAAAAGTACTTTTGTTTGTGCATCATAAATTCAGTGCTGAGAGTTGTTATAAATAAGTTATTAGTGTTTGCTCATTCTGTTATTGTCATTACGATGTATGTTATTATCATTTGTGCGTGCTTGTTGCAGTGTTTTGAATAGAGTTGTTTAATGTGATGAATAGGGTGACAATAAGATAAGTTAGTTTTAAGTACCTATATGTATTAGATAAAAATTATTTTGGTAAAATTTGGGGGGTGTTTTGCAGGAAAATTGCAAGTATGTGTTAGTGTCAGCAGTTTTGAGTGCAAGCGAGAAGTATGGGAGGCGATCGCCAGTTGCTGTGCACTGGTGGTCGATCCGAGCGTTTGTTAATTTTGTAGTTCAGGAAGTCAAATAAAAATTACGTGTTAAACAGTTTTAAAGGTTTTATTTGGTCGACCGTGCCAGTGACTCCCTGTGCAGTCAGGTGCTAGGCATCATTGCAAATGTGTTATGTAATTTGATGGGATATGCCCACAAATTTGAAATTTACTCAGGACAAGAAAATTTAGAAAAGGTTCCAGGTGAATCAGATCTTGGTGCTACAGGAAATGTGGTGGTTCGTTTGCTTCGGGGAGTACTAAATATCTTAGTAAAACAAGGAATTCACACAGTGGGAACTGTCCAACAAAATAGAATTCCAAATAATAAATTACCAGACAGAAAAACCTTCATGAAAAAATCAGTGCCCCGAGGAAGTTACGAAGAAAGAGTATCTACATTTGATGGTGTAGACATGAGTTGTGTGGCATGGAAGGATAATAAAGTGGCCCTAAAATCCACCTATGCTGGGGCTTTACCTGTCACTGAGGTTTCTAGATATGACAAGGCAAAAAAGGATAAATTGGAATTACTTGCCCATTTATTGTTCAAGAGTATGATAAACATATGGTAGGTGTGGACCTTATGGATAGTTTTTTGGGTAGAAATCATATAACTATAAGGTCAAAAAAGTGGTATTTGTGCAACAGTGGGTGGGTCAATCCGGTGCAAATATCCTAAATGTAAAGGGTTGCCCATTTATTGTTCAAGAGTATGATAAACATATGGTAGGTGTGGACCTTATGGATAGTTTTTTGGGTAGAAATCATATAACTATAAGGTCAAAAAAGTGGTATTTGTGCAACAGTGGGTGGGTCAATCCGGTGCAAATATCCTAAATTTAAAGGGTATTCTACAATTTCTTGTGGTAAATGTGGAGTCAATATATGTGTAAAAATAATAATTGTTTTATTAATTATCATAAAGCATAAAAAAATATCCAATGATAGCCTCTTTTATTTCTATTTAATACTAAGCTAATTCATAATTTATTCATTATTCATAATTGTCTAACTTTGCATGATGATGGAAATTTCCATCATGTTTTTTGCTAAATTTATACTGTAAATATATACTAAGATTTTTTTAACCATTTTTCCTTTAAGTTTGAATATGAATTATATCACCTTGATTTATTTCACTAATAAAGAAACGATCATGCAAAGAAGGGCTAATGCTGGAAAGGTTCGTCGAGTTTGGAGAATCGTTGCGAGCCACCATTTCTAATTTAGGAACCGATCTTCCAATAATACCGATAGAAGAGTGGAAGGAAGTGTATTGAACAAATTTGTGTCATAATCAAACCGTTTTATGAAGCCACTGTAGAAATGAGTGCTGAAAATTATTTAGTCGCGAGCAAGGCGATTATTTTAACTTCAAGCCTCATAAACATATGCGACAGTTACACCAGGCTGCAAGAATTGTAACAGATAAAATATTTACTAATAGAACATAAATAAAAATAGAGACATCTATCGAGTCATTCTGACACTATTTACTCAATGCCACCAGATGGCGCTATAAAATATATCGACGTTTTGCACCTTGGCAACACGATCGACAAGAGAGATCGGCCATTTTGATTTGAGACGATCAGAGCTTCGTGAGATATTTAATAGAAAACTAAAATCTAAAACTCCTAAATGTTGAAGGAGGAGGCGTCGAACACGCCTATAACTTAGCGCCATCGACAATATGTAAGTGAATCATAAAAACTATTCTTAACAACATACCTCTCGATCCGAAGCACATGTCTAACCTCAGTATGCTGAGTATATCATAATATACTTCCAGGGTTTTTACGGTAGGACAAGACCTACACATGTCCACTCTTAAGTAAAAATACGAAGAGATAAATAAGGCTACCACCATCACCACTCCAGTAGTTACCTCTGTAGCACCGACCACGTTTCCATGGACCGGCACCTCTGACGTCATCGCCGGCATACCATACAGCTGATGGTGCTACTGCAGGAACTGGCATACACCATAAGTCTCAGAGTAATTATGTAATCTAACAACAGTAAGTGATTTTACAACATCTAACATTTAAAGTGCAGTGTGTGAAGAAACAAAATAAACTGATGAGTGTGTAAGCCTTAAAAAAGGGTGTTTCATTCTTAGCACTAAGGGCACAACCACCTGAAAGTCTCATGCTAACCACTGAACTACTCGGTGAGTAGTTTTACGTAAAAATAACGCTACAGAATTATACCCCTCAGTAAAAAAACTTGCCAATCAGTTAAAAGAGAGTATGAGAAAACGACTGGGAGATTTAGAAAAAAATGACACTATAAGTTTGAGCACAGTTTTGGACCTTAGATTCAAACTAAAAGCCATAAAAGAAAAAGAACGCATCGAAAACCTTAAAAACTTACTGAAAAGGAAACTTACATACGAAATAAACAATAAAATTCAACAATCAACCAATTCATAACAAGTTCAACCTGTACCATCGACATCAGCTGTAAATTCTGTGCCGTCCCAAATTTTCGGATGCAACATGCCCACATACAGTTTGTGGTGTGAATTCGACAGTGAAACCAACAAAGAGTTTGAACCCTCAGATGTTCAGGCTTCTAAAGAGTTGGAAAAATATTTAGCTGACAACTTAATTAAGAGAACGGAATGTTCCTTTAAATATTGTCGAGAACAGAAATTCATTTACCCAGAATTGTATACATTATTTATAAAACACAGCAACATCATGGTAACTTTGGTTCCTTGTGAAAGAATTTTTTCCAAGTCGGGTATCTCATTAGTGATCTAGGAACACGGTTGTCTAGTAAGTAAGTAGTAAAGCCTAGTTTAGCAATTATATTGTCAAACTTTTTGTTCTAAATTTGAGGAGACACTTTTAGGCCATATAGTGATTTATTTAACTAAAATACAATATTTTCATTCTTAATTACATTTTCACATCCCTTTGGCAAACTAATAAACACATCACCCTCTACTTTCCCCTTTAAAAAAAGCACTACATAACATATGTCCAATTGATAAACCCTTAAACAATTTTTATTAGAAAAAGCTGAGAATATTCTAACAGATGTTAGTCTAGCAACAGACAGGGCTGTATAAATCATATAATGAAACATAAGTTTGTTGAAAGCCCCGTGCTACAAGTCTGGCTTTACAGATACTATGTCCCGTTTTTCATTTTTCTTGCACTTAAATACCCATTTACGGTCTATTATTTACCACCACCACATTTATTTGTTCCACCTATACCGGTAATTTTTGGGAATGATACTCTCGAAGTTGTTGACGAGTATGTCTACCTAGGACAGACTGTCCAATTAAAAATGCCAACTCAAAATCTAGCAAATACATCCTAAGCTCTATCAGCGTTATTAACAGTTGATCACCGACACAAACACAAATAATTTGACTTCCTTTGTAGTTTATATTATTATACATGGGACTTAATGTGTCTAACACCAACATGAATTTATCATAGTTTGTAAAATTTTTTCTTTTTTGTACCACGAAAATAAAGTTACCCTGTATCCAAATCCCTATGTAAACACAGGCTCTGATTTATATTAGAGGTTTAGCTCGCGGGCCGGGACATACTGCTCCCGGACAGGAAAAAAAAATGAATAGCAATAATAATATAATACTACTGGTTGTCCCTTCATTGCCTCAAGTGATATGATTCCCAAAGAACTACCTCATTCCTGGAGTGATATCTTCTGAGTAGCTCTCTATATTGGATATTTCTACTTTAATGCTGGTTGACGGTTCTGGAATAATTTCTTCCTCGGTTGGTTGTCTAAAATCAACCCTACGTCTGCTTCTTTCTAAATACCGAAGGCTTCTTGATGTAGGTGTTGTTGAAATTCGAGTGCACCAAGGGATTATGCTTGGTACGGTCCCTTTTTTGAGATACCTGCATATTTGAGGATTTCCTGAAAAACATTAAAAAGTTTCAAACAAACTCTTACAAGCTACTTATCCTAATCTCTGTGGTTATTTTTAATAAGACAATCTGTGACACTTGATGACTGAAAAAACATATATCAGATTCATGTTGTAAATGACTGGCATAATATTTGTTATTGGATCCTTGGGAAATAAATGTACACCAGGGTTCAAACATCCTGGTACAGCACACAGTGGCATAATTAAATAAAATTAAGATTTACTGAGCTATAGGTCATAAACTGTATGAAACTGACAGTTTTCAATGGCCATGTCAACGATACGCCACCTGTGGTGAAAAAATGGCAGTCAACATCCCCATTCTAATCCATTGTCTGATCTTAATGTCTTTAGTCTACGACCAGTTTCTCTTGATTATTACTATAAATCTCTCGATGCAGTGCTTCACCTCAGATTTATATTTCAAACAATAGATGAATCTACAGGGTGGCGCAATAGAACGTGCATATTGCATCATCTTTTTTTGCGGGGTAGCAAGCGCGCGGGCGGGGGGATGCACCACCGTAGGGTAGGCGGGGTGCATGGAGTTTTAGTCACTATGAGCCACTTCGACGGGAAGCATCGCGCATTTGGCGTGCGCGCATTTTACGAGAACTCTCGTTCATACGTTGTTACTAGGCAACTATATTGTTCTGAATATGGACTACGGCAAATTAGTGAAGCTCCGAGTGCTAATTTAATTAAAATATGGGTAACGCGTTTTGAAGAGACCGGTTCAACGTTTAAACCACAAGCAAAAGGTCGTCCAAGAACATCTAGGACCGAAGACAATATTGAGAGAGTTATGCAGTCGGTACGAGGAGATCCACAAATGTCTACTCGCAAGAGATCGCCTGTCTTACACTTATCGCGACGAAGTTTGCAACGAATTTTAAACTTGGATCTTAAACTGCATCCATACAAGCTGCAATTAACACAAGAATTGAAAGAGTCTGACTTCGGAGCAAGGCTCGCATTTGCTAATGAAATGCTTGATCGATTTTCCAATTTTACAATATCCTTTTCTCTGATGAGGCCCATTTCCATATCAATGGGTTCGTAAACCGTCAAAATTGTCGTTATTGGAACAGTGAAAATCCCAAACTCAAACACGAGAAACCACTGCATAGTCCTAAAGTGACAGTATGGGCAGCAATCTCTGGCAGAGGAATAATTGGTCCTTTTTTCTTTGAAAATGCGCGGGGGCAAAACGTCACTGTCAATACCGAACGATATATTGCGATGGTGGAAGGTTTTTTGGCCCCAGAACTTAAAAATTCAAGAATAGTGATATCTAGTACTTGGTTTCAACAAGACGGGAGCTACCTGTCACACATCAAATGACTCCATGGCGGTTGTGAAATAGATGTTCCCTGGCAGACTGATGACGAAAAGAGGTCATATCCCATGGCCCCCTCGTAGTCCAGACTTGACGCCTCCTGACTTTTTTTTGTGGGGATACCTCAAACACAAAGTCTACAGCAATAATTCGAGGAACATCGACCAGCTCAAGGAGAATATCCGTGGTGAAATGGCAGCAATTACACCAGCATTACTGAAGAAAGTTTTCAATAATTTCCGTTTGCGGTTAGAGGAGTGCCGTCGTAGAGAGGGTCATCATTTAGATGATATTATTTTTTTAAAATAAACTTCAGTTATTACTTTACAATTCCTCAGTTTTATTTTAACTATACCTTTAGTATTTATTTTTTAATCTATTTTTAAAATATGCACGTTCTATTGCGAATAATCGTCTTTCAACAGTAGACAGTATTTGTAGCCTACCGTAGATACTTGCTCCATGGGACCACCGCAAACATCGGCATGAACCACTTACTTGGATATACTACTGACATTTAAACAAAACTAATTTAGTACAGAAATTTCTGACCTTGTCAGTTTTTCTGAAAGGTTTTTACTTGCATAATGAATATGAGATATTGTGTATTAGATTCAAGAGTGAATAATGACTGACAAGAAAATTTTTGCTATTAAAGTGTCATACTCGGTAAAATAAATTAAGACCCAAGCAACACTTAAGAGTTTCTGCATAAATACAAGAAAAATGATTTTTTATTAGCTAGCTTATTTTATTAGCTATTTTTACGAAATATTATCCACAAATTTCGCAAACTTTCACGACATCTTTTGTAGGGTAACATAGCCCTTTTTTTTTGGTTTCTCGGGTAAAATTTCCTTTGCGAGCTTACCCCTCCCCTCGGGGGTGATGGAGAGAGTGTGGGACTCACGCTCGCCCACTGCGCAGCGTTCTACCCACTAGAAAAGACCACCGGGACGTTTTACGGCTCAGCTTTTGGACGGGGTCGTGGTTCCGCTTTCGCACTCAGGGTAACATAGCCCTCCCTTTTCCTTTTGTAACTGTAGACTAGCGTAATTAATGTCCGATATAATAGCAGACAAACATTCCTCACACTGAAGTTCTTTTTTCAGTTTGCTTGCAACAAATCCAGCAATATCCCCCTTTTTGAACACGGGAAACTACTTCTACCCACTAGATACAAGACCTCGGAGAGGCAATTTAGTATGTAGAAAATGTATAACAACAACTATTATGATTCAGCCTACGGGCCGCAACCTCCATTTCATCAATACAATCATGGGCGTGGAGGAGCCCAATGGGGACGGTGGAGGACCGGCCCACGGGCGTGCTAATCACCGGCACTTCTTCGACGATAAGGCCAGTGGTTTTTCGTAGACCCTGTAACAACGATCCTGATAGAAAGAATTCCGACCCAGAATAAACAAATGTTGTAACCATAGTCAGCTATCTTCTTATTTACTGGCCCCCTTGGAATCTCTAGGTGTATCGACACGCAGTGAACTGTGGTTATAACTTGCTGCTGATGCTGAAGCATGATGGAGTCAGTTCCAAAGTTCAGCGTTTCAAACTTACGAATTTCCAGAAGCCGTGAACAGCAAGCAGATGCACGAAACTAGGAGTGTGCGCAAGAAGAAATAATAACGAAAGCGGTTATCAGCATGCTTATCATGAAAGAGCCTTGGGAAGAGAGCTAAGATGCCAGATTATGTATCGATTCAGTATATCATCGAGGGAATCCAAGATTATGAATCGAATAAACTAATGCTCTATTAGAGCATTAAGTTATTCCATAGAGTCTATGGAATAACTTACACTGCGCATAAAGAAAAGTTGGCTTTATAAAAAACATATAAACAAAGTTCTCGACGTCATGGTGATGACACCAAAATTAGAACAAAGAAACAAAGCTAAATCTGAAATTAAGAAAATATCACGCTGCTTCAAATGTGGATTTACAGAGCATCAGCTAGTGCATTAACGAACGGCTTAAAATGTTTCCGGTGCAACAATTATGGGTATGTTTTTCGGATTGCAAAGCAGGGAAACCAGCTGAAAAATCATCAAGTCATTCAAGTTGCCATTTTGCCTGAAGCATGGGCAGCGCCGGCATCGAAATCATCCATAGCGATCGATAAAGTTAACATTAGAAATGGGTAGGTGGTTCTTGATTTTTTTCGAAAACAGGAACTTTTTTCGTGAGAACGAGCAGCGCGCAGCTGCGAGCCAGGTGGGTGCGTGTGTGAAGCAATTTCTCGTTCACCAAACAAGTTTTGTATGGAATGATTTTGTACTTGAAGAAATTGAAATTCGGGGACAGGAATATAATATCATCAAACGGAAACACTGGATTTTAGGATTCGTGATTTGTATTAAAAGTGTGATTTATTTATATGAAACTTAAGTTAGTTAAGTTATAAATAACAACTTTAAGTTTTTAAGCACTTACACACTCAGTCAGGATCACCTGGAATATTTTTTTAGTGCCATTAGAGCCAATGGAGGATTCAACAACAACTCATTCTGCTAGACTTTAAATCGGCATTCAAGAATTTTAGTACATGGTGAAATAAAACATATAACGTTGGGAAATTGTGTTCCATTACAACATATAAATATTTTAACATTGACCAAACCTGAAATAGCAAACAATAAAACACCAGATAAAAATAAATCGATTGATATTGTCACTGAAAGTAATAATTCAGAATGTTTTGATGAAATTGAAATGAAGGATCATGATTACTTAACTGATCCAAGAATGTTAACAGAATCTTCTAAACATAAAATTGTATATATATATTTTTTTTTCCAGTGTTTTGAAGGTGTACGTCAAGAAGACGGTAATAAATATGTATAGTGGAATAATAGTTATACATCGCAAGTGATACGTTTTTAGCAAAAGGGGGCGAATTTGCGCACAACACCTTATAATCTTCCTCGACAACTGCGGGAAGCGCAGTTGTAGTCGGGTGATGTTCATTGAGTGTGGGCAGCCGGCGTAACTCGGTGCCAGGCTGGTCCATGAAACTTTCGAGATAGAGCGGGTCATTGGTTAAAGGAGATGCGGTTTTGCTTAAATGCTTAGGCCCGGGAACCGGACCTGGATGCGGCGTTGGTGCCGCTTGAATGTGCAGCTTCTGGTGCAACAGAAGCTGGCGCTCCGCATTGGGACGAGCCTCGATTGAATTGGCCTCCCCGTCCGCCTCGGCGGAATCCGGTATCTTCGATGGGTGGTAGGTAGGATGAACGAGCTGTGCAGCAGCTGCTCAGCCGGTGCGCGCAGATCTGACGATTAGGTAGTCCTGATTTTCTGCCGTAATGGAATCGGATGTTTTAGGAAGTGCCCAGTTTCCCAGTTTGTCTGCTACATCACCGCACGACGAGATGGATGAATGGTTGTACAATGGTAATAGTCACCAATGATAAAGCAGACAACAATTAACTAGGCTTTACATACACACATGTTTGTAATTATCATTATGAAGTTAAGACAGTATGGTAATAATACCTAATTGCAAAGATAGTGTTGCCGCCCGCGCACCGATACTAGATGTCATTTTCCAACCAATCCCAAGAAGCGTCTATTTGAGAGGTAGCCGATGACGAGCGCCCTCGTCATATTACATGGACCAATGAATAGTGGCGGCATATTAATGGCCAATGATGGCGGCCACACATCACGTGATCATCCAGCTCGCCCCTCCGACGAAGACGCCGCCCGCACCACATTACATATCTGTGGCCCACACGAAAAAGGAATGAGGAATCGGGCGACGGCGTAGTGTAGCAAGTCGTTCAAAAACTTTATCGATTAAAAAGAAATCGATTCTACTTTTAAAATCGTGCGAAGCTACCTTGTAAGATAGAGGGACTACGTCGTGAATATTCTTATATCGAGAATGAAGTGGCGAAATATAATTAATTTTTAACGTTTAAGCCCATCTCTAGCCGCGAGAATCGTCCGAGGAGGGGATCTCCCCGATACCAGCCGCTCCGATAACGGTTCCTTGTCAACGAAGTGAATTTAGCTATAAGTAATCAATTTCGAGTTGTTCGTTGCGTTAGTATAGCTGATATTATAAGTTAACTTATATACTACTTAACTAGGCACCATTTAAATAGGTACTATTTAAGTAGTATATAAGTTTAGCCATTCTTAGAGTAACGTTTCATCAACTACGAGTGCCCCAAATTTGTGTTTCTTTCGTTTTGTTCTTTTGCTGAATCGTCTGATAGATCAGTTTCACATACAATGTGTACTACATTCCGGGAAGGTACAATTGCCACGCCGACCACTTGTCGCGATTTCGGTAGGCGCCGGAATGGCACTTGTTACCCGAGTGTACCAAGATAGTATTCAGGAAATGGGGGACTCCACTAGTGGACCTGTTTGCCAGAAGTGCAGTGACTGTACCTATGTATTTTTTTTCGCGTGTGGACTGTTTGGACGATGCCAATCACTCGAAGTAGGACGAATAGCTTGTGTCGCAGGGATGCTGCACCGATCGGCGCACTCCCCCCTTCCCCTCGACCAAGTTCGCTGATCGCGACGACCGTCACGCCCGTAGCGAACAGCGCCGGCGTGACGGCTCCGCCATCGGCTGTCATGACGTTCTCGGGTGAGAGCGTGGCCGCGATAATCGTGGGGCTACAACGCTCACAAACAGAACGCTCACAAACAGAAGCTTTCAAAGAACTACTGGAATCGGTGACGCGTGCAAACGCCTCCAATCGAGTACCTTCGTTCGTGGCTCCTGGCCAGAGCACTCTGGCCAGATGCAGAGCTAGTTTTTCTACAGCATACATTTGGTCAGTAGGTGGTTCCAATAAGCGCAGCAGCTAAACAGTATTGGACACTACTCGCACTATACATTTGTACTAATCACCTGCACTCGCACTAATCAAAGTGGAAATTAGCCTTTAGCATTAGCGTTTTAATACGCGGCCGTCAAAAACTCACACTCACTAAAATGATTCATAAACTAGCCGCTGCCCCTAGCGGCTAGTTTATGAATCATTTTAGTGTACATTTCTCAATAAAAAAAAAACGTTTACGCGTACGTGGTAGAATGCGTTAACTTGTAACAAAAATTCACACTAGGCATAATTCTGCCAGTTATGTGATGTGATTATTGCTGTTTGGTGGTTAAATGAAGGAGAAATATTTTGTCCATCCAGTGTAAGGTGTAGACAATTTACTTGTATTTGTTTTACATTTATATAATATTTTACCAGTGTTAATTTTACCTATATTTTTTTTTACAAATCTGTATTAGCTTAAGTAGGTGATAAGCTATAAGTACTCAATTTCGAGTTGTTCGTTGCGTTAGTATAGCTTATATTATTAGTTAAATAGTACCTAGTTAAGTAGTATATAAGTTTAGCTATTCTTAGAGTAATGTTTGGTTACAACGAGTGCTCCAAATTTGTGTTTGTCTTTCGTTGATTCGTTTGGATACAGACGGGGTTCTGGGTTATTCAGTGCCTCAAAAGTTATTTGGACTTTGATAAAATTTTAGTCAAATTCCGATTTCAGCCTGAACTTCACAATTGCAGCCATATAATATTAGGTTTGCGAGTCTACTTTTTTAAACGAAATAGGAATAAACTCATATTGCCTACAACAAACCTTCAAGTTTTAGGTAGAAGCCCGAATTTATGTCACAATTACCCCAATACACCTTGTATTGGGGTAATTGTGACATAAATTCATATGAGATGGCCAGGCTTTTACATTTTAGTTAAATATTTGAAATACATATTTAGTTAGTGCTATTTTTTATTTTCCTTTGTTCTTTATATGAATATGTAGTATGATAACCATTAATTTTATTTATTAATTTGCTATTTTTATACCTATAAAAATAGCAAATTTCTATAATTTAGTTATTTAAAAAATTGGGTCATATTCTTATGAAGTCAGGGAAATTACGAACTATCTCGGGATGATTCCGGAATCATTAAACAATTGATTTTATTTCACATATACATAAGTTCTAAAATCTTTTTTAGACCATAATTACTCCAAACATAAAATCTCGACACTTTTCCTATCTCTTATCTCTAATCTCACACTTTTACAATAAGGGATCCGGGTATTTTGTCAATGTCTTTTTTCTTGATTATTATAAAGGTAAGTTGCTGCCGCGGCCTAGTCGTTTTTAGGAAGTTGATGGTATATATATTATTATTTGTTTCTTCATGTGTTATTTCTTCTATATAACCAATATAATATTTCCATTTCTTTCTTATCAAATACCGCACAAGCACACAATCATTTACTGGGTAATTTTCCTTTACAGCATGGAGCTCTTGTACAGTATTATTTGCCTTACCTTTATTTTCCAGTTTTAGAAGCAGTTTGTCATCCTTGCATTTTTCTTTTGTAGAAATATTTCCTTCTATAGTAACAAGATTATCGTCACCTTTTTCATTTCTTTGATCGCACTTTTTTGCTTTAGATTCTTTATCATATTTACCACTTGATTTTCTTTGCCTTTACTTTTTTGCCAATACCTTTATTCTTAAGGCAGTTAAGATCTTTGTTTGTGAGGATCTTTTCCTCAGTTAAATTACACTTGATATCTATTGGGGTTTTCTGGGACTTTAATGAATACTCAAACTTTTCTAAATCATCTTCAGAGCATGTTTCTATCAACTCATTAAGATCAATACCATCGATGATATCAGAATCGTTATATTCACTCATTATATCAGATACACTAGTTACGCTGTCTAGCGAAGGTTTTCGCTTTTGTTTGTTCCTATGTTTTATACCTGAAGGACCTGGATGTTCTTCTTTTTTCAGTTCTGTACATTTTGTGTTCGCAGAATTATTTGTTTATTTCTTTTTTTTGTTGTTTTGTCATTTTTGCATGATTTTGTAGTCACTTTTGTCTTTTTGGTTTGTTCTGCTTCTTCTAAAATTTTTTTGCCCATGGCTGCAGTTATGACCTCAGCGCCCATCGTAACATGTTTTTTTGTCGGCGTACTAGTTTTTCTATCTTGTCGTATTTTTCTCAGTAACAGTTCTTCGAATGTACATGACGGTTGATGTATTTGGCTGAGTCTGAATTGGTTGTTTAGATGCTGGTTTGATGATTATATCCGATATTATTTTTATTTTTGGCTCTTGTAATTGACGGATTGTAATCTACGGGCTTGAAATTTTGTAAACATGTTGGCATTTGAGTTGGATCTTTAGCCACAAAACTTGTAGTCTGTATATCGGATCTTGATAATTGAGAGAACAAGGCAATATCAGTGTTCTCAACCTCCGCTTTTTCAATTGTAACATTATTTGTTTGAAGTTGATTGTTGAACCAGTCAATGCAAATGTATTTTAAGGACTTTGGGATTTCATACGTTGGTTGTTTGTGGACAAGATTTGCTTCTATTCTCTTTTTTTGGTATCTTTTATATGCATCGGGATCATATTGGTGCACAGGTACCACTTGTGAGTTAAATGGATAAATTCCGGCTTTTTTTAAATCCATTTTTTATTATATCGGGATCTGTTTGTTGCCAAGTATCGGCAAGCATTAATGCAAATACATTTTTTGGGATTTTTGTACCCACATTTTTACGCTGCCACTCCACAAGTTTGGCATCCCATGACATTTTAAATTATTTAAAAACAGTTAAATCAAGTGGTTGGAGCAAATGGGAAGTGTGTGGCGGCAGTTTCAATATTGTGATATCGTTCTTGATGGCCAGTTCCACAACTCTTACGTCGACGTGAGTCGAGTGGCCGTCATAAATAATTAAGACCGGCCGCCGATCTTCACCAAGGCTTGGGATGAGAATTTTTTCCATATAATTGTAGAAAATGTCAGTTTCCATCCACCCCTTTTTGCTTGCTGCATATGACAATTCGAAATCGTAGTTATTACTGTCCAGTTCAGCCATCCATTGATCCCATACAAACTTGCCTTAATACACAATCAAAGGCGGCAGCTTTTTGCCACTACCGCTTGCACCTGCTAACACGGTGATGTTCTGTTTTCCACTACCATGGGTAGTCCTTGCATATGGTTTATTGATTTGGCCGACTACTTTTGTCCTGGACGGATCTAGGCATAACGAGGTTTCGTCTAAATTCCATATAGATTGAGGACTTTCAGAAAGATTTAAATCTTCTATGGTTGGAAATCCCACAGATTTGCGACATGCCCCATCTCTCATTTTATTCAGATCACATATGTTAAAATGGCCTAATCTCCTATGCCATACTTCACTGCTAGCAGCTGAAGAAGTAGTAGAAGTAAACAGACATTGTTTATGTTCCGTGACCTACTTATAAACACCATCGATCTGATTTGCCACAGCCACTAAAATGTTTTCTTTATTGTAAACATTACAACATTTTTTCTTAAACTCCACTCTGTTGCCCTTTTCGATGAGCTGACTTATTGATATTTAGTTCGTGGTGAGGTTAGGTACACACAGCACGTCATGATGGCTGTCATTTTTCGCAGGGTTAGCAACTTTAGAATTTTTGTGCCCGTACGGCAGCCCTCATTGCGTATCTTTTGGCGTAATAAATATGATGACGTAAAATCGTGACGTATGACTTTTCCCGACCCATTAGAGAGAGCACAGATATAGAACATTAGATCAACCACTAAACAGGTAAAATATATGGTATAGGTACTCTATTTGTACATACACTTAGTTATGCAAAATAAATGAATATGAATATTATGTATTCGACTGTATTAGATTACACAGAAATCAGTCGCGAGCAGCGTAGTGATAAACAACTCGAGGAGTTATGGTCAGCGAAAAATAGTAACTATAAACTAGTAAACATGACTGTGCCAGGGTGCAATGAACCTATTGTTTGTGTATGTTAAGGTAACAATGTGAGACCTTTGCCCGAATACTGAAACGCCACTTAAATATTTAATTTGTCGTTAAAAATTTAAGTCCCAGTTATCCTTCAAAACCGAATACAGAAACCGTAATCAAACCATCGGTTAAAATTTAATACGTCTATGGATTTAATCGCCACTTAGAGAAAAATCCGTATACTCAAACGCTACTTAACGTTTGACAGCTATCAAAATGCCACTTAAATTGATTTAATTGACCGTTAGATCTGAGAGTGCTTGGAACCTGTTTTAAATAATAAATTTCGTTGTTTTCAAGAAAAATGTCGCTTCTTCACTGTCTTTCCTATCTGATGAAGGAGTGGCATTCACTAGTCGAAGAAATGAAGAAAAGTTGAACGCCTTCGAAAAATACGATGAAGTGCAATTTAAAATGAGGTTTCGAATGAATAAACAAACAGTGCTTTATTTATGCTCTATAATTGGAGAGAACATAAAGCCTCTCACCATGAGAAATCGGGCAATACAACCAGTCGATCAGTTATTGATTACACTGCGGTTTTTTGCCACAGGCAGTTACCAGAGGGTCATCGGGGACATATTTCATGTAGAGCAACAAACTGTCCACCGCATTGTACACCGAGTAGCAGCAGAGTTGGCGAAACTAAAGAACCAGTTTATAAAAATGCCCACTACAAGCGAGCAACGCCAAATTGCAAATGAATTTTATGCCATTGCTGGGTTCCCTCGAGTTTTTGGTGCTGTGGACTGCACACACATAAAAATCAATTCACCTGGTATGATTACTTATATATTCGTTTATTGCTCACACATATTGTTAATTTTCTTCTGACCTAATAAAGGCTTTGTTTTCAGGAGGAATGCAAGCAGAAACTTTCCGGAAGAGGATAACTTCTTTTCCTTGAATGTTCAAATGGTTTGTGACACTAGACTGATGGTTAGCAACATCATCGCCCGATGGCCGGGCTCTGTTCATGATAGCACCATTTTCAGTGACTCGCTATTGTGCGCACAGCTAGAACGTGGAGACTATGGAAATATGTTGTTATTGGGGTACAGTGGTTATCCATGCTGTAACTATTTGTAGACCCCTCTATTAAACCCATCAACTCCAGCTGATGAAGCATACAATAGGGCTCCGATACGTACAAGAAATCCTGTAGAGCGGCTCTTTGGTGTTAAAAAAGAAGGTTTCCGTGTCTGCAGGTTGGTCTCCAAGTTAAAGTTCAAAATGTTCCTGCAATTATAGTGGCATGTACAGTACTACACAACATAGCCTTATCCAAGCAGGATTTTGTGGAAGAGGATGACATTGGAATCACTGAAATGAACTCAGTCCAGGAATCTGCATCTCATACAGAAAATGAAAATTTTGTTACAAGAAATTCAATAATAAATACATATTTTACAAATTAAAATTAGCTTTTATTTAAATCATTTGTATTTATTCAATTAGATGCGCTTTGTATTGCTGCATTTTTTAATTTGAATTCTTAATAACTGCATTTCCAATTTGTTGATAGATCTTTGAGAAGCTATTATCAACCTATTTATGCAACAATAAACAGGCAATACAAACCAAAGTATACTGCCAAGGCCTTTGTGTTTCAAAGTTCTGGGTGGCACTGCAATTGTTATGGGCCGGCGTTATGCTTACCATCAGGCAAACGATCAGCTCGTCTTGTTCCAATACCATAAAAAAAATATTTATTAATTGGCTGTTTACGTAATAAAAACTAAATTTGTGAAATGAAGGGGTTGGGTTGGCCTATTAAAATGTTGTTATTAGCCTATTTATGTTTTCACTGATGGGACATGGCACTCCTATTATTGAGGACAAACATTAAAAGTGAAATAATGCATACCTATTGGTTTTAAAGTAGGAGCACTCGCAGTTGGCTCAACAGGTATTTCTTGAACATCATCTAAAACAATAGAGTTATTAACAGTTGATAGATCTTTGAGAAGCTATTATCAACCTATTTATGCAACAATAAACAGGCAATACAAACCAAAGTGTTCTCGCGCGAACATGTATTAGCGGTACCTGTGCGGGACGCGGGGCGGGCTGCCCGAACGGGGAAGACTGCGGGGGACGGCGCGCGCGCATCGCGGGACGCCGGCATTCACCAACATTCGCCGCTGCGACGCAGACCCCTTGCTATTTTTTACCTAATAATCTATTTACGTGTCCAAAATCCTAAGTAATAAACCAAGTGAATCAACAAACAAGTGTTTCACGACTACAAATACCCCAGTACTCGTCGGAGCGAGTACACAAAGTATACTGCCGCATCATCATATGGATTTTTCATTGCCTTAATTTGCGGAGCTACAATGGCTAGTATTTGATGATCAGTCTCTGATAAGACACTTTTGTATGATCCACCACCAGTTTGTATTATTTGCTTCTATAAAATTAAAATTAATAAAGTGTATGTACATTATATAATTGATATAATATACATAAATGCAAAGATATACTAGCATAATAACTACCAATACTACTAATTAACGAAATACCTTGTCATGAGATGCTTTTAATTTCAAGTCATGAATATCTTTTTCTTTATCATAAAATTGCTGTCTCTGTAATGAGAATACATATTGCATACGTAGTTAGTTGATTATAACAACCTTCATTAATGTACTTTCATAGCACAATGTTTAACAAGAGGAACTAACATTTTCTTTCGTTATGTTTTTTTTTGTTTCAAATTTTCATAGAGGTGTCGCAGTTGGATCCACGATCTGAGGCCACTTGTTACCACTGCGTTGAATTCTTCGGTAATTTGAGTCCAAGCATAATGTTTCTTTTTAATAACTTCGCCATTTGTTTCCTTATTCTCCACGATGTTAATATGTCTAAAAATTCGTTAATGTAATAAACAACAATAATAAGATAAATATATACGCAATACGTACAATACGCAGCAGTATGTACAATATTTATGTAACAAATATTTTTTTCTTTCATACCCTTTCACAATATCTATTAAAATATCTTTTTCCAAGGGCGTGTAGTTACACCCCCTTTTTTTGTTCTATTTTCATCATCTATATCTTATTTTCTTTTTCTTTACCTCTAGTTTCCACTTTTTATTTATCAACTTTCAATCGATGTGTGATGTCTGACATTGACTCACTGACAGAGAGCATCAAACAAAACAAAAATTTTGAATGACATCTAACGTTCCGTTTTTCTAACAATGATAAAACGAAAACCTAAAAAATGCCTAGAAAAATGTATGGCTAATAAAACTAAAATTATGTAAAAAACATCGTAAGAAAAAACTAAAGATAAAATAAAACCAATATAAATTTAAAACAACGCATATGCATATTTTTGACATACATTACTGCGTAAAAGGAAATGTCTCTAATAAACAATAATAAAATGTAATAGAAAACATACTTTTGGTGATAATATTGCCATTTACGGAAATTTGATGGCTACTTAGCTGAGTATGGTTTTAAAACTATTAATTGGCGTTTGAGAATCTCAGTTAAATTTAAGTCTATGTTAAAAATAAGTCGCCTTTAGCAGAGTTGGACATTTGAGTGGCGTTTCAGTATTCGGGCGCTTATTTGCCAGAAAAATTTAGGCGTTTAGCTTTTGAGTCGGTACACAATTTGAGCCACCCAGGTATGAACAAGGACGTAGGTATTTGGGCTAAGACTTGCATGGCGTGCCAACGCTCGAAGGTGCAGAGGCATACTATGTCTGCGCTAGGGCAGTTCGCGAAGGTGGATAGGATGTCTCATTTGCACATAGACATAGTCGGACCGTTAGTAAATACCGAGGAAGGTTATAGATATTGTTTGACTATGATTGACAGACAGACGGGTTGGCCAGAAGCATTTCCACTTAAGGATATTTGCGCTAGAACGGTAGCTAAGCTACTGTATGAAGGTTGGATCGCTAGGTACGGTGTTCCTGTGACCCTAACCAGTGACCAAGGCTCGAATTTTGAGAGTAATCTTTTTAAGCATTTAATGGGATTTCTAGGCATAAATAAAATTAGGGCTACACCATATCATCCTCAAAGCAATGGCGCTATAGAGAGATGGCACCGTAGTTTTAAAGCGGCTTTAATGGCTAGGCTAGGGAGCAGCAGGTCATGGATCGATGAGATGCACACAGTGATGCTGGGGTTGCGTACAGCCTCTAGGAGCGATACTGGCGTGAGCGCGGCCGAGTTAACCTTTGGTAGGACGTTGACACTTCAAGGTGAGTTTTTTGAGGTCAGCGATGCTCGAATTACTAACGGCGATGAGTACGTTAAGTATTTGCAGTAGGTAATGTAACGTTTTAAATAAGGTGGGGGTGCTGTTGTATGTACGTTACAAGAGATAAGCCCCAATGTTGCAAAACTGAGTTTTAGGAATTTCGTGACTGAGTGGGAAATTTGTAAGGATATTATCGTCCCATCCGAAAGAGCACAAAAAAACTCAATGTTACATACATTTGAAGCCCTATTTCGAATTCAGAGTTTAGGAGATATCAATGAAGTTACCTAGATAGTATTCAGTGGACAGCAATGTCCCTTTTGTTCAAGGACCGTCCGTTTTGGCTGGCTAATGGGGTTGTATTGTGGAGAGAAAATAAACTAAATTATTCCCAACAATAACATATATTACATAAACCATTCAAAATATTCATGAACCAAATATAAATCAATATTGTTAGTACTACACACTATTGATGCTTAAATCTTAAAACTAAGATATACAAGTATTGTTTGTTATCCTACAATACACGATTCTGCACACATAACAAGTGGTGTCCACTTCAAATAAATCTAATAGGGTTTTACCCTGGTAAAGTTAACCGTAGTCCAAATAGTTGATTAAATGAAATCTTGATATTCTAAAAGCTGAGTTATAACACAAATACCTTTATACACTAGATTAGCTTTGCAAGAAATGTCCGTAGAATCCCTTCCTAGTTTTTCAATAGTGTAGTAACATACAAGGAATTACACTTGGGAGAATTGTACTAGAACGGTGGACATCAGCTAAGCAGGTTGTACACTCCGGAGCTCACCGGGCGGGTTGGATGGTTTGAAGTCGAAGATTGTCCGTACGGTGAGTCAAGATATTAATGTGAAATATGGTAATTTGTCATACCATTGCGCAGGAATGTTTGTTACTTGTTGGGAAATCGGTGTGGCGTTCTCGGGGTCCTACGGCGGGAGCCGGCCAGTCGCGTCAGCTGGTCCTATTTGGTCTCGTACCGGAAAACCCGCTGTGAATTAACAGACAGCGTCTTATGATCGTGAAATGACACTATGGGACATTTGTATTAAGAGAACACTTGTCCGATCCAACTTGCAGTCGGTGAAGTAAAAAACAATAAAATATGGGAAAATTTCTCGCCTTTTATCGCGGATGATAATAGTAGCAGGGAGGCTCACCTTTTTACGGGTTTTGAAGTAACTCCAGTAAGGAATGCTCATAGCAGGTGCGCCGCCGTCGGCAGGCACTTGCAGGAAGATTCGATTAAAAAACGCTCGGTCACTGAACTTCTCACGCTTCAATCTACGTTTTTCGTACTACGAAGTGCTCACATTCACTACGATAACGATTTAATTATTTAATTCCACATTATAATTATTTCTGTAGGTAAACCCTGTGGCTTGATATTTAGATGCAAATAAAATATATGAAATGCAAAATGTTTTCTTAAACACTCACTAAGTTCTATTGTATATTTATTAATGAAACATCTACGATCCCAACTACGCAGATAGCAAATAACAAATGTATCATGTCAATGACAAGCATCAACTGACACTCGACATTGACATCAATGAAAGAAAAAAAGAAGGACCCTCCACACTATATCGATCCGAGCTTAACGAGTCACGCGGCTGACAGTCAAGTTTGACACAACGCAGAATATGCAGTCAACGTCAATGCCAGTGACAGCTGTAATCAGTTCGTGAGTTCTCCTATCAAACTAAACATACAACTGTTATGTTGTTTTGCCGAAATGTGTATGAAGTGATTGTGAAACTAATGTTCTGAGGTTTGTTAAGTAGCAACGCTACAATACCCCCGTTTTTGGAAAAAAAGGTTAACGTAGTTAACCGGAAAACAGCCGAAATAACGGTAAAAAAATCAATACCACTACTCGGTTAAAAATACGTAAAAGAGGTTAACGCCGTCAACCGTAATATATAGCTGAAGTAACCGTAACAACAAAGAGGTTACTCATAGCAAAAAAACACGGTAAAAGAGGTTAACGTAGTTAACCGTAATATATAGCTGAAGTAACCGTAACAACGAAACAAAGAGGTATAACAAACAAATATATAATCAACAAACATGTTTTTATATGGGTCTTTATATACGTTGTGCTTGATCAAAGTGATATAAGAGTCCGCATCCAATTAACTCACATGAATTAGTGTGTCATTACGGGTTACCGGTGGGCTCATCAACATCCGGAACAAGATACAAGATATCAGCATACACTCCGTCCCAAACATCCCATGAAGTAGACGGATATTTGTGTTCCAAGACCATTTGGGAGTCAAAATGTGATGAAGGTTTTTTTGGTGGTACTACAATATCCTATATTATACATAAATCCCCCGTCAAAGATAGTGAATGTTTGGAGTCTTATAAACGAATGATGGACGGAGAGGAAATCCCTACTCCTCATTTCCCTCCTGAATATTGTTCATGGATGGGAGTCAACTCTAAATCGGACACTTATATCACCGCCTCACAGTTCATACATAACGATATTCCCATTATGCTTTATAATGCATATGTTCGTAGTATGCTTGAATTCGGCTCAATAGTGTGGGACCCAAGAACTAAAAAATGTACTCTTATGATAGAGAGAGTACAGAAAAACTTCGCCAGGTACCTCTACAAAAGAACTTATGGGTACTATCAGTTTCTTTTTCCTTCACGATTTGTTTCTGGCATGGTCAATCTCAACACTCTGGAATTTAGGCGTAAGCTATCACTTTTGATCCACTATTGCATGTTGATGCGAAACCAGGTGGATAATCCTTCTGTGCTGAGCAGATTATACTACTTTGTGCCGCAGAATTGTGCGTGCAGGTCAGCGACGTTGCCATCAATTACTGGCGCTCCCACCCAGTCTGCGCACACTATACGCGTATAATGCACCTACGGCAAGGGCTATCGCTCTCATCAACCGTCTTCTGAGCGAGGTCCAGGATGCTGACATACATACTGACCCTATTAGGCTTATTTCTTTGTATCTGTCATTTTATGTCTCATTTGATTAGTTTAACTGTGTCTTCTTATCTATTTTGTGTGACAATTGCGAGCGCTTTGGGGCTACCTGTTAGTTTGCAATTGGATTGTGTATTAAATAAATAAATAAATGATTTTATTCAATTATTGTACGTGTGATGATAATCACAATAGGCAAAAATATATCTAAGGGAAGAGCAAATAGTAATATCCCAAAATGCCTCGGCGGGCAACCAAGACTTCGAAAACCAAGTTAAATTGATTGGGACAGTAACGATTCGGGTTTTGGGAATCCTGACCATTCTCATACTATTGTGGTTATACAGAAGATGCAACAAACGGGCCAAGTCCTGGGTCCAGAAGCAGATGGTTAACGCCGGAAACGTAGAACTAGCGACTGTAACGCGAACTCCGCGACCGGTAGTTTTTTCAAGTGGACCTGCTGAAGTGATGGAAAAACATAAACTGTGAACATAAGTGATGTAAACCTATGAACCCTGTGAACCTATTTTTTTTTATTTTTAAACTTCTGCCTATCTCTTTAACCTAAGCTGTAGGTATAACGTTAAATTGTATGGTCTGGTAAACACGGTTATTATTGTTTGGTTGGTTATTTCTTTACATTTTTTTATTTCTTTACGTTTTTTATTTCTTTACATTTTTGCCCATTATATTTGGATTTTTATATACCTACTGTGTAAAAAAAAATTGTTATATGTAATTTTTTTTTAAAAAGGAGCGTTGATTTATTGGCATGCTTTGCAGTTTGGATATTTTGCAAACGACGCAAAATGCGCATTTTGGCGCTAGTCGTAGTCGTGCCACCACTCTGCAATCGCGTGCCCGTACGGCAGCCCTCATTTCGTACCTTTTGTCGTAATAAATATGATGACTTAAAATCGTGACGTATGACTTTTCCCGACCCAGTGGAGAGAGCATAGATATAGAACATTAGATCAAACACTAAACAGGTAAAGTATCTTTTCCAGCCATGTCAATCAACTTTGTATTAACTACGTCCGCTGTAATGGCGATTCCCGAATGTTCGATCGCCATAAGCATTGGAAAGTATTTTTCAGGTAAACCAGCCAACATTAAACATCCAATCCACTCAATTATGTAGTCATCGAATCACAGTTATCGAGGCGAATCGACATTAAATTACGCAATAATGTTATTCTTTGAGAAAACCCGGAGTTGTCAAACATAGTCTTCAATTTCTGCCATAAATCCATTGTGCTTGAAGCTTCTCGTATGTGAACGTACAGTGATGGATCAATCGTCAAAATTAACTTTGCTTAAGCTTTAGCATCTTCCGCGGCTTCTGTTGCCAAAGGCTCTTTCTTGTCGCATTTTTCAATGCCTTCTAATATCAATAAATTCTCTGCCGCAAACGCCCATTCATGATAATTATCAAGCCCTTTCAATTTTGGGACGGTGTTGGCCAGCAATGAGTTCGACGCCATTAGTGCTAATTTTATTTTCACAATTCACTCGTCATAGTCGACTCGTGACCAAACAATTTTCTTGTTGTATATAACACCGGGCCTACACTAGCTAAAGTAAAAATAGAAACTTTTTTACTCTTTTTAAGCTAAATGAGGGGTGTAAAAGCAAAAACGCCACTGTCCATTTTTGACCTTATTCAAACTATGAATGCCATCTACACTCGCGTGCAGCTAAATCGACTCACTCCTACAAAATGTACAAAATGTGTATTTTTTCTAAAATTACTGAAGTAATGTACATAAAATTATATATTTTTTGAAAACGTCATGGTTATGCTTTAAAATGATGCCATTATTTTGAAAATCTACCCAGTAGTTTTTAAAATATCCTGACATGTATGGAAGTAACGAAAATGCACTGTGTGCGGTAGGCGCGAGTTGCTCGTTTCAACCCCTATAAAAATGTAGGCATGCAGAGCACCCTTATTTGTCGCTTATCAGACGTTGACCTGAACACATCTCCGTAATTTACGATCACCGATTTGCAGAAAATATGGATACTGCGCCAGAAGAAGCCGCTCAAGTCGTTGTTTTGCTGCAACAGGGCCTTAGCCAGCGAGAAGTCGCCCGCCAACTAAACCTGAGCCAATCTGCTGTATCAAGGGTCAATAGAAGGATCGAAGAGACTGGTTCCTACTCTAGAAGGGCAAATACCAATCGTCGCCAGCATACTTCCGAGGGAGACGACCGTTTCATTGTCTCGACAAGTCTCAGAAATCGCCATCTTACCGATGTTGTCGTCCAACAGCACCTGAGAGAGGTTCGAGCAGTAGCTGTCAGCCAGCAGACCGTCAGAGGACGCTTGAGAGAAGCGAACCTCACTCCAAGAAGACCCGCCAGAGGCCCGATGTTCACCAAAACTCACCGACAAGCGCGCCTTGCATTTGCTCACGAACACATCAATTGGAGTGCTGAGCAATGGCGATCAGTCCTGTTCACTGATGAGTGCAGAGTGTGTCTGCATGGCAGAGATAGGAGAGCTCGGGTCTACAGGCGTCCAGGCAAGCGATTTTCGCAGTGCTGTTTTGCTGAAACAGTGTCCTACGGCGGTGGTTCGTGTATGATGTGAGCGGGCATTTCGCTAGACGGTAAAACGGAGCTCGTTTTCGTCCTTGGTGGAGGCCGTGGAGGCGGTCTGACTGCTGAGCGATATTTGGAGAACATTCTTCTGGACCATATCGTTACCTTATGAAGTTTTCCTCAGGGATGGCTTCCTTTTAATGCATGATAATGCCCGGTGCCATCCTGCGCGTTCACTCGTCAGTTCATGTACGAAGTTGGCATTCAGACTACGGAGTGGCCAGCACTAAGTCCTGATCTCAAACCCATCGAGCATCTATGGGACGAGGTTAAACGAATAGTTCGAGCCAGAAATCCGGCGCGTGCAACGATCGCAGAGCTGAAGACAGCGCTAGAAGAGGAGTGGGAAAGGCTTCCTCAAGACCTGATAAAAAAAACTCATCAGGTCGACGAGAAACCGCTAACGAGCTGTTATTAAGGCTAGGAGAGGCAATACCAGATAATAAACAAATACATTTTATTTATCTTTTTTAATTTTGTGTTTTAATTTGATTTTAATTATCTCTAACATTACTTGCATTAACTTCGCTTTTTTTGCATTTTCATTCATGTCAGGATATTTTAAAAACTACTGGGTAGATTTTCAAAATAATGGCATCATTTTAAAGCTTAAATATTACGTTTTCAAAAAAAAATATAATTTTATGTACATTTCAGTCATTTTAGAAAAAATACACATTTTGTATATTTTGTAGGGGTGAGTCGACTTAGCTGCACGCGAGTGTTTTAGCGCTCGTTGAAACTAATATATTATAATTCGTTCCCACTGTCCCATAGAAAAATGAGTTCAATATCATAGTTAAGAAGCAAAAACGCCACTGTCCTTGACATGTTAAGCCTAGTTTACACAGTGCGAGCTGCTGACCAGATAGTAGACAGCTACTCGGCTTGTCTACTCGTACGCCAATAGCTCGGCTCGCCTTTGCTGTCTATACGACAGTAGTTGCTCGTAAGCGAGGATACACCAGACTGTTACGTGTTTGCCAGAAAACTTTTATAGGTATTCTGGGGATTACAGAGCATAAGATAAGAAGAGTATCTAGAACTTTTGCTAGCACTGGAACTGTTGTTCAAGAAAAAAAAGAGCGAGTCTCGTAGCGGCACGCGCGCGAGGTGGTCGTGTACGAGTATTATATTGCAAATCTATATTTATTTACTACTTGTTCGGCGCGCGGTGGGCCCGGCTCGGGTTAGCTACCTGTCCTGGCGCATTCCGCGCGCGGCGCGTAGGAAGTGATAATGGAGGAAGATTGCGTAACAGAGATAGAAATGGAGGATGAAATATCTATTAACAAACCGTCGAAGAGAGGTCCCGGTCAGGTTAATGAATGGGAAATAGTAACAGGAAAAAATAAGAAGTTGCGTCAAGAAGAAAACAAGAAGATAAGAGAAGTAAAAGAAGATGACAAAAAAACTGAAATCTATATATCAAACCAAGAACCTCTGCCTAAGCAGTTTGCTTTGGCGCGGTTATTTAAAGACCTAAAAATTACTGACATAGTTAAAATAAAGTATTTAAATCCGTACAAATAGGAATCGAATTAAAAGAAGAAAACAGCATTAACGGACTCGTTTCCAATGAGACGTTAAAAAACAGAGGTTGGAGATTTAATAGGTACATTATCTGAAGTGAGTTACTCGTATGGAGTCATAAAAGATGTGGACTTAGAACTTTCCGAAAAAGAAATACCGAACCATAAATTGTCCAACCGCATAAAAACTCAATTATACTTTATTTTATTCTGCTAATTTCACTTTGTTATTTCATTGTTATTCTACTTAGTCACAAATTAATTAATTGTATCTCATTATTGATTAAATTACCTGTGTTTACTCTTTGTTTACTCTTGTACCTGTTCAGGAACTCATGTATATAGCTTAGTTATTGATTGATTAATTAGTTCTTATTTCATTTTGCTAATTTCACTTTGGTACTTCACTTTGTTATTTCACTCTGTTACTCTACTTAGTCACAAATTAACTAATTGTATAGGAATTGAATGTGTCATATATGTATATAATATATATAATATTTTATGTATTAACATTATATTTTGTCACACATACACAGACACGACAGACATACATTCACACACTACACTAACTTCAATATAAACAAATATATATAAATAAGTATACATACAGTTTATTATAAATCTATTTATGTAAAAACTTTCAACACAAACAATTATCCCTATTTATTTATCTAATTATATATTACCCCCTTCCCCCACCAAATGAACCCCAACATACTTCAACCCCCATTCACTCAGTGTGGTAGGGGAATGGAGTAATCCTTAGCACCGGACCTCTACCTATACACACCATCCACTATACACACGTGAGTTCATGTTTAGTGGCTATTGCCGGTGGCGGAAGCCGGTCTGAGCCCATGCACCCGAGGGCGGGGGTGTGGGTAAACGAGGCATTCCCCAAACGTTAAAAAAAAAACCGCATCGGCAGAACTACCAGAAGCTAAATCTAAATCTGCAGTAGAAGGATTATATATATGTTTTAGAATTTAAGTAGATTTAAGTAGTGACCAAGACAAGAGTAAAACTTTAATTTTAGAAACAGTTTTAACTTTGATGTAAATTCAACTTTTGCAATAAAATACCTATTTACGGAAACTCTTTAATTTTTTATTTTTTAACTCTTCGTGCCAGGGTTACAAAACTACAGGTACGTGGCGCCCAGGTTGAATGTCTGTCAGCCCCAGAACCCACTGCTAGCCAAGGCATTCAATCTTAAAGCCACCCAAGCTCACGCACACTCAAATATAAGGCATACTGGGCCCATAACCTAATCAAACAATAAAACAACGTTTTGTTGGTTGGAACGACAGAGATGAACTATATTTCAATAAAAGGCACACAGTATCGGTTATAGACAATACAGACAACGAGAACAGGAAAACGGTCAGCACAGAGCTATTACACTTAAGATTGTTTATTAGATGTTAATGTGTTACCATCTTAAATCTTAACACCGAACCCTGCATGAATAGGCGTAGCAGAGGCAGCAGGATCACTGCCAAAAAAAGCCCACACCACCGAAGCCATCACCTTCGACGACGTCAACAGCAACTGATCTCTTCGATACCAGCGACAGTGAAGAAGAGCGAGAGACAGCCAGTGAAAGTCAGTCTGCAAGTGCAATTATCTCATATACATAAAGGGGTGGATCATCGGTGGCTGGGGGGTGGAGGACTTCAGCACCTATCGATTTAACCCACCATGTATTCTGTGATATTTTTTGGCTCAAAACTTATTTGGACTTTGGTAAAATTTTAGTCAAAATCAGATTTCAGCCTGAACACAATTGCAACCATGCCTTATTCTCCACGCGACTATGCAGAAATGCACTATTGTTACGGCGCAGTCCAAGGAAATGCCCCAACGGCTGCTCGAATGTACCATGAGCAACTGATTAGAAAAAGTGGCCCACAACCCGGGGTATATATACCCTGACTACCGTGTTTTTTTACGTGTCCATAACGCGTACATGGAAGTTCGCATACCCGGTAGTTCTCGGCCTGAACGATTGCTGAGACTTGTTCCATTCGATCTGGGCCGATGCCCAGATCGAATGGAACAAGTCTTGGAAGAAGTGCAGTGATTCATTGACAAGTACGAGAGCAATTGGCCGTTGTACAGGCTTATCTCACATGTCTGTGCATAGAATTCGAGCGGAGGGCATGCACCCATACCATATGAAAAAAGTGCAAGATTTACTACCTGTGGACGGACTATCTACGACGAGTCGCCTTTTGTCAGGACATGATAACTAGATGCGACGCAGATGAGAATTTTTTTGACAACATAATGTGGACAGAAGAGTCAACCTTTAGCCGGCGTGGAACATTTAATATGCACAATTACCACTTCTGGGGTATTGAAAACCCACATGCGATTCGCCACCACAATTTTCAACACCAGTTCAGTGTTAATAATGTTAATTTATGGAGAGTATTCAGCAAACAGCTGATCGGACCGTTCGAGTTACCAGCCAGATTAAACTGCGACGTGTATTTGCAATTTCTACAAAATAACTTGCCTGAAATGTTGGAAGAAGTCAACATGGCTTTGGCGCATGTTCTTACAATGCGACGGAGCGCCGTGCCACTTCGCACGGAATGTAAAGGAATATTTGCATCAATATTTTCCGCGTAGATGGATAGGCCGTGGGGGGCCAATAGCCTGGCCCCAAAGTCACCAGATCTGATCACCCTGTAGATTTTTTCATCTGGGGTTATTACATAGAGTTGGTGTACAAAAGCGAATACACCTCTATCGAACAATTACTTACGGCTAAAACTAAACCAGGCCCAAATTAGGATAAGGAAAAAGAGGACTCATTTTTCAGGCTCAAAAGAAATTTTATTAAAAGATGTAGGCTATGTATCACTAGTAATGTAGCTCATTTTGAACATTTAATGTAAATAAACTGTGTCAAACATAATAGATAACATTTTTAATAGTGTATATTAGTGTTTTTTATTTCATTCATTTCTGTCCTTTCGTATTAATCTTGTTATTCTACTTATTAGATATTAGCAGAGCGTACGCTTATCAAACACGAGACGAGCTGGTCGTTTGCCTGATGGTAAGCACAACGCCGGCCCATAACAATTGCAGTGCCACCCAGAACTTTGAAACACAAAGGCCTGCGCGGCACTGCAGTGCGCTCGTTACCCTGAGACATTAGGTATTAAGTCTCATAAGCCCAGTAATTTCACTGGATACTCTGCTCATCAAACCGGAACACAGTAATGCTTGCACACTACTGCTTGGCGGCAGACTTCACGAGCAAAGCGGTGGTAACAACCCAGACGGACACTCGCAGAAGAGTTAATCCTCCCACTAACTTAACTAACCTAATTTTTTTGTCGAAAGAAAATAATATTGATTATTGATATTTAATTTATTCTTCATGAAAGCCAATAGTTTTCATGATAGGTTGTTAAAAATAATAATATGTGAAATATTTTTTTAGAGCCATAAAAAGTTAATGTAAATATAGTGATGAAAAAAAATTACTATTATTTTTTTATTTGGATTGTGTAATAAATCTAAATAGTTCTTCAAATACTGTGACGTCTTCCTGTTCCACGCGTCGACAGGTGGCGCCGCCTGGTGGATATCCAACTGAAGCAAATCCAGCCAATGAGAGAAAAATATTGTGCCGCCACAAAAGTGACGTCATCGTGAACATAAATTGATACCTTGCCATTTTACTCGTTCAGTTCTCCTTTGGATTTAGAGTAAGCCAGATCGGCAAAGAACTCTGTATAGTTTTTGGATTATATAAAGCTAAGTATTCTTCTAATTAAGTAAAATTAATGTGCTAAATATCAAAAGTGTACTTATGTAATTACTTATTGTATTGTCATGTATTGAATATCAATTTTAAAAGAGTTCCATCGAGTTTCTTGCCCATTCTTCTCGACAGGACTACATCTTTGGAATGGGCACTTAGAGTCATTTGCCTAGTAATCTTGAAGTAATTGAAAAATGAAGTAATTGGAAATACAAAAATATTAAGTGATTTAAACTGTGTCTTATTTATTCTTGTGATTAATGCAGGTTGTAACAATTGTTATAAATCTAAGACTGATAGGTGTAGGGGTTGAAAAGGCCCACTATTAACCTTGTTTAAAAAAAAAGTAGAGTCGCAAAGCATACAAACAAACATATAACTTTTTAGTATATATAACATATAACCCTTTTTAGTTAAAGGCAGAAAGTCGTAATGACAACTCCCGAGAATAAGCCCGTAAATGTTCCAACCGAAAATGCTGAGCAACCAGCTACCGCCCTGACCCAACAGAAGAAAGCGCCATTCATGAGACCTCAAAATCGGATCTCAAAGAAGCCACCTCAACCAAGGAAAAAGACAACAACCGAAACACCACTAGTCAATGATCCCCTTTGGAAGGACAGCTTCATTTTGGACGGCGAAACAGGTTTCGTCAACGAACAGGCAGCTAAGGAATTCAATGCAGACGCAGCCGGTTTTTTACATCTTATTAACGCGGAGTATAAAGCGATCTCGGATGTGGATAAGTATTACGCTAAATCCATTCCCTCAAGCGCCCATGCATATTACCACCAGATATTGTATTGGTACAAGCTTGCACTCATCGCGCAGAAGCGCGGAACTGCTTCACATGAACAGGACCGTCTCGTGCGATTTGTACAGGGATATCCATCCAATGTGATCGCCGCAGGAGCAGGTGAATACCTTGAAGGTTTAGGCGATTATGAAGACCACACCGGTGTTAAGCACTTGTTACGCTTCACCGAGCCAAACAACCAAGGACACTTCGGCAGAGCAACAGCTCAGACCCACGGTTTCTATGAAACCTTACCAGCTCCAGCAATCTTCCATCAACGTGTAGTGGAAGATGTCGCAGCATCTCAACGAGGTAACCAGGCAGACACGACCTGGATTAGCGAGGCCATCGTTCCTCAATTGCATCAGAACATTGTTGAGCCACCGCCGCGCCCACCACAAGCGGCACGCCAAGCAGCGCGCAACGCAGCAGAGGCAGGACAACAAGACCCTGACGATGAAGGAGGTAACGAACCCTTAGAGGATGACGAACCAGCGGCAGAGGTAGAGGAAGTCGCCATCTTACCCACAGTTAACTTGTTAGGATGGAGACCATCAGCCTTATTGTCAGCCAATCAGAAGGCGGAGATGGAGGCAATCATCGATCCGCTCCACCCCAATGACGGGTTGATTATTCAACGTTACTGTCTACGAAGAGAGCTCTTTGAGCTTGTGGGCAGAAGATTACGTGAATGCAAATAACAAACATATGCTGCAATTCTGAAGTTCAGGCTGAAATCTGATTTTGACTAAAATTTTACCAAAGTCCAAATAGCTTTTCAGCCACTGAATATCGCAGAACATACAGGGGTGTGAAATCGATAGGTACTGAGGTCCTCCACCCCCCGCCACCGATGATCCACCCCTCTAGTTACACTGTGTACAACCGAGCGTCGCAAAAGCCACTGCTATATACGCGACAAACAAACTAACAAGCGTGGCTCTCATCTTGTAGAGATACGCGACGTGGATCGATCCCACGCGGTGCCCTTGCGCTAGTCACCAAAAAACACCACTTTTTTCGGGCTGAGCGCCTTCTGCGCTCTCTAACAGTCCGGTGACGCTGTAAAGGTCGAAAGACAAAAAGACTGGTAAATAAAAAAAAATTGTGACTTCACTCTCGTTCCAGCGTTCGGCGAGTCAACATCCTTATGATGACTTGTGTAGAGGCGAAACACGTGTCGCAGGTCGGCTTAAAGTCGGTTCATGCTAAGAAACGTCGCGTCATTAACCATACTGACAACGCTTTTTGGATTTGGATTGACCGGTCCGGGAGCCAAGATGTACTCCGCAAGCAATACTGAACGAACTTCTGATAGGCAACGTCCACGGTACAACCGTGAAGAACGGCATGTCCGTTATGACTCACCATCCCCTGAGAAGAATTCTAGAAACAGGAGAAATCCTGGACACCATTCTCATAACAAGAAAAAGATGGATTCTTTCCGTGTCAAGAAGGGGACTGAGAACCGAGCCGCACGACAAGAGGAAATAAAGAAGGAACTCTTTGTTGTCGATGAAGATGCTCTGAGCAAATTAGCAGAGCCACAGACAATACAGCCGATTATGTCACCAGTCACTTCACGTGTCATTGGTATGGCTACTACGCAACTTGCGTAATACTGCACGCCAATATGGCAATGATATTAGGATCCCAAACATAAACGCTCAATATCGCGTATACTTAGGATTACTAGAAGCGAAAGTTATATCCGTAACCATACTGACATAAGGGATATTGCAGTTCACCGTCGCGAGTAAGTAGGTATACATTATGTAAGGGGGGAAAGCAGTCGTGAACCTAATCTCGTGACTGTGCATTCGGCTCCTCGAGAAGACAAGGATGGCTTCACTACGGTGGAACGAAGACGAAAAAAGAAGCCCGTTTGTCAAAACATTTGCGGTACCGCCCCGACTGGACCGAACCATCTGCTGCGTCCTGAAATACCAACGACGCAGCTCTATGTGTCCCGCCTCCACTACACCAAGACCGATGATGTGGTGGAGTACATCAGGCTGAAAACCAAACTCACGCTGAGGGTTGCGAAGTTGGAGTCCCGCCACGAGACGAATTTTAATTCTTTTGTGGTGAGAGTACCGACTGTACATCTGGCGACCTGCACTAAGGTGGAATTTTGGCCGAAAGGAGTCATGTTCCGGCGCTTCAGAGGCCGGCTACCTGACACCATGTTGCGTTACACGTCGCCGACCAAACGTGCTAATTAAGTGTTTTTATATTTCTACTATGTATGTTAGTCTGTAAGGTATATGTTTTATGGGCCTTTGATGCCTGAAATAAATGATTTATTATTATATTATTATTTACTAACAAATTGAATAACTTTTTGAGTTCCGCTTTGTGAGTTCCACCAGCCGAGCCGGAGGCGGTTTACATATCGACGGTTAACCACCAATACCTCCTAACTCAATTTTACTAAAGTTTACAGGAGGCACAAAAAAACCTTCTACATTTAATGTGGGTGTGAATAAGAATAAAACAAAAATATAGTTGGTTTTAAATATTATTCTTTACAATACTATGATGATCGATTTCATTTATTTTATTTAATTATATAGATAGGTAAGATGGAAGTATTTTCTACTTTTTAAAAAGGCTGAAAATGTAGATAGGAGGTTTTGTCATGTCATACAGAAGCAATTAGTTACAAAATTGTTGTACTATCAGTCAAAAATTGAGATATTATGTTTGTACTTAAGTACTTCTTTTTAACTCAACTTAGTAAATAATTTGGCTTCAAAGTTTTACATACATACTTCAGGCATTCAGCATTTCAATTCCTAAGGATGTCTAAATTTAGAATCTGGAATTGGTAACTAATTTGTATATAATGGCTCATAATGTTCTATGACAGGAAATCCTTTTGGTCTCTGAGGAAGCTCCATCCATTCAGAGTTATAATCAAGTTTTACTCGTATCAGTCTATCTGGTAAGTAAGTAATAGCTTTTATATTGGTCACTCCAGAGTCCACCAGCTTTTCTATCTGGTCTTATCGAGGAATATCGCCACGTTCCTGAATTGGCATATTTAGAAAAATATTGCAGCATAACTGTGTCATATGGAAATGGTTTGACTCTTGCCTCGTTGGTAGATTTTACATAATCACTTAGTGAGTTTATTATTATTATATTTTTAAACTTATTCTCAATACAACCATGTCTGTACATAAGGAGATTCTGCAATCTCCTTCCATTTGGGTGTGCCCCACTTCCAAAAGCTTTTGGTACACAGGTACATTATGGCGTATAGAAAAATTTAGCAACGCGTTAGGTATTATATAGGGTCTGCTTCTATTATGCTTTAGACCTTTTGGTTTGACCTATGAGCCTCGTAACCCAAATAAGGCTTAGCTTTCATCCAAAGTCTCTTGTTGAGGTTCTTTTTCTATTGACCAGTCAGATTCTTTTCTCCTTCTCCTCTCATAATAAATGTCGCCATAAAATGGTTCTGTATCTTCTGTGTTATGATTACTTTGTATCTCTTAATACAATATTTTACTTAAGAAGTGTCAGAAGCTGTAGTATCCGTTTTATCAGGGACATAGTCATTATCTTCATTGGTTGATGTATCCCCACAACTAGACCAATAAGATCCCATTTTACTATCATATGGCTGTTCTTATTATTTCCATCTAGCATTACTTCCGTTCCTTACTCCACAGAAGTAGAGGACACACCTTCCAGGAATCTTAGGATTCTTACAAATTCAACTTGGTCCTCTGTCCCTTATCCATCCCCTCCGTCTTGTGATCGACTACAACCACACCTCACAGAACCCTTAGCAATATCTGTTCACATATGGAAAATTGACATGATGAGGGAGGACTTCATAGCCTATATCTTTTGGATAGAAAAGATTGAGACAGAATGCTATACAAGTTTCTGGGGGGTGCAGGTAGATAGTATTGTGCAAACATCCCTATCTCCATACGATGCTCCACTTTCTCCTTTGAATATCACGTACCTTGATCTCATCGAATTGAACCATCTTGTCACCCTCAGGAAATTCAATGAAGAAAGGTTGTGCTCTTGGCTTAGAACAATGACCCATACACATACTCGATTGGTAGCAGTAAGAAGCCATGTAGTGTTTGGATTTGATGGTTCAATTATTCAACCTCAGGGGAACTGGAGGAAGGTTAACAAAGATACATATTCCGATGGTTACAAGAGACTAATATTTAAGGATAATACTACCGACATGGAGTGTCCATTAAAAATATTCAAGACATCACCGGGATTTATTGTCCCTGATGAACATGACCCCAATGTTATAACAATACCTGAATTATCGATGTTGCTGACCCTAACACCTACTTGGAGTGACGTTGCATGCAAGGTGCATGAAGAATTAACGGTATTCAGAACTTTAGGGGGATACTTTATATCTATTTCCTCCCCTAATGGAGTTCCTATAAGAACTAGAGAAGGTCTGATGGGGATGAAAAGAGAGCCTTTACTAGGATTTATGGACCATGTCGCCCCCCATCGATATACTCGTTCTCTTAACCCTTAATTTGGCTAAGTCCGCTACAACGAACAATCAAATAAATAAAATCTGGCGGGTTAATGAAAACTTCTAAAAGGCTTAAATATCTAACAACAACTTTAAAATATATTTCTATTACGGTAAAAAAAATAAAATTCTTATTTGGAACACTGTATCTGTCAGTTTGAGACAAAATGTCGACGAAACACAAGCCATCCGTTTTACTCATAAACATAAACATAAACGCTTATACACTCATACCCCCGCACTAGGATTCCCTGTGTCGCAGGTGGCATGGACATACACAGATACACATCACAAACATCCAAGACCCGAGAACAAACTTTATGCTTACACAAAATCTGCCCCGGCCGGGAATCGAACCCGGGACCCCTCGCCTTGCAGGCAGGGTTACTACCAACTTAGCTACGGAGCCGTCGGACTCAATCGGACTCAAGATATTAATAATTTTTTATAAAGGTTTTACTATCAAATGTGCACGTTTGTTTACTGAAATAACTTTGTAATATTGTAATTTATTGAATCACTTATAGATCTTGTAATTTTGTAAGGTTTTGGTGACTTTTTTTACTAAAAACAATGTATGTCCGCCACAGCGAACAAAAACAATTTCATAAATATTTAGTATTTGAATGATTTGTCCGCCACAACGAACATTGCCAAAGTTATCGCGGGCTAAACATGTATTGGGATTATTACTAATATTTTACCTAATTATTAAATTTACATATTTATTTATACTTATTTAACGCTATTTTACTTTTGGTTATGGGTTTTGCACAAATAGTTGACATTTGCCTGAATAATACTTGGCTTGTTTATCGAGACCGGCGTCGGCCTGGAAGTAAAATTTCCCTAAAGGTATTTAGACATCAGGTATATGAAAACCTACTTTTGGCCAATCGAAGTGCCAAAAGAATCAAAAGAGAACACTCAAAAATAAACAAACCTTACGCAGCAAGACCATTAAGCCCTGTAAAATATGATGATGTAGGTCATTTCCCGTCAATTATGGATGAAGGACGTTGCAGATATTGCCAGAAAAAAAACAGTTGTTTTTTGTATAAAATGCAATGTCAGACTTTGTTTTGTAACTGGCAAAAATGCCAGAAACTGTTTCCTTAATTTTCATACTAAATAAATGTGTAAATGTCATAACTAAATTCTTTTTTTATTATATTTGTCTACAAAATACTTCAACTTTTTATTTACCACATATTTAGTAATGGCCGCTACACCGGACATGTATGTTTTATAACATAATTGTCAGTGTTCGCCACAGCGGACATTAATTATCTCAAAAATGGAAATGATATTTTTTTTTAATTTATTTTACAGACATCCTAATGTCAATACAGACATGGGAAAATAACAGAAATTAAAAAATATTTGAAAAAAACCTCTTGTCAAATTAAGGGTTAATGATCACACTCCTAACATCAACATGGAGAAGCTGTTATATGACTTTTCAAATCATCATCGACACAGAGTACCTAGAAATATCATCAGAACTAAAATTCCCTCTTTTCAATGGAATCAAATCTTCGATGCTGGCATGAGAGACAATTTCGATTATGCTGATTATAGATTTGCTATGGACTCCATAATTTCACAGGACAGCCACACTCTCAGGGGGCTCCAAAAATCCATTTGCAACATAAGAAGTCTCCAATGGGCCAACTTATCACCTCCTGATCTTGCGCAAAAAGTTGCAAGATATTACACACAAACTCCATATGCCTATGGGGTGCATAGAGATGGACTTTTTCACATTATGAGTCCCGTCCCTTCTGCAGAATCATACTTCATTGTTCATCCCATCCAGCAGAGTTATGGCATGTTTCTGATTACTTCCAATAAGACAGATTTTCCATATTGGTTGGAGCCCATTACAGGAAGAACCTACAATAATCCTATTCCAACGTTTTACTCTTTAGTTGCTTCATGGGTCCCAACAATCGAAGGAAATCAATATTTCCCTATTGAGGATAAAGTCATCTTAACAGAATCAGCATACAAACCACTTAAACGAGCTTCGATGCCTCCGGCTAGAAGAGAGATATCAGTATATCATCAAAGAGAATCTCCCACAGAGCAATGGGGAGCATGGTACTCGGTCAAACTGTAACGTGTGATTTTTTTTATGACACGTTACATTCTTTAATCCTAGTTTTAGCTTCCAAATTAAGGACCTTCGGTGGTATTTTTTTTGTTTTTATCTATAGTAAACAATTTGTGCCTGGACATGCAACTGCCTAGGTGCTCGCACGATGGCGCCACTATTTTAATTTGATAAATTTGCTCCCAATCTGAACAATTTCTTTTGTTAAATAAAATAATAGAATTATCTTACAGCATATTAGTTCAACTTACTTAGAAATAAAATACAATAATAGTTTAATTTAATCAATTTAAACAGCTGGCAATTTTGACAACTAGCATTGCTGTGTCATGTGATAGTCAAATTTCCACCTTTTATGAATATAAAGAAATGTAAAGTATCACACATTAGATATTCAACAAAATTAAATAGCCAAACAAATTACAGTTATATTACACCACATAAGCAGTACTGTGCCTAAACTCCAAGAGCAAATCTCTTTCAATCCAAAGTATTTGTTTTGAAATCCACTACGGCTAGTGAGGGGACCGAACTCAAGTTTGCTGTGTTGGTTTTATCGAGGAATCTCTGCCCTCATCGGTTTCAAACATGGATTTAAATTTTTCGTCATAAAATGGTTATTCTTTACATTGATATCTGGTTTTCATGCATTGCTGGTTCAGTATCATGGAATAGGAGGTTGATTCTCTTGACATTTCACCAAAAATGTTCCAAAATGTGTCGATAAACAACCTTTTTATCGACTCAATTTTGTCGATGAATTTGCGGATGTGACTTGAACATCACTTTTTCTTGTGAACCCGATCGGAGACGTTCGTCGTCGAGATATTGTGGAATATATTTTTATAAAGCTATCAAATTGAGGCTTTGTGTTCCTGGAACTTCCAAATTTGGAGCAGGATTTTGCCACGTCGGTTGACGTTGCTAGATGGTTGAAAAATAATTTATGATTTTGAAGCAGTAGTATCGATTGATACTTAAAAGACGCCAATAAGGAGTTTTCCACGCGTTGGAAACGAATTAAGGATAGCCGAGTAAGTTTCTTGCCTATTTTTTTGAACATTTTGACAGGTTAGAATTCTGACGTGTCATCTCTTTGGCACGTCTTCATATTTTCCAACGCATAATTTACAGTGGCTTCTTTTGCGCAAATTACAGACATCTGTTCGGTCGCTTTCCCGGGGCATACGCTCGTGTTCCTCGCGGGGCATTTTCACGCTGGTTTGGCAAATTGATGACGACGGGATCGCTGCGACGCGCACTGCTTGCTTGACCTATGCACCGCGCCTTCCTTGTTGCTAAGGGTACTCGTGCTGGCCAGGTCCCCAAGCTTGAATCACCCTTCATCATCTAAGTAAACTAACCCAGGTGAACTCACTCCATTATTTGTTAATTTCATGCGTATTTTGTTCAATTTGTACCCACCGAACCATAAATTGTCCGACCGCATCGGCGGAGCTACTAGAAGCTTACATCTGCATTAGAAGAGTTATTTCTCTCTAGAATTTAAGTAGAAATAAGTGACCAAGTCAAGAGTAAAAGTTTAATTTTAGAAAACAGTTTTCATTTCATTGTTAAATTCAAATGTTGCAATAAAAATACCTATTTACTGAGACTATATTATTTTTTTATTTTAATTTCTTAACTCTTCGTGCCAGGGTTCTAAAACTATAGGTACGTGGCGCCCAAGTTGAATGTTTGTTAGCCCCAGAACCCACTGCTAGCCGAGGCATTCCACCTTACCGCCACCCAAGCTCACGCTCACAGGTTACAAAACTTCTACCACGAAAAGTTGGAGTCCTCCCAGTTGGTTTACATCAATGGAGGATTATCTCATTCATATTCTTTTAGGAGTGGGCACTGCAATTATCCTTTCTATTGTAACTCCTTGCATCTGTCAGTGTGTGCTATGCTGTAGGGGTCTACAAGCTCCGGAGCAACAAAGTTATTTTAAAGTTGGAAGATAACCAGAACATTATCTTCAGCTCTTGTTGACTGTATATAAAGACTCATTGGTAAATCCAACTGAAAGCTGAATCAGTGTCGAATCGTCAATTAATGGCACCTCAGAAGTTTCTTAGCTGTCCGACTTATTGTTTTAGGGGAGGTAAATGTTCGATCTTCAACGTTTGACAGTACAATATTTAATAGTTATACTAAACTACCTTCTTCAAATATGAGTATAATAACTCCTAAATGCTCCGTAGACCGTATTAGTTTTGCAAACAATCCCGAAAATCTTTTACAACTAATAACTAATATCTACACATTGCTTGTTTACAACTAATTTACTCAGAATATATATAATTTTTTACACTAAAAACGTTAGAACTATACAAAGACATATTATATGATTATATATGATCAATAAAATATTGTTATAATACAACAAAATACAAAAATCTTACGTAAGAACCCAGAGTCGCAAGCCTGAACTCAGACTGGACCCAGACATCGTATCCAGTCTGGGCTTTATTGGTATCATCTAACTTTATTCATTGTGTTCGGGTTGGAACGAACCATGTTAAGGGAGCCAATAAGTATAATTATAGTCTGTGAGTTTCGGTCTATTTGCGTTTCGTATATGTAAGAATAAAAAAGTTGACACCTAAGTGTCACTTGACTCCAAGTTAAATAAAAACAAAGTTAAAGTATCAAATAAGTTCCAAAACGTTCAAAAATATTTGGGGAAGATCATTTAATTACTAATCATTGCTATTCTAACACTAGCGCTTTATTATGATTTCTTTAAAATAATAACGAAACGCAATTTATTAAGTATTATTGCTGTCAGTGTCAACTGAGTCGTTTCGCGGTTTTTCTTCGTCCGTTGGAATTTTTTATAGGTATATTATATTCCACAAAAGATACCCTATATAATTTGTGCACAAAAGCCAGAAGATAAAGAAAGAAGAAGAACTTATTAATCCTAAACATACACGGAAAACCACCGAAAGAGAACTGTAAGTTCTTAATCGTTTGTACTTGTGAATCTTTGCGATTGTGTGTTTATGGTTATAACTTCTTACGAAAAATCTTCTTTTATCAGATTGCACACAAATTGGTGTCAGAAAGACAAATGGCCCAGCTGGTGGATTACATGGGGAAAAACAAAGGCTTTGCGGTGGGGAGGCAAAATAATAGGGGCCCATCTGCTAAGGGGCACTCGGGCAAAAAATGGGAGGAGTTGGCGGCAATTCTAAATGCCGGTGGGGCGGGATGTACTAGAACCCCAAAAAAATGGAGAGACGTAAGTTTAAATAATATTTTCAATGTTCTGATAAGAAAGTAACATGGAAGGTGAATACATACTTAAAAGTTTTGTGCACTCCGTTACATAAAAGGTTTGTGTTTGCTTGGATATATGCTGGCAGGGGGAAATAATACATAATAATGCTTAATACATTTCAAGAGATAGAGGCCTTATTGATAAGAATAGTGGGACATATAATAATATTATATTACATGAGGTGTGTACAAGCCAAGCGATGGAAATATTGGGTACAGTTTGTTCTTTGAGATTTAGCCCACCATTTTTTGGTTTAGGCAACAATACATTTTTTTAATAAAAATTGCTCACCATGTCCAGTAATTGTTCAAAACCTATTGTTCATTTGCCAATAATGGGTTTGGACAGTGGCATTTCTATTTCTTAATAGTGAACAGTGGTATATTTGTACCTAAACAAATGGACAGTGTCACAATCCTTATCCGCTGAATGGCAGTTTTGAAGTTGAATGTGCACAGGATTGTGTCATTTTTGGACCTAAGTCAGCACTTTAAGCGCTCTGTTTTCTACAGTGGAAAAATTGAATGTCTACTCATAGAACAACATTATTTGTTAATAAAATGGCTACTAGTCGGCAGTCAATTTGATATTGACCTGAATTGGATGGTGTAGATTTTGTTTCTACACCGCTCATGTGTAAACACTAACTACTAACATTAAAATTAATGCACTTAAAGCTATTGCATGACATAACATTTTATTTTTATGCTAGTATTGGTACGAAAAAAAATATATGGTGCGGAGAAAGGCAACTGACCTTCGCATGCACGCACGTGGAACAGGAGGTGGTCCTCCGAAGAAGTGGGTATTAACTCCCATAGAAGAGAGAATTCTGGCCATCCTAGGCAAGGTGGCGGTGCATGGGAACGCTTCTGTTCCAATTCCTTTCGATGTAAGAAATTTTATTTTACTATGAATCTTTATTTAGGTGTATAATTTATGTGTTTGTGCTTTTCATTTAAGCTTTGCATGCACACAGTAAAACTATATTGTTATGAGAATTGTTATTTGTATCTTGTTCAGAAGGCTGTAGATATCTATAGCAAAGATACCCATCTTTGCTATAGATGTTTTAATTCATACAAAAATCATTTTTGCATAGAGATAGTTTATGGGCTGGAGAGTAACATAGGCTAGTTTTTATTTTGAAAACATGGACGGTTCTTGTGTGAATCTTCATGTGGGTGAAACAGGGGGCAGCAGCTAGTATGAAGAAAATACTATTAAATAATAGTTAAGATGCAATAAATTAAAAGTAAAGTAATTAAAACTTGGGTTAAAAATGTATAAAATATATATAACTGTATATGACACTGTACATGACTGTATTTTATATAAATGTATATAAAATACAGTCATGTATAATTGCAGTCATTAAAATTGATCGCTGAAGTAAATCAATTGCAAGTAAACCACGAGGCCCTACACAGTATCAAATGGTGGTATAGTTGAAACTATGTTTTGTCTTCTTAACAAGTTCTTTGACAATTTTACAACCATTTAACACTGTTTATTAATAAGAGCCTAAAGCAACAAAGCATTTTTTAAATGTAGTGTAACATTAATTTTACAGCTGAACAACATCCCATCTGCACTGCCTCCTTCCCAGAATGCCCTAGGATCCTCATCGCTGGGGGTTAATACCTCTGTGCTAACTCCTGTGCCCACTTCAATTGCAGGTAGCTATTCACTGTTTCTGCTGGCTTTAGTCATTTAAAAAGTCTTTCTTCAACCTATGATTACCTGAAAAATAATCTTACTAAGCAATAAGAAAGCAATTGCTGGGTTATATATATAGACTTTATACTTAACCATCTGAAGGTAACAAGCTCAATATAGTGCCGCGCAGGTCTTTGGCTCAATGTTTTGAGTGGCACTGCAATAGTTATAAGTTGAAGTTATGCTTACCATCCGGAAAACGACCCGCTCGTCTCGTTAGCGAAAAGTAGACAAAATAACTTTTATAGTATCCATATTTAAAGTAGGTACTGTATGTGTTTTTCGGACTCAGTGCTTTTCTCTGTACCGACTACCGTCCTCTGCCTCAACCCTCGCCCTCGAGTCCAGGTGCGCTGTCACCCCCGCGGCCGCTTTCGCCCCCGCACCCGCAGTCGCCGTTGCGCCTACCTCGCCGCAGCCGTTCAATCCACCCTTTGCCATGTGGGAGGCTCATATAAACCTATTTTGACAAAATTATTTTATACTTTGCAGAGTGGACTGTCAGGTAACACAGGAGGACACATGGTAATTATTGTTTTGAATACATGTTACGAGTCTGGCAAAGCTAACTCTGCAGTGGAATAAGTTGGCATCCCTAAAATCCTTTTCATATGGCAATCTGTTTCTTATGTCATTATATGTCACTTTCATTGTACTTGAACTGTCTGAACGTTCTCGTTATGTTAAAATGTGTGTATTTTAAGAAGAAAGAATGGTTAAACCTATTAAAAGTGGGGTGCGGGAGATGCTATTTCGAATGTTAAGTAGCTTTCAATAGGTGAAAGTACAAGAGAAATCTCTATCGCCCAGAAACAACAATGTTTACAGGACATTGAAACGATAACGAGTAAGTGGCCTAAAACGTGTTGATCCATTTTGTTTTTTTCTAATGCTAGTAAACATCCTATAATGATTTCGTAATTACTGCATACAAGAGTACAAATACTCTTAGAAGATAATTTATTTTCAGTTAGTTTATTGTAAAGTAAAAACTGTATTATATTATAATTTATGATTTCATTTTCAGACGGCCTAGATGACAATTTTTTCAAAGGTCAATTTTCAATTTTTTGTTGAGCTTAGTTCTCAACTTAAAGAACTATATCTGTAGTATGACATTGGAGTATTGTTCTTGATAATCATATGAAGTAGAGCACAAAATCCACTTAATTCTTTAAAATGTATTTTTTGATTTTAGATTTGGACCGTGCACAACTGGATGCATTTCAAATTAGGCTTGAACATTTTGAAGAAAGGCATGCTGAAGCCGCTTTAGAACAAGCAAGGTAAGGGAATAACAATGTAATTTGAGTAATTTGCTTAAGTAACTAGCTGCACCTCACAGTATCATCCACATAACGAAAAATGATGATGAGAAGTACCCAATGTAGTTTCTCAGGCTTCAATTTTAACCTAAGTTTTAGAACTTAGTAATGACCGCCGTGTAGTAAGTACCCATTTACTTTTTTTTCAGGACTGGAATTTACAGTTAGACAAAGAGTTGGAAATTTTGGATACCAAACCACTGGAAGGCGGGAAGAATTTAAGACAATTGCAGTTGTCAGTGACTGTAGGCAAATTACTTCTAAAAAAAGCAGACAACTTGAAAAGTTAAGTTCACGCGATCGCGCATTTTTAGCAAAACTCATAGTGGATACTGAACTCAGAGCATTGCAGGATGTTTCGATAACTATTCGAAAAAATATATGGCAAGAATGGGCCCGTGAGGTTGTGTCTTATTCAAGGGAGAAGTGCCTGAAGTGTATTATGTCCCATACCATGTCATCGGAGAAAAAGTCATGCAGGGCAGTGGCCCCTTCCACAACAGGTTGATTACACATCGACGACTACTTCGTTCCTCAGAAACTAAAAAATGGAAAAGTAGCATCAGCAGTGAGAGAAGAAGCTGCTCTGAAAAGAACAATTTTTCTAAACGTTTGAGGCCTCTTCCAGATACTTTTAACATTGACTGTCCACGTGATGATGATTCTGAATCAAGCTCATCTCCACAAGACTGCTTACGACTGGTTGCGAGGTTCATCTTCACCCAAAGAGAAAGTGGCAACAAAGTGGCTTGCCAGTTTTCAACTCCATAGAGAAAGAATTCGATTTTCTTGAGAAAAAAAAATACCACTTGGTGTTCCTTCTTGAGTACCTTTCGCTTAGTAAAAACTTCCACTTGTCCCTTTCAGCCTAGCTAGCAAAAAAATCCGACCAAATCCACATCACGGGGTTCATCAGAAACACTCATTACATAGTTATCCATGAGTTGTACCCGTTTTACCATCAGTTAAATATAAAAACAATCTTTGTTCTTTGATAGTTCTTTCCGCAAGTACCAGTAAGTATATACTTTTTTTTTGGTTATATGATGATGTTGTGAACATGACATGGGTGTTTGTAAATAACTTATACCATTAAGATATTTTTACAGTGTCCCGTAATGCATCACCCTCCCTAGCACAAATAGAAAAAAAGCTGGTAGAGTTTATGGAGGTTAGAAGATGGCTAACCACTGGACACGCACGCTCAGCATGAGCATGAGCTCGTAATCGGACAACAGATGCATGGCAGGAAATTGAGAGTGCACTTAACAGTGAAGTTAGTGGATGTGTTAAAACTTGGCAGCAAGAGAGGCGTAAGGTTAGTACATATTATTTTTAATTTCTTTGTTTTATTCGAAAAGAATTAGATACTCAATTATATTATGTTTCTTTTTAGTATTGGAAAGATAAAAAAGGTAGCGTCAAAAGGCAGCTTATGGTAGACTACTAAACCATGTCCCTTCCGGACCATACCAATGGACCAAACTTTTATAAGTCGAGACAAAGAAAATCTCGCGCCATGTGTGTCAAAGACCACACTAAGAAAACTAAGAAAAGGAAGGCCAGTGCTCTTGCTACTGCAAGGCGACAAACTGGCGGAGGTGTAGAAGATGTCCCAGAGCTCAACAACATTGAGCTAAGAATACAAAATGTGATCGGCGGAGAGAGCTTCGCTGTTGGAGATAGACACCTGAAATTGAATCTATTCCATGTATGAATATTCAACTTTTTTAATTCTGATTTCAGTGAGACCATATTTTTGGATGCAGATTCAATAGCATCATCGGTATCAATTAAATATTTTAGAAAATATTATGAAGAAGCGATAGAATGTTTTCAGACCTTGCTCGAGAATCAGGACGATTTGGAGGAGTCAGAATTAGACGATTTCAAGACACAATTCAGTGAAATCAACAAACTTGTGGTAAAAGTGGACTCCGTGCAGGATGACCACCAATCCAAGGCAAGGTTTGGGGGCTCACAAGGCAAGGTCTCAGATCAAGTAAGGGCAAAATTACCTATAATTTCACTACCAGAGTTCAATGGAACCATTTCAGACTGGCTAGGATTTTCAGATTAGTTTTGTTCCTTAATCCATAACCGGACTAACCTTTCAGATTCAGAAAAACATTATTACCTCATGGGCCACCAAATAATGTGCGATCTGAGCACTGGTGCGCATTATGTAGCCCGTTAGCCATGTTTCTTCTTATTCTGAGGTTGATTAAAAATCGTGCTTATATTTTCCTTGGTTTATTTTGCGGGTTCGTTTTCTGATTACACCGTAGTTCACTTATTTACTTAGCACTGATTGTGGTATAATTACAAGTCTGATTTCTGAATTTTCTGATTTTCTGAATTAAATATCGACCGGTCTGTCTGACTCGCGGTGCGATCCGATGGCAAGAGAGATATTCACCACAGATAGCGCTACTCGTTCACAACTCGCATAGTCGTGCCTACGCACTATGGTGATTTTACATAATATAAATTCAAATGATACCAGTACAAAAAACATGTTAATTTTGAATTAACAAATTCTTTATTAAATTTATGTATTAGGAATTTAAGATTTAACTAAGATTTAACTTTCAGGAGCCTGAAATCCCATTACAAAATACAGGAGGAAACTCCAAAGTCAGAAAGCTTACTATACAAGTATGTAACTTTTTGTCTACGTAGTTATTTTATCAAAGAAGTGATTGAATTGGTATATGTAACGTTATTTAACATTTCAACATCATTATTTGATATGAAACTATTAGAAGTAGGTGATAAAATATAAAGAAAATACATTGATTTAAATAGCATCCCATATAGCTATATAGATACAAAGAATGCAGCCAGTACAATTCATGTGTTTTACTTTCAGGATCAACCACTTTTATAAGCAGGGGAATCAGTGGGAGCCCTTAATATTGTGTCAGGGGAATCAGTAGGAGCGGTTAATATATGTGCCAGCACCATCTCCTGGACCTTCACAGCTGCCTCTAACTGAAGTAGAACTGGTACTCGCCTAATTATAAATTCATACATAATAATGTATATTTTCATATTGAAATGTGTTGTTTCTTTTTTACTGCAGGCTTCGCTCCACATGGTTTGTAATACTTCACATACATCAACACAAGCTCAAACAAGAACAAAATCTACTGTGTAGGTAAGCATTTATATTTATTATAATGGATTTTATTAACATCTTAATATTTTTGAAATATTACGTTGTTTCAACAACTTATATCAAATTGCAGCTACTGTACACCAACAGCAAAGACCGGTGCGACGTCGCATTTTGCAGCCGTCACCAGTTTTGTCCAATCGACGACGGCACACATTACAGACGTCACGTAGCACCTGTTCTGGATGCCGGCTGTTACACAGGTCTCCACCATCCAAACGTCACGCCAATATGGCAAGCTTAACTGACAGTTTCATTGTCATAGAGGAGAGACGTGCTGACGCGGATACCATCAATGCTTGAGCTCATGAAGCTATGGCTGGCGCTCTAAACCAGATCTCACTGGCATGGTCAGAGCAGCCGGGCTTTAAATGCTTTAGCTGAATCTGTGACACGGGCAAATAATAGATAACATGTTCATAGGCAGTTTTGTCTATATAGTGTATGTGTATATAATGTTATGCCTTATAGTTTTAGCTTCCAAATTAAGGACCTTCGGTGGTATTTTTTTGTTTTTTATCTATAGTAAACAATTTGTGTTCAGCGCCATTTGTGCTTCCTGTGACCAAAGTTGCTATCGACAATCGATGCCTTGACATGCAACTGCCTAGGTGCTCGCACGATGGCGCCACTATTTTAATTTAATAAATTTGCTACGAATCTGAATAATTTCTTTTGTTAAATAAAATAATAGAATTATCTTACAGCATATCTTATCTCAACTTGCTTAGAAATAAAATACAGTAATAGTTTAATTTAATCAATTTAAACAGCTGGCAATTTTGACAACTAGCATTGCTGTGTCATGTGATAGTCAAATTTCCACTTTTATGAATATAAAGAAATATAAAGTATCACACATTAGATATTAAACAAAATTAAATAGCCAAACAAATTACAATTATATTACACCACATAAGCAGTACTGTGCCTAAACTCCAAGAGCAAATCTCTTTCAATCCAAAGTATTTGTTTTGAAATCCACTACGGCTAGTGAGGGGACCGAACTCAAGTTTGCTGTGTTGGTTTTATCGAGGAATCTATGCCCTCATCGGTTTCAAACATGGATTTAAATTTTTGATCATAAAATGGTTATTCTTTACATTGGTATCTGGTTTTCATGCATTGCTGGTTCAGTATCATGGTATAGGAGGTAGATTCTCTTGACATTTCACCAAAAATTTTCCAAAATGTGTCGATAAACAACCTTTTTATCGACTCAATTGTGTCGATGAATTTGCGGATGTGACTTGAACATCACTTTTTCTTGTGAACCCGATCGGAGATCAAATTGAGGCTTTGTGTTCCTGGAACTTCCAAATTTGGTAAGATTTCGATTCATCCACGCCTGTGAATATGACAGGGGTGATTTCTTAGTTTTGGATCGTTGATTTCAGGAGCAGGATTTTGCCACGTCGATTGACGTCACTCGATGGTTGGAAATAATTTTTGATTTTGAAGCAGTAGTGTCGATTGATACTTAACAGACGCCAATAAGGAGTCTTCCACGCGTTGGAAACGATTTAAGGAAAGCCGAGTAAGTTTCTTGCCTATTTTTTTGAACATTTTGACAGGTTAGAATTCTGACGTGTCATCTCTTTGGGACGTCTTCATATTTTCCAACGCAGAATTTACAGTGGCTTCTTTTGCGCAAATTACAGACATCTGTTCGGTCGCTTCCCCGGGGCATACGCTCGTGTTCCTCGCTGGGCATATTCACGCTGGTTTGGCAAATTGATGACGACGGGATCACTGCGACGCGCACTGCTTGCTTGACCTCTATGCACCGCGCCTTCCTGATTGCTAAGGATATCCTCCACCACCAACTCCTAACCCCACACTCCCGCCTCCCCCCTCTCCACCTAACACCCGCATCCCCCCCCCCATACCTACTCGGGAAGGATCCGCTTTCACCCGCATCGCTAACGACCCCAACGACGCAATCTCGCGGTGGACCTTTAACCCCGACAATCACGCCGCCCACAGCGGGCCCCATGAATCCGTCATCAGACCCATTGCTTTAAACGCATACTCCACTATCAGCGAGGCGGACTCTGGTAGCCTTATCGGCCGCCGACCCCCATCCTCTCGAGCTGACTCCCTAGATCTAAATAATAGGCTCATCAACCTATACCATCCGCGACCTCCTCCCCCCTGTCAAAGATGCGATTGGATGGACATCTCTCTTAGAGAAAAACGCGCCGAGATAGAACACCGAGATGCGGAAATCCTCCGTCTCGTGGAGTTACTTAGGCAGGCAGAGACTTCTTCCGCATTTCTCAGAAGCCAGCTCATGGAGATGACCAGCATCGCCAGGCTGGCACATGAGCACATTGGCAACCTCAGCGCCCCCACAACCACCAGCTGCGATAATAATACCACTGAGGCCGCCTCCACCTCTCTGCAGCCTCAAGCCACCACCGCCCCACTCGCCACCATGACCATGCCACCACCGCTGGTCCCCTTCGGGGAGGCTTCTGCTGCCCCTCCCTCACATCCACCTCTGACGGGGGAACCTCTTATCAACGCCCCTGCCAGGAGGAACACCAGAGGCCGTCCACCACCACCGGCCCAACCTTCCGGTACTTTTGTCACCCCCGCACCACCACTGGCTACCATTCCAGCACCTCGCCTGGCCGCGCCAACAGCCGTCGGCCCCTCTGGCTCCTCCTCCAGCCTCCGCGGGAGGACCCAGAGGGATGGCACCACCAATGGATTCCAGTGCGTGCTGTGCGGGACGTTTTTCACCCGATTCAATATCGGCAGACATTTCCGCAACCGCCACACCAACTACCAGGGGGGTGAGACGGTGGCTCACAAAGACTACCCCCGCCTGTTCTTCTTTAAGACTGCAACTGCGCTCAGCAAGTGCCCCAAGGAACACCGCCCCCCCAACCACATGCTGGATGGAGTCAAGGGAGTATCGCGGGTCTTCCCCCTATACGCATAAGCTACTACATCTCCCCCCCTCCCCCATTCAGGGAAAACCCTTCCCCCCGTATGGGAGGGAGGGGGGGGATGTTGGCGCGTATGCCTATACCGACTAACATCTGAATACCGCTCTGGAGCTGCACCTGCACGGTTGCATCAGCTAACTTGATGGGAATGCGGACTCGCATACATTTGCTTGCACGTATTCTTACTTACTTAAACACTATCTCTTCATCACCCTCTTACTTCCTTATCTTATAAATAACTTACTAATAAATCAACTGGCCATTCTGCAATCACTATTCACTCACTACTTATCTATTTATTTATTTATCTATTTATTTATTTATCTACTTATTTATTTATTTATACATTTACTTATTCATTTACTTAATGGATACCTTAAATTCATCAAAAAATCAAAGCCATAACAACTCCCGTAACAGGGAAATCAGCAACTAATCTCGCGGAGTGCTTAGCTCTACCCGAGGAAACCTCTGCTGGCTGGACGCTCGTAAGAGCGAAAGGCAAAGGTAAAACAAGTAAACCAGCAGACCAAATTCCTTCTGCTTCTGGAGTCCCAAGAGGAAATGCTCGAAATCCGATGGTTCCTCAGGTTACACTGGAAGGGCTAATCAAGAAGCAGAAGAATTGGTTAAAATACGAGCTGAAGCTTGAGATGAGCAAGGCTGCGCGCTCCGAGGAACCGACGCCAATGATCGAGGGACCTTTAGAAGTTCCGCACTTGAGCGAAAGTCCCAAGCCAGCAGCATACCAGCAATGTAGAGACAGAGGAGCTATCTCCAAACTACAAACGGCGAAGGCAGCTGCCGTGGCCAAACCTAAGTGTATGCTGCGCCCGCAGGTAGCAGAGGGTTTTGCTACAAACAACAATAAAGTAAACAGAGGAAGACATGCGTTTATAGCGGTCAGTAAGTCGGCTGAATCAAGAAAAAGAGCGCGTCATGACGACACTGTATCCCCCAGAGTGACCGCAAGAAAAGCAGGCTAGAGAGCGCTCATCTGGCCCCGACTAGCTATGCAGAAATTGTGCAAATCAAACTCTGTTGACCTAGCGGTCACGAGAGGCGGTAACAAACAGTTAACTGAGGAGCAAGCAACGATGGTGAAGAGGTTCTTAGAGGAGAGACTCCTCGAAGATATCAAGAATCCCGCCATTGATTTCGTACCGAATTTTAGGCAAACCCATCTACGCAGACGGGGCCCTAAAACTCTGATTCGAAAAAAAACCAAACAGTCAGCATTGGATAGTTGCGGAAAAGAGCCCGCGCACCAAGTACCAAGCACAAAGTGTGCAGTAAACATCCATTTAATTTACTCATATTTCGTCAAAAACATTTAAAATTGTTACATGGGGGACCACAGTTATTACTTTCACATATTCGAGAAGACGTGGCCATTAGGAATATAGCAAAAAAAAAACGGAACGACAATGCGTTGTTTGCTGTCGTATGAAAGGTAAAACTATATGCACCCTATTATGGGTAATTTACGTAAAGAGCGTCTTCTATATATTTAACAAAAAAGGCAGGGGTGGTAAACTCGAAAAATGTTATAAAACTTAAACTGTCGCGATTCGAAAACATTGTTTACTTTGTTGCAGTCGCTGCCGTCTTTGCCGCCTTCGTACGACGACGTGATGGCTGCTGATAATCGCAGCAGTGGTGGCAGGGGTCAGAGGATCTTAAACAGTTTAATGAACGAGTTATAAATGTGATGACAAGTGCACAAATGAGAAAAGCAAGTGAGTGCAGTTTGAAGTCGGACAGTTCCAACGCATCGGCGATTAATGATACTTCCTTGAACTCGAGGCCTGATCAACCCAGAGTTGTGGATATTGTTAAAAAACAGAAGAATTTAATGGAATTAGTTCTAACGGAATATAAGAAACTAGTAGATAAATTACAAAAGACATTATTAGTGACTGAAGGGTCCACATATTTTGTATATATGTGCCAAGTAAGTGTAGTATTTATTTAACTAACTTATCTCGATCGACTTGTGTAGTATTTTAGTACGAGATTTGTAGTAGGCTGAATGTAAGCGAAGTATGCACAATTGCACACTGGTCACTGAGGAATGAGGAGAATAAGGAATTGATAGCAGAATTAGCAAAAAGTATAAACGCGTACTGTTTCAGATTTAATCGATTCTTATAAACTTATGTTATCTGTGCTATCTGTTTTCAGTCTCTGATCTTAGTTCTACTTTATCTATTACCTTTTTGATCTTGCGTGCGTATAGGGTGTCGCTCTGTATTTTTACTAATAATTTTTTGATAATACAGTCCATAAAGAGAATCAGTGGTTATTATTACAATCCTCTACAAAATACACGTACGAATACGTACGAAAAATGGTCCGGACCGCGATTATCTATTTTAAGAAACGTACAAAGAGTAAATAATGTAGAGAATAGACGCGTTATTCTGAATGATTTTCACCTGCTACAAGTGGTCACGCAGGCATTAGGAGAATGACAAATAATATTAAAAAATTGTATTATTGGTCTTCTATGGATAAGGACATAAAAGATTATGTTTCAAAATGTGAGCAATGTCAAAAACAGAAGCATTTTGCAAATATCAGACAACCATTGGAGATAACTACAACCGCTAATTATGCTTTTGAGAAAGTTTTTTGGATCTTGTAGGTACATTACCAAAGGACGATGCGGGCTATAGTTATGTACTCACGCTACAGTGCGAGTTGACTAAATATGTCGAGGCGTATCCATTGGAAAGCAAAGATACGGTAAGGGTGGCTCGGTCTTTCGTCGAGAATTTCATTTTACGATATTCTGTCCCAAGTGACATCGGGACTGACCGGGGAGCTGAGTTCATTTCAAGCACCATGAAGGAGGTATGTAAATTACTTAAAATAAATCATCTAACTTCGACGGCGTACCAGCACGAGTCCATCGGTTCATTGGAAAATAGCTACAAGACTATGGGTGCGTATTTACGAATAAATTGTGAGAATCAGCAGAGTAGTTGGCGTAGTTGGTTACCATATTGGTCGTTTACGTACAATAACAGAGTTCAGTGTGGAACCAAGTATACTCCACATGAATTAGTATTTGGGAAGACGTGTGTCTTGCCTCATAACTTAACTAGTACCGTGGATCCATTATATAACCATGATAGCCACCCATTAGAGATGAAGTAGAGGCTAAAATTAGCACAAAAAGATGCAAGAGAAAATCTAATACAGAGTACATACATACCTACAGAGTACCAGAGTGCCGAGTTGACGACTGAGTTGACGAGATGATCCAAGAACATGTTGTGGGTTCATTGGTTAACATAAGTTTTGCTAATGCAAGATAATGCCCGACCACACACTGCTCTATGTGTTAGTGCCTATTGCGAAGAAGTAGGACTTCTCAAAATCGCCTGGCCAGCGCGTAGCCATGTCATAAATCCTATAGAACATGTTTGGGACTTGCTAAAAAGAAGGGTCAAAAATGCTTCCAGCCTCCCACAGGCACGGAATGACCTGAAAACTGCTCTCATAACAGCCTGGGAAGAAATCCCTCAAAGAAACATCAAAAACCTCATCCAAAGCATGAAAGACCGGTTACAGGCAGTGATTCTTATCACTGCCTGTATATTCGTAATTCCTTGCTCTTGCTCGGGGAGGAATTACGCGTTATTAATTAAGCCTGTTTCTGATCTTTGAACGCGTACTTTTTTTTACATATAAAGTTTATTTCTCAAAATCACTGATATTTCTTTCATACCCTATAGATGTTAAATTTTTGATTCAAATGTATTAATTTTGGATTAAAATTAACTATTCGTAAATCATAAACATTATTAAAAACAAACATTTTTGGCTTTACTTGTAAAATAATTTTATTTTTACATTTTAACCGAAATTGCTGGTTGGGCCACTTTCCGTGCCGGTGAGTGTAGTTATGATGGATATAATAATTTTTATTTTGTGTTTAACTCATCTGTATTTGTTTTAGAACTATGCTGACATAGAAGAACTTCAAAACAGGCACAAATCCTACAGTAAAAAAGGTCTTACTTGTCAACCTATAGTCATAAGTGTTGGTGCACTTGCAGCGGTTGAAGCATTTTATGATCGTAATTTTTATTTTGTGTCTAACTTATCTGTATTTGTTTTAGAACTATGCTGACATAGAAGAACTATAAAACAGGCACAAATCCTACAGTAAAAAAGGTCTTACTTGTCAACCTATAGTCATATAAGTGTTGGTGCACTTGCAGCGGTTGAAGCATTTTATGATCGTAATTTTTATTTTGTGTCTAACTTATCTGTATTTGTTTTAGAACTATGCTGACATAGAAGAACTATAAAACAGGCACAAATCCTACAGTAAAAAAGGTCTTACTTGTCAACCTATAGTCATATAAGTGTTGGTGCACTTGCAGCGGTTGAAGCATTTTATGATGATAATTTTTACATTGTGTCTAACTTATCTGTATTTGTTTTAGAACTATGCTGACATAGAAGAACTATAAAACAGGCACAAATCCTACAGTAAAAAAGGTCTTACTTGTCAACCTATAGTCATAAGTGTTGGTGCACTTGCAGCGGTTGAAACATTTTATGATGATAATTTTTACATTATGTCTAACTTATCTGTATTTGTTTTAGAACTATGCTGACATAGAAGAAAAACTACAAAACAGGCACAAATCTTACAGTAAAAAAGGTCTTGTCACAATGGTGATCGCTATAGAACCATGATTACTGACTTTTTCGTGCATCAATTGAACAATCATGATGTGCAGGAGCTGTGGTTTCAACAAGACGGGGCAACATGTCATACAGGTTGTGCCACAATTGATTTATTGGACGGTGGAAGGAAACGTTTGGTAACCGCATAGTTTCACGTTTCGGACCCGTGAATTGGCCTCCAAGATCCTGCGATTTAACGCCGCTTGACTATTTTCTGTGTGGATATGTGAAGTCGCTAGTCTACGCCGATAAGCCCGAAACGATTGACCACTTGGAGGACAACATTCGCCGCGTTATTGCCGATATACGGCCACAAATGTTGGAAAAGGTCTCTTGGGCCTCTGGAGGGACTTATTTCTAAACTAGAATCCCAAATAGATAACATTCACTCGCACAACCTGGCTCTCGCACCTCCATCCTCGGGACCTGGAACTGACACTGACCTCTATAAGCAAATGTTCGCTTGCAAACCCGCCGTCATCGTCAGTGCCAAGGTACCGGTGAATGGAGCCACGGAAACGGCCGAAATATGGAAAAAAGCTATCAGCTTTACAGACACAAACTTCGCACCGGTTAAAGTAAAACTATTAAATAATAATAAAATTATGGTGGAATTTGACAAGCAAGAACATCTCCACAAAACCATAAATAAGATAAACACACCAAACTGTAAAGTCTCTGCCGTGCAATGCTCTTACCTTAAACCTATGATCGCCATCAAGGGCATCCCTACTTACATCAACACCTCATCGCTCACAGGCATTATTAAAACTCATAATGATACTGTTAACGAAGTCATCCAATCAGATCCCGACAATGAACACCTAATCTTCGAAACAACCCGTAAGAATAGAAATGTCAATCTATATAATGCCTATTTTACCACTTCCTCCAAAGTATGGAAAGTTATTACAACACAGAAAAGACTAAACATTGATCACCAAAAAGTATATGCCGAAACACACATTCCCCTTATGCAATGTTTTAAATGCTTGCAATACGGGCATACAAGACTCTGGTGCAAAAATACAGCAACCAACTGCTCACACTGTGCCACTACTGGACATGCTTTCGCCCAATGCCCCCACAAAAATGACCCTCTCAAGCTCAAATGTTTTCATTGCGCATCACACCCCAAAGTAACAGACACTGGCAACCTATATGGACACTAGTGCAGAGGAGGGATTGCACCCCGCTGCCCCAAGGAGCCACCCGATAACACAAAACTTCGCACCCACTGCACCTCCCCCCCACCACTGCTGCACAACAAACTATACCGCCACCTGTAACGCACCCATCTGAGCCCAGCACCAGTGGCAAGAAGAGCAGGAGACAGTGCTCTCTCTGCGGAAGATACCTGAAACCAACTAATAACAACATTATCAGACACTTTAAATGCGTACAATCGTACATCCCAACTACCTGGGCGGGGAAACCAGGAGTTATCCCGGATACCCAAAGCATTTCTTTTTCAGAACCTTTACTCCCCGTATGAAATGCCCCATTGAGGAGAGGCCGCTCACGGAAACCCTCATTGGGGTCAGGGAAGTATCATGGAGATGGCTGGGTGTCCGGGAGCCAGGCAGTAGAGCCCCTTAAAAGATATTCATTTCAGGTGATAGCGGGTATGCTTTGAGGACATGGTGTCTCAAACCTATCGTGGAACCACCTGAAGACACTCCAGAATACCCATACAATCAAGATATTAAAAAGCCCGCTGCAGTATAGAGAGGTGCAATGGAGCGTTAGTAAAAGGACGGTTTCGGTGTTTGATAAAGGACAAAGTACCGCTCTATACTCCAAACAAAGCAACTAAATTAATAAATGCACCTTGCATGCAAGTACCGTGTTGCCCAATATGTGTGTCAGTCAGAATTTGAAAGGGCCAGATATTGGAGATCTTGATGAGGAGCACCTGGGTATCATACATTCCATATCTGACGGACGGGCCAAATAAAGAAATATTATTTCGAAATTATTTTTAACATTTGTTGCATTTATATTTGTATATATTTATATTGAGAAAAGTATAAAAATAATAATATCCGAAAAGGTGCCAAGTTAGGTATTTTATTACCGCTCGGGATGCGTATACGAGATCTAGAACCACGAATACGAAGAGGAGATCTGGCGGCTGCCGTAAAAAAAGGTCTTTCTATTATGATCACATGCAATTTGTCGATAAGAAACATACATCAGTCGAACCCGAAAACTCCCTAATGGCAGATGATTCCCAGGTAAACATTTCGGTGGCTGAGCGTGAGCCCGAGCTACAGTCTTCGACAAGCCAAGAAAACACTAGTGCTTCCGAACAGTACAGAACCTACTGCTCCTACATCTCAGACATTGACAAGTCAAAACAAAATTAGACGAATAACAAAATCTAAAAGGTCTACAAAACAAGAATCTTTATAATCTATGCATGCATGAGATCTTTCATCTTATTTTGTATGGTTTAATAAAATGGTAACGGAAAAAATAAAAAAAAATTATCCTACTTCGGTGCAGGAGCTAAGATTATTAGCCTTATTAGAGGCAGACGAGGAACTGCGCCAAGGAAAGTTTTCCTCGGCCTTTACAAAAAAAAACTGCTGAGTCGAGGTGGCTCAAAATATCCGAGGAGTTGAACAGCATACCCGGCTCAAAAAAAGATTGGAAGGAATGGAGAAAAGTAAGTGGAGTAAATTTATTTATCTACTAAGCCTAAAGGCTATAACAAGTTGTTGCCAGTTACATCGTCCGCGGTAGTTTTCTCAGCTTTTGATTTAATTAATACCTAAGCAGATTTTTCCACCAACTTATTTCTATAAGTTTTCCAATAATTTTGCCATATGTAGAGCCCTATATTACTGATAGATAACGCAGAAAAACGGACAGACAAATAGATATTGTATTATGATATTATATGATTATGGTATTGTAGTGTAGTACACTTATATCAAATCATCTAGACTAGACCATATCTTGTGCTGATGTTTTCTTATAGTATGTATAGAAGTTTAAAATTCTTATAAATTTGACTTAATTGTGATGTACATTAATTTAGGATGAATGTAATGTTCAACATTATGTTACAATTTTTATATATGGCAGGATATAAAAACAAAAGCAAAAAAAAACAAAGTGCAATTTCAAGATCACAAAATTTTAGTGGAGGAGAACTCCTCCAACCGCCTCTGTCTGAAGAACTCTTTTGTTCTGAAAACGATGAGCGAGGCTGCCATTATAGGCCACCAAGATTCCCAAGAGTCGGCAGTGGAATTTTTTGGTAAGAAATAAATGTGGACTATTATGTTGTTTAATCATAAGTTCAAAGGAAAGAAGAGTTTATTTTAGATCTACCTGGCACTTCTAATGCAACATAGCTTCCTGAATTTTTTACATATTCTCCGCCTACTATGATAGTAACAATTCAAGAGGATGAAAATAGTCCACCTGTGCAATACGATACTCCAGTAAACCTTTTGCAGTACGCGCAGGAAGGTCGTCGCTTCCTGAATTTTTTACATATTCTCCGCCTACTATGACAATTACAATTGAAGAGGATGAAAATAGTCCACCTGTGAACCGAAAAAAACACGCCAAAGTCCATCAAGTCAAAGTCATGTTGACCGTTTTCTTTGACTATCGTGGTGTTGTGCACTCGGAATTGTGGAAAGGACACATACCATCGAGCAAATAAGGCTCCAGCCGACTTCTTTATTTTTCTTGAACTCAAATTACTACTTCGTGGCACCCCTTTTTCATTCGGTAGAAGGCATAAAGGAGAATTCGCGGCGAGAACTGAACTCAATTCCGGAAAAAGCGTTTAAAAATGTTTTAATGATTGGATTATGCGTTGGCGTAAGTGTATCATTCCTGAAGGAGCATACTTTGAAGGCGATAAAATAAATTTGAATGAATAACTAACATTTTGTGTAGTATTTATTACTAACGTAAGGTTTAGAGAAACATATACATACTGGAGAGCCAGTATGTCTTCCTAAGGCATCACTTAACAGGCATATTTACTACAAACATAGGGTTTCTCTCCAGTATATCTTCATAAGGTATCACTTAAAAAGTATATTTATTGCAAACATACAGTTACTCTCGAATATGTCTTCTTAAGTTACAGTCGTATTCACTACAAGTACAAACATAGGGTTTCTCTCCAGTATATCTTCATAAGGTATCACTTAAAAGGTATATTTATTACAAACTGTTAACTGTCCATGCACCAGAGTAGGAATGTCCCATAAGTCCAGTTATGTTTTTATTTAAAGTCGGTATATTTGGGGTTTAAATGTATACATAATACAATATATAAGTGTTAAAAAATATTCATATTCTACAAAAAGCGTTTTTTAACACATATCACATATGGTCTGTGGATTTGAAGCGCTTCCAGGACCAGTAAAAATCACCTGGTGAGTCCACAGACCCTATGTGGTCCGTGCGAACTTTCCTTTTTATATCTTTTTTACCGTTGGCAACAAACAATATCAAGTGACATTGACAGATTGTAACACTTGACATGATGTTATTGACATTTGAGATGATGAATTTCAAATAATTTCGTTGACTTTAAAACATTGTTCGGTATTTCGGTTTTGTCGTGTTGTTGTGTAAAATGAGTCGTAAACGAGCGAATACCGACGATCAGTTGAGAATAATATTGGAAGAAAGTGACTATGAAGAAGAAACTCAGTCAAACTCTTCGGTTGACGAGGAAAATTTGTTTGATGACGATAGTGTGGCAGATCCAGACGTTTTGCCAACTGAGATAGATGTGCCATCTTTTGAAGATTTCATCTTTTGAAGATTTCGCCGGATTGTCGGATAACCAGGTAATGGATGATCTTATTGATCACGATAATATATATAATGAAGCTCCATTGCAACCAATTTCTAGGACACTAGCTACTGAAGTCTCCTCACAAAGTTCTAGTACATTTGCTAGTGATGCACCCGCACTATCGAATTTAGATTCCAGCGACAATACTTGTAGCGATGAAACAAACACAAATGTTCAAGCAATAAGAACTTCTGCTCCAAGACCTACTACAGGAGCCCTATTACGAGTTTACAAAACTATACTCGATATCGAGTATAGTAATTTAATTTTATGGAAACCAATGCAGCGCCTCTGGCGGTTACTATACTGAACTAAAATTGGTATTACGAGTTGTCGTATAGTTAACTATTCTATTCTAACTCCGTATATTATATACTACTTACAGTGGGTGTAGTTTTCATACAATTTGGTATTACGAATCACGATTTTGACAGTTACTATAGAAAATTACTTTTATTACAATAGTCACTCACGGCCATTTTTCATGGTGACAAGACGCATCAAAGGGTTATTTTTGTATTTTAACGCTTCAAAGTGAAATTGAGTTTGTGTTATAGAGTTAAAATGTCGACTCGATACTTTCTTGCCTGGCAAATGATCGATGACGCAGCGACAAACGCAACATCCAAAGTGCATTGAATGCAAAGTATAGAAACTTGAATGATGCACTTTTGAAAAAAAGTGAAACTAAATTTATTAGATTATGCATAAAAAATGCAAAATGCATAATTTGGCGCTAGTCGTGGTCGTACCACCATTCTGCAACCGCGTGCCCGTACAACAGACTATCTAAAAGTGCATTTCGTTTCTTGTGCGATATTTTACGGACACATAGGGTAAACTTGCCTAAATCGTACCATGAGTGCTTTACCTATTTCCACAAAGATATAAGCGCTTCTAGTGGCCGAGCGCTGGCCAGTGGGTTTTACGAAAAATATTTAAAAAGTAAGTTTTTACATGTTTTTGAGTACAATTTTTTTGTTTTTCATAAGCGTTTACTGTAGTTAGTGTTTATATGTACTGGCAATACCTATTATTATGTAAATGTAGACTTATTTGTCGATTGTTTTTGTTACAATGTACTGAGCGATTGCGACGCCATTTTGGAACGCGGGAAATTCAAAAGTTAAACTGTGTTTGCGCCTAATTCGTACTACTGAGTTTGTTCCAAAATTGTACCGGTACGATTAAAGGATATAAAGTCTTGGGCATGATGAAATGTCTTTTTCAGATCAAAATATCGAAGAAAAAGTATAATACCTGGTCACAGAACGATATGGATGAAGCTTTGGACTCGTACAGGGACAAAAAAATTAAAGTCCAATGCGGTTTGCCGAACCTATAACATACCAAAACCTACTGTTAGGAGACATTTAAATTATTTGAATAAATACAAAAGAAATGGGAGATCCACTGACCTAACTCCAGAAATGGAGTTAGAGCTCGTCAAGCATATTCTTGAATTAGATTCATGCTTTTTTGGTCTTACCATAAAATACCTACGCCATTTGGGTTTTCAGATGGCGGAGAAACACAATTTGAATCACCGCTTCAACAAAAGGACCGAATTAGCTACCCCGCACACGACGTTGCGCATCGGGACCCACATAATCCGGATAGCCGACGTGGACAGGGAGGGGGTAGGCTGCCCCTTGGTAGCGGTGGATGCGAGAGAACTTGTGGTTACAGCCTTGGACCTCTTGATGAGACAATCTGGGCCCCTGACTGGCCTTCTGGATGCGTGGGCGAAGGCGAGGGTGTCTGGAGGGAGCATAGATTGGGCAGATATTGATTCCCTGGTCACTCTGCTATCCAACAGGTGCCTGCCCCAGGAGGAAGCGGTACGTAGGGCGGAAAGTATTAACTGAATTACCACAAGGAAAGTTTAAACGTACAGTCAAGAATGTATTAATTAAAAAGCGTATTATAAAATTAAGGATTATGTAGATGACAAAGATTCATGGAGGCAAACAGCTTAGGAGCCTCCTGGCGACTGCTAAACTTTAAATTGTTAGTTGTTAGCATTAGAATCATTGTAAAAAACTATTTTTTGAAAAATAATGCCATGACGAGTTTCTTGTCCTTCTTCTTGCTTGCTGACTATTTGCACACATTAAACCAGCACGTACAACACTAAACTTCCACCGTATAACATTCACGCGCAAACCAAAGGTCAAAAGCTGAAGCTGCACGACAGCGTCCCACATGCGGTGGTGGCATTGTCGCGTCATCGGAGTAGCTGTACATACTACACCGATGATAGCGACGATGCGATAGGCCGCTTCGTGATGAGGGTTAAGGCGGTTTCTGCTAAAAGGATCATTGACTACAACCTTAAAATGGCCATCAGAGACGGGAACCATGTGGTGGCGGAGGCCATCGCAGAGTTCGAACGGAGTGGGGCAACGACGGGAAGTGGAAGTAATTAATATAGGTTACCAAGTCACATAGGTTAAATAAATTGGGTGAACAACCGGATTGGCCATGGCCACTGGAATGATCTTGCTTGCAGTGGCGTCGTGTGGCGTGTCGCCCTCTTCCCTCTAAAATGGTTGAGGAGAGCGATGGCTGGCACATGCGTCACACTCGTGAACGGGTGCTGCTTGTGGGATCTCGTCCGCTCCGATTGTGTACTCAATTAAGTATTCTAGTTTGTAATACTTGTATTTATATAAAACCATATAATATATATATGTTATGTGTACGACACTTAGTTAGGCTTTCGGAGTAAGTTACTTTTGTTAAATTGATGATAAGTAAGAAAATTTTCAAGTATACAATAATTTAAATATCAAACAAAGGGTGCGAGCCCTGGAGCTTGCAGAGCAAACTAATAAAAAAAACACTCACGCACATTAGCAACGCAACACTACACCCATTCAAACACCGATACTAACCAATTGATAGACCACACTATCGTACGCGCGTACTACACACCACACTCGTTATTACTTACTCATCAATTGTACCTATTAGCAATAACACGTACGAGCTTTTTTGCACATCACGCGCATTATGTTACAATCTGTGCCTTGTTTCTACCTCCTTTTTTATTTTTCTTCTTTTTAGTTTGTTTAGGTGGTCAATGTTAATAATTGTGTTTTCTATTATCAATGATTACTTTTAGTTGGATCCGTGACGTGGGGCCTGGTGACCTGTGATACAGGCTTTTATGCCTACTACAGGCACCAGTCTTCGCAACACAGTTTTATTCAAAAGTATACTGTCATCTGTTTATTTACTACCATACCTATTGTAAACTTTTGCGAAGAAAATAAATGCATTTATTATTATCCTTTATGGCAAGACGCCTTCGCCCTGGATGGGGAGATGGGACTTACGAATAGTCGTGCCACTTATGATTTTACTGCTGATGCTTCATGGTACTTCGCCCTCGTTGATTACTTAACAGGTATAATAATATTTATCACAAACATAAGGTTTCTCTCCAGTATGTCTTACTAAGGTATCACTTATCAGGTTTATTTATTACAACCATATAGTTTATCTCTAATATATCTTCATAAGGTATCACTTAATAGGCGTGTTTAGTACAAACATAGGGTTTCTCTCCAGTATATCTTCCTAAAGTATCCCTTATCTAGTAAGTATATTTATTACAAACATATGGTTTCTCTCCAGTATACGTTCCAAAGGTATCATATCAGGTATATTTATTGCAAGGATAAGGTTTCTCTCAAGTACGTCTCAAGCTCACCGTCGTTTTATGTTATTATAGTGTTAGTAGCGTATGTAATAGGAATAAGGAGTCAGTTAATAAACCAACGTCTAAGGAAGCACACGAGTTTCAATTTCGCCTGATCCCCGGCAACCTGCTGCCTCTACATGGCGACCTTGCCATGCCGGACGTCGGCGTGGGCGACAGCGGTCAGCATCCGGGTTTGGCCATAGTTTTGAATAATTGGCGGAATATTGGGAAACTCGTGAAAGTGAACATCATGATCTTTGAACCCATCGAATATCGGGGCCGAGCGAAAAGTGTACACTTGCGCATTTCTGCGTGGTCGGTGCATTATTATAGCGTGAATATAATTGTTGTAATCACTTAAGTGTTACGAACAGAACTTAAAAATAGAACGTCAACGTGATACGGAGAATGTGCCAATCGCAGATAGAAATGAGGTCTTCTTAGACCAAAACGCAAACGGCGGAAACGACTTCACACTTACGTCAATTAAGGGACAACTCAACGACGTGTATGTTTACATTATCATAATTTTGATCATAGCAATATTCATGCTATTGTATTTTCTCATTAAAAATACAAGCAAACGCATGTTAATTCGGTGAACGACCAGATGTCACGGGGAGCACCTTCAACGTCTCCGAGACTCTCTAAGAAGGAGAACTCCCTCAGATGAACAAATAAAAAGCAAATAGAAAGTAAAGGTAGCAGGTTGCTGCGAGATGTTCGAGTCGTGATCGATGATTAATAGCAGGCAGCCGGGAGACGAACTTCGAGTCCAGTAAAAGAAGTTGGGCAAAATTATTATCGTGTGAATAATTAGTGCATAATCAGTGCGTACAAAAATAAATCTAGATTGACTGAAAATAAATAAAAAGCATGGAAGTACATAATTGTAGAACTTTACCAATCCAGGATGGAAGTAACCGAAAATATAAGAAAAGTAGGTAAGGTAAGAAGACAAGGAGATTTAGGGCAGAGAAAATTATTAAAGTTAAATAGACTATATAATAATTACGAGAGTTGCTATTTATATATTCGGAACTGGCCACTTACATAAACAATATTATAAAGTAACACTTACATTTGAAAATGGAACTCATTGGCCGTAGAATACAGTTTGTTTCACAACTGTCAATTGGCTTTATACATTTTGGCGCCATTTTAAAAGTTGCGTGTCGATCATCACCATGGATTTAACTCGTGAAAATTTTCGTGCGAAGATTTACTACGATTTTTGGGTTAACTCAACAACAGTGCACCGATCAAATCACTTCGACCTTTGGGCATGACGCACCATCAAAAACCACTGTGTATCACTGGTTCAGGGAGTTTAATCGTGGACGTCGTTTGCTCACGGAAGAATTTAAAGAAGGTCACCCTAAATCGGTTGTTGTACCACAAAACATCGATGCTATGCGCGAACTAATAATGCAAGATCGTCATGTGACATATCGCGAGATAGAGGCGTCCTTGGGCATAAGTATGACGAGTATAATACATAAGATATTACACGAACATTTGGCTGTAAAAAAATTTGTTCGCGTTGGATCCCACAAAACTTGACAATTGATCAAAAACAGCTCGTGTCGATTGGTGCGAAAAAATGTTAAAAAAATACAAACGTGGTTTGTCAAAAGCTGTTTCTAATATCTACACAGGTGATGAATCTTGGATCTATGCGTATGACCCCGAAACGAAACAACAGTCGACGGTGTGGGTATTCCAAAATGAACCGAACCCAACAAAAGTTGTTCGTACAAAAAGCACTTTGAAGCAAATGGTCGCCTGTTTTTTGGTGTAAATGGACATGTGGCTACAGTGTCACAAGAGAATCGTAAAACGGTCAAATTGTTTCTGCCGAGAGAGGCGAGTTGGTGACATTTGGAGGAATCATTACTGGAACTGGCAATAGTATTCCACCTGTTGTATGTGACTTGACAAAGCACAGTGTCTGTCACTGTCATAGACGACAACTACAGTCACAACAAGATATATTATGTTTTATCTATGAGAATGTACTCTAGTGTTTTCCGATGTCATTGATTCAACATTAAAATAAATAAATAAATAAACGCTTACACTCATACCCCGCACTAGGATTCCCTGTGTCGCAGATGGCATGGACACACACAGATACACATCACAAACATCCAAGACCCGAGAACAAAATTTATGCTTACACAAAATCTGCTCCGGCCGGGAATCGAACCCGGGACCCCTCGCTTTGCAGGCAGGTTTACTACCAACTTAGCTACGGAGCCGTCGAAAAATGTTTTACTACATACAAATATACTGTTTTAATAACATTTGAACACCACCTGTATTTGTTTCCTGTTAATATTATAGTATTTTGTAAGATAAATAGTTTATACATTTCGATCTCATAATTAATGCACACGTGGAAGGTCTTAATCGTCCTCCACAGCTCCACTCGATCCTGTAAGTAGACCTCTGAATAAATTAACATTTCCCAGGGATTATTACATAAGCCATTTTTTAAATGGTGCTTCTGAAGGGTCTTTGGGCTTATCGTCTAGATCTGGTTGAATAAATAGTGAATAATTTATAGAGGTTCTTAAACATATCCAAAAACACACAAATAACACAAAGGAAGGACCGATTCTTCTAATTTGGGACAATCATGAGTCACATATTTCAGTCGAAGCAATTAATTATTCACGTGAAAATGGAATTGTTTACTTATCGTTTCCTCCGCACACATCCCACAAACACCAACCTCTTGATGTCGGTGTTTTCGGTCCGTTTAAAGCAAAACTCAAGGTAGCCTTCAATGACTGGCACATTAACCACACTGGGAAAGCGTTAATTATTTATGATATTCCAAGTCTTTCTAAATTGGCATTTTTTTTAATCTTTCAACGCGAAAAATATTACGAGCGCATTTGCTAAGCCTGGAATCGTGCCATTTAATAGATTGGCATTTACTGAAGAAGATTTTTCCTTGTGACATTTATACCAAGAAGCACAAAATGATTCTAGTGCCAATCCTATTGATCCCAAATTAACGATAGAGAGCGAGCAATGTGTGACACCACCTTCTACTAGAGACACCAAATATCATGAATGATTCTGAGTTACATAATATGCCTTCCACACCAAGAGCTTCGGATGGTATTAATGAAACAACCAAACAATGCATAACACCTGAAGTTGTAAGCCCTTATACAAACATTTACCGAAACAATCCAGCCAGTATAGGAAAAGGAAAGGGAATCACGAATTTATACAGATACTCCAGAAAAACAAATCAATCAATCAAATGAATCAATGATAGATTTGATTTAGAGAATGAGGAAAAAAGGAAAGATGAGGAAAGCTTTATTTTGGCAACATCTCTAGATCCGCGCTACAAATTGGGTAGTTGCATGAAAGACAAAGCACATAAATACTGTGGTTATACAAGTTTAAGAACATCACATTAACACAATAAAAATGAAATTCACAAAAAATATATAATTTCCACAAAAATACTGGATCTAAAACTTTCCAGCATTCAACGATTTTTTTTATCATCAAATAGTAATTTAAACTATACTATCAGATCCTTTACATTTTAATGAATAACAAATGTATGACAACTATGTACTTAAACGCAGTTTTTCACGGCCAAAATCAACAAAATGTGTGTTTTAGTACAACTTTACGGGCCGCGTTGAATATATGACGTCACACGTTAAGGCCGATTAGTATGGGGGCGTTTTAGCGCTCACTAGATCCACCTGACTTTGGCTCTCATTTTTGACGTTGGTAGCATTCGATTTCCAGTTTTTTCGATATAGACATTTGATTTTCATGAGAAGACGAATTGATTAGCATCATAAAAAAAATGGAGTCAACATCCCAATTGCGTACGTTCACTTTACAACCAACAATCATTCAGGCGAAAAGAATATTGATATCGCTTACAAATACAGGGAGTCCTGTTCCTGTAGTCACAAAGAAATCAAGATTAGATTTTCTCGGGTATCTAGAATGCTTGTGACAGTTTGATTAATAAAGCAGAAGAAGAGGAGCCTTTATGAAACATGTCTACTCATCCTGAGTAAGAAGAGGTGGAATCTTATATAAGATGTCCAAATAATCCAATTAAACAAGATCCAAAGAAATATTGGTGCAATGAAGAAAGACATCCAAAACTGAAAATGCTTCCGCAAAAATACTTGTCTTATCAAATGAGCTCAGTTGCATCAGAACGCCTCTTTTCAACTGCAGGCCTCATTCAAAATGATCTGTGCAACCACTCTGTTCTAGTAATTTAAATAACCTTTGTTTTCTAAACACAAATCAACAAAGTAACCTGTAATTACTGACTTTATGTATTCTCTCTATATACTCTCATATACACTTAGTCAAAAGCTGTTATTTAGACATACAAATAGACACTTCAAAAATGTGAAATTTTGTGTGTGTGAATGTTACCATGTATCTCCATAAAACCAAACCGATTTTGAAGAAATTTGGAATGTAGATAGTTTAGGTTCTGGAATAAATAATAGTCTATAAAGATATGTACCACGCGGGCGAAGCCGTGGGCAGTAGCTAATAACTTTTTAATTTTACGTATTCCCAGTTCTTTGGACTATCTCAAAATAACCTCTAGAAATTCGAAAACCTCTAGAAAGTCCGCATCTGTTTACATCAACGGCTGGATTGTATATTGCCCATTTAAATTACTGTCCAATGTAACATTTTACACATTGTTAAGTGAATTTCTTCGGTGGATCACCCAAGGAGTCCTGTCAATTGATTCACATGTGACTCAAGTGTTCTTCCCCCATAAGACACCTGTTACACACTGTAACTATTATCTCCACCGAAATTCCCAATGAGGCCCCTGCAGTAACCATGTAACTTGATGGGTCCAAAATTTAATTTCTTAATTTTCCCCAACAAGTTCGTGTGCATATCACTGTGTCTCGCTGGGCACCCACCATTCATTCTGAGTCCACTCTGACATCAGTCTCAGTATATCCCGACTGGCACAGTTGGCATCAACATCTCTCATGCAGTTCAATCTCTCCGTCACATGCTTCCCAAAGAACCAATAGCTTTGCTCTGGATGAGACTTCTTCACTAACGGCTTCATTGCCTTGATCAACTCATCAAGTACTTGTACACATTTGCCAGACTTCACTTTACTTTTTCTCGGCATGTGACGCGGCCTGTCTGTACGCTCACCGCGCTGCCTGATGTTTATTATGATGTCTTCAATTTCTGAATGGGTCTCTTCCTTCACTTTTAGCTGTAAGCGATCGCAGACTGGGTAGCTCTGAAAAAAGCAGTTAAACATTGTTAGAATATCTACACAGAACATATGGGATCGCTTCTAGCAGTTTCCTTCTGAAGGAAAATTATGATTTGTAATTTGTTTGTTTATTGTTATTTTTTCAAACTCATCAAACCGGAATGCTTTCAGACTGCTGCCTGGCGACAGACTACATGGCCAAAGCGGTGGTACCCAAACAGACAGATAGAAAGGATTACATGTTACAAGCTCAAAATGGTCATCAGAGATGTGATGGCGGATACCATTGCAGAGTTCGAACGGACAGCGGCGGCGACGGGGTATGGGACTTAACCATACTGACTTAGACTTAGGTTAAGCGAATAGAGTGAACAACCAGAGCGGTCATGGCCACTAAAATAACTCTGCTTGCAGTGGTGTCATGTGGAGGGTCGTCCTCTTCCCTCTAAAATGGTTGATAAGAACGATAGCTGGCACATGCACCACACTTGTGTAGGGATGTTGCCGGTGGTGTCTCGTATGTACTCAATTAACTACTATTAATAAATATTTGTAGTCCTTATAATTATATACCTAACTAACTACTTTTAACAAACTAATTTTAATATCATGTATTTGAAATCTTAATAGCTGTACACTGAATTAACTATTCTTTATAAAGTACTATTAACCAGTTTTAATAGATATACTTAGGCCTTCGGAGAATACTTTTGCTAACCCTGTGATGTTTACAGTAAGAAATTGGGACAAATTAATTTATTTACCGAAATAAGAATGGGAGCCCTGGAGTTTGCAGAGTTAAACTTTAAAGAATAAAAGAAAAACCAGATGGACACTCAAAGAAGAGTGAGTCCTACCACCTTTATTGTGCCACTAGCTTTACTCCGCGGCTAAGTGCACATAGCCTAAGTTATTCCTTATAGCATCATCTATCTGCCAGTGAGTCCCATCAAAATAGTTCCAGTCATTTCGGAGATTCAAGTTCAGGACCCGGAACAAACAGACAAAAAAAATATAAATTATTTTTTTTGTTATAAGTACCGCATAACCTTCATATGCATTTGCACATATAAAGCTGTTATTTTGACATTACAAATAAACAGTTCAATTTTATTTATATGTATAGATGTGATGACTAAGATGAATGTCTTTATTTAGCTTTGAGTTGGAAGTAAGAACTGCTAACATCTATGTTATGCACTCAGAATAATGACAGTAACCTTTTATACATTTTAATAGCTTACTAGAAATGTATTAAGAGAGAATGACTACAGAATTCTTATTTAAAAAATAAAGATGTCTAATTGTCCATGGATATAATAGAATTATTTAAAACTAATTAAAAGAAAACTGGTAACATTCCTGCTAGATAGCACCCTCAAGTTTAAAATTTGTCACCAGCACTTCTTTGTGTTGCAGATACTGCGCATGACTTGAGATATAGTTTCTTAGCTTGGCAAATGTGGTCACAATCTTTGACCATATTTTCACAAAAGATGAGATAGAAGCCAAATACAATCAAGTATAAAATAATATCAAAATCTACCTCATTATATCCTGCGTCCTCTTTCTTCACCTCTCTCAGGAATTGCAGAGGCTTCCACAGTGGCCAGCAGGGGACAAACACATCAGAAGCAGTAGCCGCTGTCATTTTGGAGCGTTCAATTTTACGCAGGTTATGGTTGAAAGTGCTTCTTATATTCACCCATCGGTCACGGATTGAGCGAGCTGGAAAATGTAATAGGTATGAGTTATTTTACTCTGTTCGAAAAAAGGATTCAAGGAAAAATAAAATATTTCATAGAAGACTACTCAAAATCTAGAGGAAAAATATTTTACTTAAAAAATATAGTTTTAAACAAGCTTTTTTTATAATTTATTGTATTGTCTTAAGAACCAAAGGTCTGTGCTGGGTCTTCAGTAATAATCAATAATAATAATAAGTAATCAATGTTCATGGCTAGGTAAAAATATGGTAAGTGTAAAAATAATGGTATGAGTGATCATAAAATGGTTACTACCATACAAGAAGTGAAAAAACTAGGAATCAGACCACAGACTAAATGAATATGGGAAAAAATCACCTAAATTTTGTTTTTGCAGACTGCAAGAATTAGTTGTCTTTGCATTAAGCCCTTTTAATTCTCTATGTGATGTATATAAACAAGTAGAATTGATTTTAAATAAGCTGGAACCAACTTTATATGAAAATTCAACTCCTATTTTTCACCTTTAGGTTTTCTTTCATAAAACATTTATGAAATCACCTCAAGAGTAAGTACTCATACACACAGAATCTTAGTGTAGTGGACACTAGGATTCCCTTTATCACCAATACCAATATTTACAATATCAAGATAAAATTGTTTGCTTATCATATAAAGTTTGCCTCAGCCGGGGTTTGAAATTGGTGCCCTTACTTTGTAGACAGGGTTACTATTATACTTAGTACCTAAACCGATAAATAAAATTGAAGTGTATGTTTGTAATGTCAAAATAACAGCTTTTTACTACATAAATGCATATGAAAATATGTATGGTACTTATAACAAAAATACAATTTGTAAATTTTTGTTTGTATTCTGTTTGTTCCAGCTAATCTCCGAACCGGCTGCACCAATTTTGACAATACTTTCACTGGCAGATAGCTGACGTTACAAGGAGTAACTTAGGCTACATGGGTGTAGTAGCCGCGGGCCCACCTAGTTTTCTATATAATTAATGGAGGATGCAGGTGCTTTCAAGTGGTCAAAAGTGGTGTGCCCATCAAACGCAGTTGAACCAGCTCTCAAGTATAGCTGCCAGAACACACTGATAGGTACTTCACACAAGGTTTTTAGCTTTAGGGTGTTAGCAAGGTAAACACTAGGAAATATTATAACACCACACTATATTTGCTTTCACCAGACTCAAGTTCACTGTAGTATTTAAACCATCAACCTATAGATTAACCGTTGATATAATAATATCAATGATAATGATGATAGCTCAGTGGTTATATTACCACTGATCATTGCATTCAATATTACTTGTGAAAGAATGCATAAGAATGTCAATGTATATGAAAGGATGCTTTCAAACATTATTATTGACTAATTTATAATTTCCTATTATTAACTTCAACTGCATGCCCATTGCGGAAGGATATTTTTATGTCCAAAATTTTGCATGTCGCATTGCGACAAAATGTTTTTGGCTCTTTGTATTACACTTTTCCATCTTCATTATAACCAAAATTTTACGCAAATTAAGATATTCTATTCTAACATACGCATGGGATGCTGAAGGATGCTTCAAGCCGTCAACGAGTGAAAGGAAATCAGCTATGTCTGTAGCACATGGAAACATGCGATATCCATCTATCGCAGCCCTGTATCTCTAAACACTTAACACAACTGAAAAAACTAGGTAGTACCTACTTACCAGTAAAGCCGCGTCCCAGCCTAGCTGCAAATTCAGCGTAAGCTTTGTACTTTTGCTGAATATGGTGATTGGTATTTCCCACAGGTTTCCAAATGAATTCCCTATCGCGCACGAAGTCGACGAGTTGCAGTTCAAGCTTTCGAGTCCAGTAACAAGCGTTTTGTGGCATTTTTTTGTAATTCAATTAACAGATAGTTAGGAAAAGGCAACATGTAGTAATTACGTCTCCTCTTACTCGCACTCAGAATTGCTTTGCTAAAATAATCACAATAAGTCGATAACAGCAGACGGAAATGAGATAACTAAATAATTAATTAAAATTACTATGGCCGCTACCTTTGGCCGCTACTATTTTCACAGAATTTGCACACGCATTATTTACCACAGATAACTAAAATAGATGGCAACCGTTTTAAATGGAAGGTGGTCCTAGGAAACCGTAACCGACATTAATTTGTTTTGTTTTGTTTTTGGCTCCACGCGATTAGCGTATTTAGCCAGTGTCAAGTTATATAAATAATAATAATATGTAATAAGTCTCTAGTTTTGTTGCATGAAAGTCTTCAAAGTCACGTTAAAGTTTAGTCTAAGCGCGGTCAAGTCGAAGTGATGCTTCAGTAAAGCGGTGGATACTTAACTGAAGCTTCTATGGAGTTTTGGAAAGACAAATAGTACAAAGACGAAAATACACTTTTTTCATCTTTGTACTATTTGCCTTTCACTCATGCACGTTTACGAACACTTAATGGTTAATAATCCACCATTATTACACATTAACACTCGATAAAACACAGGTTTTAGTAAATAACACAAAATCAACAACAGCACATTTTCGCATTCCGGCCAATACCACAGATTACTATATATGTGCCAATACTCCAAACCGACATTAATAAAACATATTATTGTGTAGTGTAGTAATTATTGTAGATAATATTTATCACAAAGAATAATTTTTGACACCGCCATTTATTAATTATATGAATTTTAAAAATCCATAGTAGAAAATTAGCAGAAGTGTACTGCCATCACTAATTAAAGCTTGGTAGCCCCATTCCAGGTCATGAAATAAATAAAAAAAAAACTTGGTAACCCCATTTTTTTTGTTTATGGCTTCACGTGATTTGCGTATTTAGCCAGTGTCAATTAGTAACAAGCACAGACTACTGAGAGGATCAGACGGATGACTTTCATAGAGAAAAAATCGCCGTAACGAGGCTCACATATAGATTTTGACAACTGCTTCGTTTTTTTTGTATGAATGAGAATATAGTCTTTTACCTATGTAATTACATTTTATTTCTTTTTGGGTTCAGGTATTTTTGCCATGTTAGGTACCTACTGGCTATATAGTAATATCCCTAATTAGGATTAGAATATAAAAAAACTACATAGTATATTCACTAGTTTTTTATTTTTCAATTTTGTTTTACATTTATTATATGGTTTTTCTTGCATGCAAGGCAAACTTTTATTTCTTAACCTAAAAACATCTGTGCCTTTTAATATTCTATGGATAACACTGCACCAGTTAAAAACAGTTAATCGCAGATTCATATCAATAATGCATTCAGAAACAACATCACAATGTTCTCCATCACAGAGCTAGCCACTAGTTATCTCTTCATCAATGAATAACGTTGGATAGGCGTGGATACGCAGACGAGACCTCTGCAGTGCTTTTGTGAAAAACCATTATTCAAAATTTTTTTCACATACAAACAGCTTGTGAAGATCTTCGAAGCTCAAGCTTCTTAAATTTTCACAATTGATTACACTGTAACCACTTTTGGAGTCTTATCTCAGTTTTTGGAAATCTATGCAAATTGACGTCCTTTCGTCTACTAGCACAATTCACAACACAGCACTTGTTGTACATAATACTACTTGTATTACAGCTTCACAAATTGAGAGGTAAGGTACGGAATTAAATCGACGCAAAACTTCACTCGATCAACCTTAAAACTATAATGGCGGTTATTTACTTACCTATTTAGGTTTGACAAATTAAGATTTGACATAAAAATCAAACATGGCGGCAATGGACTGTCATTTTCTATAAGTGAGCCATAGACACTACGGCGAGTATATTTTGTATCAAGATTGGCACCCGTGGTAACAAGTTACATAAATAATAACATATAATAAATCTCTAGTTTTGGTGCATGAAAGCATAGATTTGTAATAACATGAAAGGTCACGTTAAAGTTTAGTCTAGGCGCGGTCGAGACGAAGTGACGCTTCAGTAAAGCGGTGGATACTTTACTGAAGCTCCTATGGAGTTCTGGATAGAATATGAAAATACACGTTTTTCGTCTTTGTACTATTTGCCTTTGACGCATCACGTTTACGAACAATCAATGGTTAATAATCCACCATTATTACACATTAACACTCGATAAAACATAGGTTTTAGTAAATAACACAAAATCAACAACAGCACATTTTCGCATTCCCGCCAAAACTCCAGGTAGCCTCATTGTGTAGTTACCCTAGAGACCGCGCCACGAAAAAAAGTCCCGTAGTCGGGGCGCTGTATTAGCTCAGAAGTATGAGGCCAACGATATTTCCGATTTTCTCTTCCACGTATTTATTCAAAAGCAGAAAGTTTTTTTATATTAAGCTAGTACCAAGTGTTAAAGAAGTAATCTCAAGATTTAATTATGTATGAAGGCGAAGTGGGCAACTTTAGTTCCTCTTTATTCCGCGGGACTTCTTTCGTGGCACGGACTCTAGGGACGTATTGATTAATAAAAAATATCGATTATCCTGATGGAACTGAAATAGAGAATCGATTAGTATATTGAGCTAATTTAATCGTTTTGGAGAAACAATGTTAAACGGTGGGTAAACTGTTTTGTTCTTTGACAATTTTAGACAGAAAACCTTGTTTAGTTATTTACTTTAACAATGTTCACTAGGTGGTAGGACTAACTCTTCTGCGAGTGTCCGTTTGGGTTGGTATCACTGCTTTGCTCGTGAAGTCTGCCGCCAAGCAGTAATGTGCAAGTATTACTGTGTTCAGATTTAATGAGTAAAGTAGCAAATGAAACTACTGGGCTTATGAGACTTAATATTAGGTTGGGGAAAAAGTCTTTTCGCATTATAGTATGTATGAACTTGTAATAAAATCTCTTTGGCTATACTATTTGTATCTGGCTGGTTTTGGTATCATATGAAAGTTTAAATTTTAAAGAACATAATTCCAAATTCAAATTAGGAAAATGTGTGATTTTCATTTGTTTTTCGTACTGTCAAAATGAGTGAATCTAATGAAGAAATTCGATACATTTTAAAATTTTACTACAAAAAAGGTAAAAATGCAACGCAAGCCGCGAAAAAATTTGCGATGTTTATGGACCTAGTGCAGTGTCTCTGAGAGTAGCACAAATTTGGTTTAAGCGTTTTCAATCCGGAAATTTTGATTTCAAAGATGCACGTCGCTCTGGTCGCCCTATTACGGATAAAATGGATGCCATTTTTTAAAAAGTGGAACAAGATCGGCATATCAGTAGTTACGACGTAGCTGAAGAACTGGGAATTGACCACAAAACAGTTTTGGCGCATTTGAAAAAAACTGGGTAACAAAAAAGCTCGATATTTGGGTACCTCACGAGCTCACTGAAAGAAACCTAATGAATTGCTAATGAATCGTGTACTCATTTGTGATTCTTTACTACGACATAATGAAACCGAACCATTTTTGAAGAAGCTGATAACTGGTGATGAAAAGTGAATCACGTACGACAAGAACGTGCGAAAAAGGTCGTGGTCAAAGACCGGTCAGGCTTCACAGACTGTGGCGAAACCCGGGTTAACTCGCAACAAGGTGATGCTGTGTGTGTGGTGGGATTGGAAGGGCATTATTCATTATGAGCTGTTACCACCAGGCAGGACCATCGATTCTGAACTCTACTGCGAACAACTGATGAGATTAAAGCAAGAAGTTGAGAGAAAGCGGCCGGAATTAATCAACAGAAGGGGTGTGGTTTTTCATCATGATAACGCTAGACCTCACACATCTTTAGCCACTCAGAAAAAATTAAGAGAGTTTGGCTGGGAGGTGTTAATGCATCCGCCGTATAGTCCTGACCTTGCACCTTCAGATTTCCACCTGTTTCGGTCTCTTCAGAATTCTTTAGGCAGTGTCAGGTTAACATCACGAGAGGACTGCCAAAACCACTTGTCGCGGTATTTTGATCAGAAGTCCCAAATTTTATATAGCAATGGGATCATGTCCCTACCTACAAGATGGCAAAAAGTTATCGAACAAAATGGTACCTACATACTTTAGTTAAATGTAAATAAAGTATATTAAAAAATGTTTTGAATTTTCTTAAAAAATGCGAAGGAACTTTTTCCCCGACCTATTACCTAATGTCTCTGGGTAACGAGCGCACTGTAGTGCCGCGCACGCCTTTGTGTTTCAATGTCCTGAGTGGCACTGCAGTTGCTATGGCCGGCGTTATGCTTACCACCAAGCAAACGTAGTATGAAAAAAATAATAAGGGCCTTAGTTCCCAATACCCTCAAAATAGCATTTTTGGATAAAAGTAGTAAAACACTTAACTGCAACTCCCAGTAACACTAAAAACATGTAATTGCGTGATGTTTCGTTTGAACTAGAGGTTAGAGCTGACATTATCAATGCGGACAAGCTTAGATTTTATCAAAGCCTTATTTACTAGTTAATTATTTTTTTAGTTAATTAGTTGATATACTATACTTTTTATTTTTTATCATCAATCGATTCACAGTCAGTGATAATCGATACTTGATAGTCAATAGTCCAATGGATGATGATAAAGCTATTAGACGACATGGTCTGGCTAATGGTTTTTGGATTCCACTTTATATCCATTTCAAATAGGGGGAACTATATGTACGTAATCGGATTTCGGATATAAAAAGCTTATCGATGGTACTTAATCGATTCTACTTTTTATGAAGAAAACAATCGTAACATGTAGGTACATCCTTACTTAAACTGTCTTTACCTATATAGGTATATTCTTTGATATACTATATTATAGAATTATAATTTATCCATAGTCGGTACTTTTATTCATAGACTACCTACTAGTTTTTGTAACTATTATCAACTATTATCTATTACCTACTGTGCTACTAGGAGATACTCTACTTTGGAGATACTACAGGATTCTACGTATCAAACGGACATGACGTCTGGCAGACGATCTGGCTACTGATTGGCTGGGGGAAAAAAGATAAATGACGTTTATATTTTTTTTTGTCGTCCCAAGTTTTCGGCCTTAGGCAATGCATTCATTAATATCGTTTATTTTTTTTTATTTTTATGATTGTACATTACACTCTACGGACACGTGGTCCATACTCTTATAAGACTAGCCACTTAAATTAGCGATATATACAAGATAAAAAAAACATCAAGACGGGAACTATGGTCTTAAGACTAAATAAAAATAAACGTTACATCATTAATATTGTTTATTTATAATCTATTTTAATGAAAAATGGTGGTGTGAAAATTTTTAAGACGTTTTTTTATGTGTATGATTATTATAGTTTTTTAATATCTATGATTTTTATTGAGTGTAATAATTTTTAAATATCGAAAAAGTTTCGAAAAAAAAAAATAAGAATCGTTTGAGACTTGCTAGAGCCCCATTGAATCAGGGGTCCCACGCGGCCGCATTGGCATGGCTACGCCACTGGTTGTAATCTTTACCGTTACCTCCAAGCCTACACGACGTATAGCAATATTATTAGGTGTTCAGCAACGTTATTACCGTTATAAATATTCGTATGTCTGTGAGTACGGAGCTATGAACGCTGCATCTCGTTCGGAAACGGAAGACATAAAGTGCGCACTCCACAGAGATAGCCGGGTTAATGCGACATGATAGCTAGATACCGTGTAGCTATGGCTATATGTGGATGAACGGCCTTATGCGCATTAACGTGGAGATAAAGTACAGCGGGGTTTGTGAGTAATGGGTCATAATGTTAGAATTAAAAGTTAAAATGTTGAAAGTTTATGACTTATTTTTATACGTAGCAGGACGTAGGACTCGATCCATTGGTGTGGTGGTACCCTAACTTTTTTGCGAGTGTCCCTTTGGGTGGGTATTGTGCGCTTTTCTCATGTAGTCTGCCGCCAACCAATTATTTGCAAGTAAGTATTACTGTATTCCGGTTTGATGAGCAAATTAGTGAAATTACTGGGCTCATGAGACTTAATACTTAGGTATTTATGTCTCAGGGTACGGAGGGCTTTTTTGTCGGAACGAAATTTTTGTCCTGCGTGTAGCCAGGAGTGTGCTATCACACGCACGTGGACTGGTCGAACGGATCACGGACGGAAATCCGCATCACAGGAAAAGGGCACTTACGGCAGCCACAGTGGTAACCAATCTTTTGGTGTATTTCTTTAAAACAAAATCTATCAATAGTAACAAAACGAGAAAAGTTTACACAAGTCGATGTAAAAAATGCTACATAAATAAAAAAACACGTGTGCCGTAGACGCTAGTGTCACTCGGGATGATGTGGATTCTAACGAAGCCTTACATATCCAAATCTATTCAGGCATTTAAAAGTTATGGTGGAATAAACTCACATACGTGAACAATAAAAACTTTACACTCCTTTTTTGTGCAGTCATGTACAGACTACAAAACCCAAACAACGGAGGAAAATAAAAATTGGGAAACCCCCTACTTTTTTGATGTAGCACCCGTCATATTAATTTTTTTCGTATGAAATGTATCGATTGACACCTCATTCATCAAAATTGGATAAGCACCTAGTTTAGGCACTACAGTGGAACAAACGTAAATACAAACATAGAAAGACTGCTAAAAACATAACCCTTCTTTTTGACTAGGCAGTTGTTGGGTAAAAACATACTAATTGTCATGTTAATTTATTTTTACGCAAACATAATACGAAGCGTCGTTCGTTTTTCGGTCTGCCTTACTAACGAACTATGGGGCCTATTTTATAATCAAGCAAAATAGTCTTCGTAAACCTTCCGCATTATAGTAGGATTTAGTATTGAACCTTTATGCCTTTACTAAACCCTATTAGCACTACATTTAGTCATATTCTCGTAAAAAAAATACTCTAAAAAATCCCGCTACGGTGTCACGTAGTATTTTTATACTTCGGTAGAGACGCCTTTCTTCCATTTAGCTGTAGAAACTCGTATTCTGAGTATCGAGAAATAGTTTTGTTACGCTTGGAAGCTTTTAACTGTGCGTTTGTTATAAAAGAAAAAATAACCTTTGTGTTATGTCGCTGGCGACTGTTTTAATACTCAGACTTATATTTTAAACATATCTTGAGTATATAGAGATAGTTTAAGGGCAAATGACTGCGTGGGATAGTTATTATTCCGGAAAAATGCATTTCTGGAATCTCCACTCTCGCTGGTGAAACCGCCCCGGGCTTAGCAAATTTTAAAATAAAGGCTGTGAAGAGTATTCACAGCCTTGCAAGGCCCATTAGCACAATCCATTGTCAGTCCGCTAACGAGTGGGAGCTGACTCGGAGCATCAAGTTGGTGGAACTTGGATATTGGTGTTGTATATATGTTCATGCCGCCTGCGACAAATGAAGTCCTAGTGCAAGGGAATGTTTGTGTTTATGTTATACTAGCTATGCCCCGCAGCTTCGTAGCCTAAGTTACTCCTTATAACATCAGCTATCTGCCAGTGAATAAAGTCCCGTCAAAATCGGTCCAGCCGTTTCGGAGATTATCCGGAACAAACAGGCAGACAGACAGATAGTTGCTAAGAGTAAGATAAGATAGATTTTATAGGTTAAAGTTGAAATCTACGTCAAACGCATAGATCAGTCCGAGTCCTATACATTCATCTAGTTAGCGAGCGGTAACAAAGTTGGCGGAACAGTAATTTCACATTGTGATGCCCAGATCGGTTTATGTAACATGCTTGGACAGTATTGCATAATGGGATGGCAATAGCAGATGTACCTTGGTTCGATTCACTCAAAAGTCAAAACTCGGTACAAATAAACGGCTGATTGACGGCTCCGTAGCTAAGTTGGTAGGAACCCTACCTGCAAAGCGAGGGGTCCCGGGTGCGATTCCCGGCCGGGGCAGATTTTGTGTAAGCATAAAGTTTGTTCTCGGGTCTTGGATGTTTGTTATGTGTATCTGTGTGTGTCCATGCCACCTGCGACACAGGGAATCCTAGTGCGGGGGTATGAGTGTGTATGCGTTTATTATTTATTATTATTATTTATTATAAACTTAAAAAATACGAAAGTGTGTGTGTGCATGTTTGTTACCACATATCTCCGTATCTACTAAATCGATTTTGATGAAATGTAGAATGTAGATAGATTAGGTCCTGGATTAACACATAGGCTAAATGCGGGTCACAGGCTAAGAGATAGCTAAAGAGCGGATTGGCAGGACTACCCAGACACTCGCAGAATAGTTAGTCCTTGGTAGGACTAACTCTTCTGCGAGTGTCTGGGTTTGTACCACTGCTTTGCTCGTGTAGTCTGCCGCTAAGCAGTAATGTGCGAGCATTATTATGTTCAGGTTTGATGGGCAAAGTAGACAGTGAAATTACAGCTGGGCTTATAAGAGTTAATACCTATTGTCTGAGACTAACGCGGGCAAAGCAGCGCCACGCAGGCCTTTGTGTTTCAATGTTCTGAGTGGCACTGCAATTATTATGGGCCGGCATTATGCTTACTAACAGACAAACGACCAGCTCGTCTCGTTACCCAAAGGTCAACTGATGACGATGGAATGCCGCCGCTTGCTATCACACGTAGTACATAACAACGGCCAGTTGTTGGGAATCGTCCGGCAAGATTCTGCAAGTTTGTTCATTAAACCGGCCCCCGCTGACCTGTACTCAAATGTGAAAAGTTTAATTGTACTTACAAGCTCAGTTTCCACGGCATTGTACATCACAGTTAAGAATCAGTAGGTACAGTTCAAAATTTTTCTATAAATATTATAACTGGAAACGGGATTCTTACCAGCGCACAGTGCGGTAAGAGACCCTATTTTTTACCATGCTCTTTTTATTGCAAAACCTGATAGTTTAAACTAAACAAAATGCAAGAGTAAAACTCCCAGGTATCAAAAGTATCTAGTTCCAGAAATATGATTTTTTGAAAATCGTCAAAATTTGATCCGGAAAATCGTAAAAATAAATATATCACAAAATACGTGAAATAAATCAAAAAGTTGTTCAAATGAAATGTTTAGATAGTAGTAAAACCTACGTTTTAGAGCAATCAGCAAAGCCATACGATCGTTTGTTTCCGTGTTATTACGAATTTAAACATTTTCTTTTTTATTTTTTTTCTCGAAAAATCGGCCGTATTCGGGAAAGTTATTTACACAAGAAGATACCTCACTAACTCTTCTACCTCTCCAAAAAATATCTCACCATAATTCCATGGACTATCGAGGATAAAGTGTTTCAAAAATATGTGCTAGGGTTATCACGAATTTTGTATCAATTATCCGGACTTTTTAGGTCCTGTTGATGATGTTTTTTTATGAGTACCAAGCAGTAATAGCTACAAAAGAAGATTAAAAACGTGGTCAATCATACAATTTAATAGTCATTTTCAGTGGTGAAAACTACTATTTGCTCGCCCAATTCGTCGAACTCTTCGTAGGATTGTGTTTCACTGAATACCTCTGAGGACGACGAAGAAGTAGGTTGAACAGAGAGTGAGTCACTTGTAGCCCTTAATCGAAGTCTACATCACTGAACTAGCGACCCAATCCTGCTTCGCACGGGTAAAAGTATAAGACTTTCATAATTATAAACTTACGATAGTCCCATAGACAAACATAATTCAGCCGTCGCAAAATCCGCTCTTAGCTGACGTCTCCTACCTATAAACTACCTACCTGCCAAATTTCAGTTTCATAGGTCAAGTATGTAGTTTCCGAGATGTCATGTATATGTAGTCACTGTCTTTTAATTTTTTTATATAATGATTATAGATAGATAGGTAGATAAAAATCAGAAAATTAGTCTCAGTGAGTTGACTAAATGTGCGAGTAAATTATTCTCAATGTACTAGAAATAATATCCACTTATTGTCAGTAAATAATAAAAAAACAAAAAGTGTCATCCCTGAAACCGAGTAAACCGGATATACCACGTTTTTGCTGATAACTTGATTAGTCCATGGAATTTCGACGAGATATTTTGTGGAGGCGTAGAGGAGTAAGTGAGGTATCTTCTTGTGTAAATAACTTTCCCGAATACGGCCGATTTTTCGAGAAAAAAAATAAAAAATAAAATGTTTAAATTCGTAATAACACGGAAACAAACGATCATAGGACTTTGCTGATTGCTCTAAAACGTAGGTTTTACTACTATCTAAACATTTCATTTGAACAACTTTTTGATTTATTTCACGTATTTTGTGATATATTTATATTTGCGATTTTTCACATCAAATTTGGACGATTTTCAAAAAATCATATTTCTGGAACTAGATACTTTTGATACCTGGGAGTTTTACTCTTGCATTTCGTTTAGTTTAAACTATCAGGTTTTGCAATAAAAAGAGCATGGTAAAAAATAGGGTCTCTTACCGCACTGTGCAGCGGCGCGAGTACCTACGGATCTTTTCGATAAATAAAATTCGATAAAATTGACAGTTAAAATTGATAAAACCCACTTTATCGATCTTAACTGTCAATTTTATCGTATAAAACCCACTTTATCGATTTTAACTGTCAATATTATCGAATTTTATTTATCGAAAAGATCCATACTCGCGCCGCAGGTATTGTTTCATTAGGGTTCCCGATATTTCGGCGCTGTTGCAATCGTCATGATTACGGAACTCACGCATAGTAGGTACACATTACACATGCATAGTAAATATCCCGTTTCTAGTGATATTCGTAGTGTTAGGTAAACTTAAATATATACTTACATCTCAAAAATTTCGATGTCAACAGGACTTGAACCTGCGTCTTCTGGTTAGCTAGACCATACGCCTTTACCAACTAGGCTATGGAAGCGATCGCTCGAGAATTGGCTCCCAAAACACTTGCCGGGAGTCGAGACACGACTATGGATGCTAGGAAGTTAAAAAACTATTACCAAAGTTTTTTTACTTACAGGGTAGTTAACTACACGATTGTAAAATGCCCTACCAACAAGCTTTCGTAGTCGTAAACTAGCTGCTGCCCGCGGTTTCACCCGCGTGGAGATATTGGATTTCATGGTTTTTATTTTTTGCGCGGAACCCTAATTCTTTTTCTAAAATAAGAGTAGTCTAAGTTACAACCTTATAACATCAGATATCTGCCAGTAAAAGTCCCGTCAAAATTGGTCCAGCCGTTTCGGAGATTACTCGGAACAAACAGACAGACAGACAAAAATTAAAAAAATGGTTGTTTTGTTATAGGTACCGTATGTTTCATATGCATTTAGTAAAAAGCTGTTATTTTGATATTACAAACAGACACTTCAATTTTATTTATCTGTATGGAGTACCCACTTTATCGATTTTAACAGTCAATTTTATCGAATAAAACCCACTTTATCGATTTTAACTGTCAATTTTATCGAATTTTATTTATCGAAAAGATCCGTACTCGCGCCGCAGATCAGTGACATGATACTAAAAAATTATAATTATTGTATTGTCATCCAAACTACGAATACATACAAAATTTCATTTCGATAAGACAATTAAATTAGAAGTAGATTAAACTTGTCTTCCAAGACTCCATAGTTACAAGTGATGCCATTAAAACTGTTAAAAACCGTCTAACGCCGTGTGCACCGATCCCAAAGTTCCTAGACGTATAATTAACTAAGAAAATAACGGGAACACGCTTTCGTTATTCTTTCCGTTATTCGTTACCGGCGTAATGTTATTCCGTTATTTTTTACGGTCCTAAAGGGTTGAACGGTTATTGCCGGGAGGAATAAGAGTGATGTGGAGCCATTGGTCATTAGATGCAACATCGGGTATCTGTAGATATCTGGGGTAGGTATCTTTGAGTATGGAGTTACAAACCATAGAATTAACAAACAAATGCTGGTAACTATTTGGCTCAACGGATCAGCATTGCGGTTCAACGAGGCAATGCCACCAGCATGCTCGGTACGCTTCCAACTTTTTTTTTTTTTTTTTTACTTATAATACAATCTAGCCACAAATTGGGCTAATAAGTAATTTAAATTTAACTTAAACTTCTAAATCAACTGTCTAAGAAAGTGTCCATTAACACTTTTCCTATTGTCTCTATTAAGGGGAAGACACTTTGTTCATGTGTTCTTTACAACGCTTCCAACTGGTAGTGGGCTAGAACATTTGGATTATCTATAGGTAGGCCTATATGGGCTTGTAGATTATCCAACTGTTTTTGTAGCTAGCTAGGTTAGATGTAGTGTTTATTTATGTATTAGCTAGTTAATAAAGGCATTTAGCCCAATTAAAAAAAAACGAACAAATTACTTACGTTACTATTTATATATTACGAGTATGTGTTAAGTTCCAACCCACGATACTGGTTAATGGTATCTAGTGACGTGGACGTAAATAAATAAAATTGAAGTGTCCGTTTGTAATATCAAAATAACAGATTTTTACCAAATGCATATGAAACTATATACGGTACCTATAACAAAACAACCATTTATTAAATTTTTGTCTGTCTGTCTGTCTGTTTGTTCCGGGTAATCTCCGAAACGGCTGGACCGATGTTGTTGGGACTTTCACAGGCAGATAGCTGATGTTACCAGAAGTAACTTAGGCTACGTGGGCGAAGTTGCGGGGCTGTGCTCACCATATACCTACTAAATCTGCTCTCGCTGGGAACCGAACCCAGGGCCCCTTGTTTTGCAGGCAGCGTTACTAGTATCACCTTAACCATGGAGCCATCTGTAGCAGAGCATTTTATAGTACTCACCTGGCTAGCAAAACCTACGCATATATTTTTAAATGCTGCTGTATTTCAGCTCCCAAACTGAAGGCGTCAGCCTAATTTTGAATTCGCTAAATTATGTAGTGTAATTTTAAAACTCATTTGTAAGACTTGTAATTAAGCAACAAATTAACAATTTTAGAACCGCTCTGGGAACCGTCCGGTTCAGCGGAAGTCTACGTCATAAAATATATTAAAGATGGAACATTTTGAATGGAGAAATTAATTATTTGTAACACTGTAAAAATACGCTATTAAAATTAAGGACACAGAAGATACTGTTATTCCTATAAATATTTTGTTACTAGCTTCTGCCCGTGGTTTTCATCCGCGTTCCCACAGGAACCGTGCATTTTTCCGGGATAAAAAGTAGCCTAAGTTACTCTCCGGTCCCTAAAATATATCTATGCCAAAAGTCACGTCGATCCGTGGTTCCGTTGCTGCCTGAAAGAAACACAAACCAACAAACACACTTTTGCATTTATAATATTAGTGGATATTATGGATTAGTATGGATAACAAATTTATCTTGCGGATAAATAAGATTTTTTTCCTAAATCAAGCTTTGCTTTACTTTGATGGTTTCGCTAGAGAATACTGGTTGTAGCGAGATTGTCGGGCGCCGCTTATATTTGCTGCTCTACAATATTCATTGTACCTACATAAAATATCCTAGCGCGGTCATAAAATGTCCAAACTATAAGTTTATTAAATGCGTAGAAGTTAAAATGTTGCACAGTACATAGTTGTATATTATATAAAGCCTGAAAAACGCGCATACAACCTCTACGTACTACGAACACGTAGTACTATATAGTCTACATACGAAATTCAGTTGATTGCTCGCCGAGGCAGCGAGTGGACGTGTCGCTCTGCCGTCTGGCGCGCATTCATAAATAATAATTAAATCGACATTTCAAAAATTTAACGAACTCCCGAGAGTTGAGCCGTTGCGTGCTGGAAAAAATTCGAATAAAGCATCACCAACAGTTTGGAACTTTCGCGTGTGTTGTCAAAGTTTTTTGGAGTGCGTCTGTGTGTGTAGAGTACTATAGTGTTGTACATAATTATCGGATAAGTTATTAAGTTTTACAGTGATAGTGTTGTGTTGTGTAAATTATCGTTGTGGATATAAGGTGAGTGTTGCTTACAAGTTTAGGTTTAAAGTTCGGTCTTAGTTTAGGTTTATAGGTACGTCGAAATTTACTACTTTATTTAATTTTTAATGTACTATTTGTAAAAACTTATTAGGTCCAAATTGAATTGAAAATATCATATGATTAATATTTTTTTTTACAAATTCATTCGTTTGGGTGATCCTGCTTTTGTTTGGTTATTGTAGTTTCCCAATTATTATAATAATCACGCAATTACCCACCGAGAATAATAATACAATTGTAATAAACAATTTAAATGTGCCAATATTTTGTTATTTAATTTTAATGTATGTACACGTTTATGTATAAACTACTTTATTTTTTTAAATACTTCACTCTCTTTTATAATGATTATTAGTAAGTGTTATTTTTGGGTTAAAATTTCCATTATGGGCCGTCGATTCAGGGGGGGGCGGGGGGCGGGAGGGGGAGGGGGGGAGGAAGTATACCCCCCTGTACCATCCCCACCCCGCGCAACCCCATGGTTATGGAGATATCCATGGTTAAAGTTTTGAGGTTAGAATACCTTTTTCCATAAATATCCATCGATTTATGGGTCGGGGAGAGGAGGGAGGGAGTAGGGCTACCCCCCCCCTGTACCCCCCCCTCCGCCAGTATATTGTGTTACAGTATTTTATTTTGTATTTTCACTGTTCTAACCTAACCTAGCCTAGTGTTCAGAGCCAGTATATTGTGTTACAGTATTTTTTTTGTATTTTTACTGTTCTAACCTAACCTAACCTAGTGTTCGGAGCCAGTATATTGTGTTACAGTATTTTTTTTTGTATTTTCACTGTTCTAACATAACCTAACCTAGTGTTCGGAGCCAGTATATTGTGTTACAGTATTTTTTTTGTATTATCACTGTTCTAACATAACTTAACCTAGTGTTCGGAGCCAGTATATTGTGTTACAGTATTTTTTTTTGTATTTTTACTGTTCTAACATAACCTAACCTAGTGTTCGGAGCCAGTATTATTGTGTTACAGTATTTTTTTTGTATATTCACTGTTCTAACATAACCTAACCTAGTGTTCGGAGCCAGTATATTGTGTTACAGTATTTTTTTTTGTATTTTTACTGTTCTAACATAACCTAACCTAGTGTTCGGAGCCAGTATTATTGTGTTACAGTATTTTTTTGTATATTCACTGTTCTAACATAACCTAACCTAGTGTTCGGAGCCAGTATATTGTGTAACAGTATTTTTTTTGCATTTTCACTGTTCTAACCTAACCTAACCTAGTGTTCGGAGCCAGTATATTGTGTTACAGTATTTTTTTTTGCATTTTCACTGTTCTAACCTAACCTAACCTAGTGTTCGGAGCCAGTATAATGTGTTACTAGATGAGGAAAGCACAGAAGAGGAGGCCGTAACAAGCGGCTCATCTGAGTCCAAAACTTGCACATCACTCGACTCTTCAGACACAGAAGCATAGGGCTTCGGAGACGCCATGGTAGTCAAACGTTGTAGGGCTAACAAGAGTACGTAAAACGATCTCAACTGCAAGGGCAACAAACGATGACTGACACTGACAGCTAACAGATAAAAAGACGCTATAAAACAAAATGGCGTCGCTTCACGTTCCATTCCACAGTATAAACATAAATTCACAAAAGTCAATGTAATTGTATAATACAGCACGGGTTATTGTACACATTAATTACACACTATTTAATAATTGAAAATAAAATAAAATTATATTTAAGAAAAACGAAAACATAATATTTAATAAAATACACGTCTACCACCAACGGAACGTGAAATGTCAACTTTGACGTCTACCATGACAGTTTATCCATAAAAATTTGCAAATGGCGTGTTATTTTCCAATTTATATCGAAACTTTAAAAAATTATATCTCGTAAACCGTGAATTTGCGCACATTGAGATATTTGTAAAAAGCTTTCTATTTAAAAGTACTATCTACAGTAAGAAAGTGAACTTCCAAATCGACGGCCCATAATGGAAATTTTAGCCTATTTTTGTTTTTGTAATTTATTCAAACTATTTCCTTTTTTATCTTAACTAGCGGCTGCCCGCGGTTTCACTCGCGTTCCCACGGGAACGGTGCATTTTTCTCGTATAAAAAACCTAAGTATGTTACTCTCCGATCCATAAACTATATCTATGCCAAAAATCACGTCAATCCGTTGCTCCGTTGCTGCGTGAAAGAAGGACAAACCAACAAACGTGCAAACACACTTTCGCTTTTATTATTGTACTGATTCCAGTTCATAATTCTTGGGGCCCCAGAAGAGCGCTCATGAAACTTAAATGATGAGGTGCCCGTTCCAAGCATATAACTTGTTACTATACCAATAAATATATTATGATTATTGTTATTATGAATTCGTGAAACTAAATGCTACGACAAAATTATCACTTACTTCCTTGAATGCGGTATTTGTGAAAAGTGGGTCAATGAAACACAATACAAATAACAATTGGGAAACGTATGCGTATGATGTATTTGAAAAATATTACAAAAAATACAATGGTTTGAAATTGATTATGGCGCCCAACTATTATAAAAAATCGTGATAAAATGATGCAGTGTTAACTTTTAGAAAATATTTAAAGAAATTACTTTGTTCTATTTAATTAAACATAAGTAATAACCGCTTTGCTCGTGAAGTCTGCCGCCAAGCAGTAGTGTGCAAGCATTACTGTGTTCCGGTTTGATGAGCAGAGTATCCAGTGAAATTACTGGGCTTATGAGACTTAATACCTAATGTCTCAGGGTAACGAGCGCATTGCAGTGCTGCGCAGGCCTTTGTGTTTCAAAGTTCTGGGTGGCACTGCAATCGTTATGGGCCGACGTTATGCTTACCATCAGGCAAACGACCAGCTCGTCTCGTTACCAAATAACATAAAAAAAAAAAGTACACTTATCAAAGTCCAAATGGCCAGTCTATTTGGAATTTAATCAAATATAAGACTTGCACTTAATTAAAGTTGAAGTGTCTTTGTTTCACTAATAGCAATTGCGAATTAAAAAACTAACAAATACTCCATTAATAATTAGTTCATTGTATTTTTTATACTCGACTAGCTAGTAGCTGCTGCCCGCGACTTCGTCCGCAGCGTATCAAGACTTCTTTGTACGAATAATAATTGTTACAAAACTGCATTTCACTTACTCCCTTGTGTAAGTAATTTCAGAGGTATTGATACTTGAATTCAACCTTATGACATAAACATGTCATAAGTGTTGTGAGCAACGTCGTCTAGATAGATAGATAGATCAGTCACAACATCTCCTTTTTAACCGACTTCTAAACAAGGAGGAGGTTCTCAATTCGATTCGTATTTTTTTAAGTTTTTTACCTCAGATCTCCATCACTTATCGATTTGGAAATTGCAGTGCCACCCAGAACTTTGAAACACAAGATTCAAGATTCAAGATATTTATTTGCATAAAATACAGGTACAAAAGGTGTTTACAAAGAAATTGGTACTTAGCCGTACTTTGCCGGTGTAGGCGTGCAAATATTTTATATAATCTTACAATTAGGAATTATTTATGTATTACGTTATATGAATCACACATGCAATCAATTATAGATGTATTATTAATAATATTAATGCCTGCGGGCACTGCAGTGCGCTCGTTACCCTGAGACATTAGGTATTAAGTCTCATAAGCCCAGTAATTTCACTGGCTACTCTGCTCATCAAACCGGAACACAGTAATGCTTGCACACTACTGCTTGGCGGCAGACTTCACTCACAAAGCGGTGGTAACAACCCAGACGGACACTCGCAGAAGAGTTAGTCCTACCACTAGCAACTGATGACTGTTGATAGTATTATTTATGTATGTATTATAGTGTCTCGTTGAAAAGGCGTTTAGCCCGTTGAAAATAAACGACCTTATAAACGGTGCTTAGACATTGATTAGTTAACTTTTATAAGTAGGTAATTGAGAAAATTATTGTAGAGCGAAATTATAGTTTCAAAAAGTACAAATTCATAAGATTACTCAGTTTAAAATATTATAGTGACTTTGGAGTGGTTGAAGATGTGCAGCATATCCTATGGGAATGTGTCCGGAACGCATCATACAGACTGACTCAATTTGGGGCTTCAAGAGATATAGATGTCGGCCTGGGTAATAGCATACTATCCGAAATGTCAGAGGGAAGCCAAAATTTTATTTAAATTAGCTGATTTAGCTTTAGAGAAAAAATAATGTATTTTGTGTTTGTATTTTGGATTGATTTGTTTTTACAGGGCGATGTGGTCGCACAGAGAAAAAGCCGTTTCAATAAAAAAAAAAATATAGTACAAGCTTTTAGCTCGTATCGTACAATACAAAAGCTCTACATCGCTGTATGATACATACACCTATAGGTATACTTATATGTATACCTACCTACAAAAGGAACAGTGTATAATGGATACAATAGACTATTATAATATATAATGGGGCGTTCAATTTTTCTTAAGCTTTCGTTGAAGGAAAACATCTCGATAAAACATAACTTGGTGGTAGGGCATTTTCTACGTTGCTAGCTACCACACTCAATTTGAAATTCCGTTGCCAGGCTAAGACTAAACTTTCGAGAAGAAAATGAAGAAATCATCTACTGCATTCCTCATGGCATTGGTTGAAGAATTTTAAAGTCTTGCTGATTAGAGCTTAATAAATTAAAAAAATCTGTCACAAAATAGGACAAATATTAGAAAAGAACCACGGAAAATTAAAAAAATGAAATCCGACAATCCAAAGCTATGAAATATATTCAAATATCTCCAATTCACAAAAACATCCGTATCGTAAAAACGGATACCTTCGTTCATATTTTGAAAATCGAACACTTCATTCGATCACAAATCGAAATCCATTCGTTATTCGAACAGCGCCCCATTATAAATCAGCAGTCCATTGTCGTTTTTCGAAATTCAAAATTACTTCCAAGGAATTGCCAGTGTATAACAATTATTATATCTGCATATTGTGAACGTCGCATGATAATTACCATAGACATTTCGTGTCGTCACGCGAACTTTTTACGAAAATATCTTTTTTATACCTATTATCCGGCCGAAGTTACCGGCTTTGAGCTTGGTTATGAGAGTCGGAAGGTAGTGAAGGAATTACAAAATAAAGGGTAGGTATTGACGATTTGGTAAAACATTTTTCTTCTTCTTTTTACTACCTATAAAGTTGACTGTCATTTGTCTATAATTTTTATTTAGCCTGTTCAAATATTTCGAAATTCCATTCTTCACAATCTATTGTTTGACAAGTAGGTACTATTATTTTTATTACAATTATAAGCAGTTACGCTAATGCCCGTTTTCACAAACCCTAGGAGACGCCTAAATCGTACTCCTAATTATTTAGGAGTTGCCTAAAGCATAAAAATGTTTCACCAACCTTTAGGAGCGAACAAAAAAAATTGCTTTAAAAAAGCTACGAACCGACTTCAGTGACAAACTACTGAACTGATTTTGATGAAATTTCTATGGGACCAACCTGAAAGTATATCCTTTCAAATAAAAAAATACTTTTCCAAATCGGTTTATAAATGACCGAGATCTGAGGTAACAAACATAAAAAAAAAATACCCGACGAATAACCTCCTCCTTTTTTGGAAGTCGGTTAAAAAGGATTGCCGCCAAGGCCCAGGTGGTAGGAATAACTGTTCTACGCGTTTCCGTCTGGGTGGGTACCACCTCTCGTGTAGTCTGCTACCAAGCAGTAAATGTGTAAGCATTACTGTGTGTCGGCTTAACGAGTAAAGTAGTCAGTTAAATTACTGGGATTTAAAAAGTTAATACCTAACATCTCAGGGTAACGAGCGCAATGCAGTGGCGTGCAGGCCTAAAGTTCTGAGTGGCGCTGCATCAGGCAAACGATCTGATCGTCTCGTCATCAAAAAGTAAAAACAAGCCTGTTTGTAGGATTCGAACCATCGACCTACAGATCGGTGGCCGACGCACCACTAAGCTATCATCGATTTGAACTAACGTGACATTAAGTACATACTCATTTAGCTAGCGTAACAAAACAGGAATGTAGGTCAAATACTAATGAAGCATTGTACGCTGTATGGGTTAGGTCAGTGAACTAAACCTTTATTAGGCATAAGGATTATGGGAAAAAAAGGGCCCAAAAAGAAATCCATCAAATTCGAAATCTAGAGATTTCCGCATCAACGTCATCATCACTCGGAAGACGTCCACTGCTGGGCATAGGCCTCCCCATAGAACGCTCCGTATGACGGCTCCGTAGCTAAGTTGGTAGTAACCCTGCCTGCAAAGCGAGGGGTCCCGGGCTCGATTCCCGGCCGGGGCAGATTTTCTGTAAACATAAACTTTGTTCTCGGGTCTTGGATGTTTGTGATGTGGTATCTGTGTGTGTCCATGCCACCTGCGACACAGGGAATCCTAGTGCGGGGATACGAGTGTGTAAGCGTTTATTTCTTATACCTAGGTACTAATTATAAAGTAGTAAAGTTTGTACGTTATTTTGTTTGTTACCGCTAGTCAAATTAGCTTTATTGTCAGCAAAGAAGCAGCTTGATGTTCTCCTATATAACGAAGTTACTTGATCACAACTAACAAAATATTATTGATCATTTTTTTTTTCAGTGTGAACATTGTCTTGCTTAATCCTGAAGATGGCGAATGTTTATTTACTTGATTTCCAAAGGACCGGCTCTCAAGTGCAGTTGCCGGAACACGCCGACAGCTGTTTGCCGACAGATTTTCAATTTGCACGTGGTTCTTCTTCTTAGCGTGTCGATGGTCAGGTATTGCCATCGTGGTGAAAGGATTTGCCAATTAGTTTAAAACTTTACTGATTGTTGCCCAGGGTGCGCCAGACGTACGGGGTTCTGTTGGTACGTCATGCGGGGAGGCTCCTTTCATGCACGTGGTAGCTAGCTAGGCGGGCACTAGAAATGTCCTACCGCCATGCTATGGTTGCAACGATAGGTACTTTTATTCAACGAAAGTACAGGCATCATACATTCGAATCACAGACCTTAATATACTTACCATCTAAAACTAAACAAAGGATTTACAATTATGAAGAGTTTACGGTGGTCTTTTTTGGGACTTAACTCAGAGCAATCTCTTCCGGACAACCTCAGAATATATAGGAATAACAAGAATAAAACAGAAAATAATTATAAAAGTACAGAGTAGTCGCGAAGAACTGTATATTTCTCGCAAATTTGTGTTAATAGAAATTCGCTGGTAAACCTGCCAAAAACCAATTTGCGTGACACGACACCCTTGTTCCGAATGCGCCACACAAGGCGTAAATATAACCGAACTCTGAAATATCTCCAAATATTAAATCCGCGTGTCACGCTATTCGCACATTAGGGGTATTATAGGTTGCCTATGATACCCATTCGGTGTTGCCAGATACGAAAAGATCATCTTCAGTTAACTCATTTTATTTTCTTATTCTAATTGGAGTGTAACTTTCATGTTCAGTTTAGAGTGAATGTGGTCAAGAGGGAACTTGTGCGACGTTCAATTCGATGCAGCAGAGTTCGAATCCCAGGTCACCCTGTATCCCAGGTCGCCCTGTATCCCAGCTGTCTGGAGTTACCACTGCTCACTACATGCCGTGCTAGTATGCGCACCGTGACAAAATTTTGTCGATGCGTATATCGATAATTTATCTCATAGTCGCACGAGAAAGAGCGAGACAAAATTTTATCGTGGTGCACATGCTAGCCTGTAGGGCTAACATGCCCACCGTGACAAAATTTTCTCGATGCTTATGTCGTGCATTTGTCTCATGTTCGCGAGAGAAAGAGCGAAACAAAACAGTAGACAGAATTTTGTCGTGGCGCGCATGTTAAGCCCTGCTGGATGGTCACTAGATCAAGTAAGTGACAAATTATCCCTCCAAACTCTGAAACACTAAAGCGACACTATGTGGCGAAAGCCAATCTCTGGGAAAAATTCCTAACCTGGCAACACTGATGATAGTCGCTTGTGGCCGACGGCACGTGTGTACCGGAATTTAGCACCTAGTGTGAATCGATTCTATTTAATGGAGTTGCGAAAGGGAAGCGCTCAGACATTACATTGACTTACATTCTTATGCATTGTAAAACTCTCAAGAGTGCTAAGTTATATATAATATAATTATAATAATAATTGTAGTATAATATAGTATAATTATGTAATAATATACAGAGTTATCTATCAGGAAGGGTTAGTGGAGGACGTCTGAAAGTAAGGAGATTTTGGAATAATCAAATACAATGCTCGGAAATCGATCCTGCATTTTTTTCTAAAAACGGCCGTTTCTATACTTTCTAACTTTTCTGACATCGTCACATGGTAACATAACGAATTCTTGTGTCAGTGTCAATGTTGCCAATACAAAAAATAATCGATTCGCTCACATTTAAACACAAGCTTTTCGCGAGATCCTGTTACTATATAAAACTGTAATAACCGAATGTACCGAATAAGTAATTTTAGTATTAGGATTTAGGATTGTGGCCGAATTTAGTTTATTTTAAGACGGGCTTGCACGCCCACCTCCGCTCGTACATCACAGGTGTACAGAGAACTAATTTGAAGGGATAAAGCTAACCGCATTCGCCTATTGGGCAGGTATCTGGAGTAGGTAGGACAGAACTTCAAAATCGAGGTTTCAAAGTACGCAAACTTGGCTTGACATCGGTGACACGCGTGAGGACGGTTCACAAGTTTGATCGCCTACGAAGTCAGTTGACTGTTTTAAGGTTTGCGTATATAGCCGGCGCGATTGTGTGTTTCCAGCTTTATATTATTATCCTGTTTCGAATTTGGCGACGCACTTCTTGTGGATTTGCTAGAGTCAGATGAAGGATAGGATGACGGGGAAAGTGAGATTGACAGGTTACCATAATTAAAACTTACAAATTCACACGTCACTTTGAATCCGATTTGAAAAGTACTAAATACCTAATTGCAATAAATATTATAAGTTGATAAGTGTCGCCGCCCGCGCACCGGTACTATTATGTAATTTTTAACCAATCCAGAGAAGCGTCATGTGTGAGAGGTGGCCAATGACGAGCGCCTTATCACATCATATTGGACCAATAAATAGTGGCGGTATATTTGAAAATGGCCAATGATGGAGGCCACACATCACGTGATCATCCAGCCCGCCCCTCCGACGAAGACGCCGCGTCCTCAATACTCTCCCCCATCTCATTTACTTGCCTTCAGGCCTGCCAGCGACCACACGTTCTACAATTAAATATAACATATTTATATTTGATGGAATCAGGCATTACTTTGCGGAAGTCCATTTTAAATAAGATTATATAATGTGGGTAATTTATAGTTTTAATTCCGCGATAAATTAAATATAATGTGGGTAATTTATAGTTTTAATTCCGCGATAAATTAAATTTAATTTATCGCGGAAATAAAACTATAAATTACCCACATTATATAATCTTATTTATAACATATTTCTCAAAATTTGTAAAATTGTAATAAACCTAAATTGGTAATGGTTTCTTTTGTTTCAATATTTCCCAAACAATAAGTATTAACAGATTTGCTACCGTTTAACAATATTCATATTAATAAAACAAATTGATTAAATAAATTAATATCGTTAATGGAGGCGCGGAAGCTTCGACGCGCGAGTACTATAAGTATTACGCACCTTGTCCAAATTTATTTTTACTACTGGCACACCTTCCGGATAGTTTTTCAAACGCAAAACAGAATTGGAAATACTTTCGAGCTCAAGTTTTGTGCAATGCTTTTGCTTTTAAATTCTGAAGCAGAACAGAACCAGCGTGGGAGGCAGGAACGCTTTTGTTCTTTTTTTTATTGTAGGGGCTTTGTACGCTTGCCCAGAATGAACCTATAGTCTATTTTTGTATTATGAATTCAGAGTTGAATAAAATTACGAGAACGTATATGCTATAGACGCTATAAATCAAGCATGGCGTGCCAATTTTGGTCGTAGGTAGATCTTAGGTAGTCAAAGATATAAGTAGGTATTATAAAACCCACGTGAATTACAAAAGGATCGCCGAAATTTAAAAAAATTGTCAATTTTCAGTCTGTTTTCAAAAGCCATCTTAGTCAATATCGATGGCCCTGAGTTGATAAACAACTCAGGGCCTTGTACTACGCTTTTACAAATGCAATCTATAAAAGATTGCATTTGTAAAAGCGTAGTACAATACCTAAAGATTTTGCTTGAGATAAAAATAAACGAAAAAAACGGTGATACATACCCACAAATTTATAATTTATAATAAATTACCTATTGACCTAAGAGAATTACGTGACATACAATTTAATAAAACACTGTATAAATGGCTTTGTGACAAATGTTTTTATACAATAGGGGACTTTTTAATTCTAAATTTATAAAATGATGTGTAATTTTCTTTTTATTTATTATGTTATTGACTGAATTGTATTCTATTTTATTGTAATGCTTATCGGTGTAGATTATTAGACTCAATTTTTGTTTTTATGAATGATATTTAATTATTTTTTTTGTGCCATATAATTGTAACTTAAAACTATAATTTAAAAATTTGCACGACTATGTAGTTGGATATAGTGAAACTATATAATTAATGACATGTACTTACCTGAAATTACCTATATTCACGCAAATAAAGGATCATTTCATTTCATTTCATTTCATTTCACAGGGGTCAAACTTTTGAGTAAGGATAATTAGTAATCGGGTTCATCATTACTTACACGATTTGCATACTGGATGGATAAAGGGATAATCATTCGACGATCCTCACGAGTAACGAACATACAGTTTTTCGTGGTGTTGTGCTGTTGACCTTTACAGTGTCATCGAACGATGGGAGAACCTTGTTGCGCTCAGCCCTAAAAAGAGGTATGTGGCGACTAGCTAGCTGTGTGGAGTGGACAACTCAGTACGTACTACCTAGAGCCTCTAGAGATTTATAGAGGCCGAACTGTCAACAAAAAAAATTGCTTTAAAAAAGCTACGAACCGACTTCAGTGACAAACTACTGAACCGATTTTGATGAAATTTCTATGGGACCAATCTGAAAGTATATCCATTCAAATAAAAAAATAATTTTCCAAATCGGTTTATAAATGACCGAGATCTGAGGTAACAAACATAAAAAAAAAAATACCCGACGAATTGATAACCTCCTCCTTTTTTGGAAGTCGGTTAAAAATATGTTTGACTCGTGTTGTTTTAATAGTTAATTTGAACAATTAATATGGTTCATCATCCGTCCGTGCAGTTTCTGTTTTGCGACAAGCGGTACCTACTTTTATTTTGGATCGTTCTTCATGAAAAAGTTAAAGAAAACACAGATGGAGAAGAACATTGATACCTATCGGTTTTATTCGCGAACTTTGATTGAATGCGACTTCTGTCGTGTTTTTGACTTTTTGTTGTGCAGTTGATGTATTCTCTGAAGTGTCGTAAAGTTTGGAACGGCAGTGTTGTTTCTTGATTCTCTCGGATTTAGCGAAGACTTTTGGGTATTTATATCGGAAAGGAAATGTTTTGACTTAACGAGAGTCAAGAAACAGTGAACAAACACATTTTCGAATTGAATTGACATAGAATAGGGTTCTTTTGAGTTCGTCGAATTGTTACATGTTTGTCGAATACAATTTACCTATTATAAAAAAAACTAGCTTCTGCCCGCGGTTTTCACCCGCGTTCCCACAGGAACCGTGCATTTTTTCGGGATAAAAAGTAGCCTATGTTACTCTCCGGTCCATAAACTACATCTATGCTAAAAATCACGTCGATCCGTTGCTCCGTTACTGCGTGAAAGAAGGACAAACAAACATACGAACAAACACACTTTCGCATTTATAATATTAGTATGGATCACTTCGAATAGTACTTATAACCTGAACAACTTTAGATTACATTGTGATCGAGTTGCCTGGAAGAAAAATGTTAAAAATATACACTGTTATATTAATTTAATTCCATCAATATAAGGCTACATGTTGTAAGTACTAGTATATGCGTATACTAATAAAATAAAGAAGTAAAATTGTTTTGTTTGTTTGTTTAGTCTGGTCTGATTCTAAAAATTCACTTATAGGAAACATTCACCTATATGTTACTTTTTATCTTTTTAACCCTTAATTTGACAAGAGGTTTTTTTCAAATATTTTTTAATTTCTGTTATTTTCCCATGTCTGTATTGACATTAGGATGTCTGTAAAATAAATTAAAAAAATATATCATTTTCCATTTTTGAGATAATTAATGTCCGCTGTGGCGAACACTGACAATTATGTTATAAAACATACATGTCCGGTGTAGCGGCCATTACTAAATATGTGGTAAATAAAAAGTTGAAGTATTTTGTAGACAAATATAATAAAAAAAGAATTTAGTTATGACATTTACACATTTATTTAGTATGAAAATTAAGGAAATAGTTTCTGGCATTTTTGCCAGTTACAAAACAAAGTCTGACATTGCATTTTATACAAAAAACAACTGTTTTTTTTCTGGCAATATCTGCAACGTCCTTCATCCATAATTGACGGGAAATGACCTACATCATCATATTTTACAGGGCTTGATGGTCTTGCTGCGTAAGGTTTGTTTATTTTTGAGTGTTCTCTTTTGATTCTTTTGGCACTTCGATTGGCCAAAAGTAGGTTTTCATATACCTGATGTCTAAATACCTTTAGGGAAATTTTACTTCCAGGCCGACGCCGGTCTCGATAAACAAGCCAAGTATTATTCAGGCAAATGTCAACTATTTGTGCAAAACCCATAACCAAAAGTTAAATAGCGTTAAATAAGTATAAATAAATATGTAAATTTAATAATTAGGTAAAATATTAGTAATAATCCCAATACATGTTTAGCCCGCGATAACTTTGGCAATGTTCGTTGTGGCGGACAAATCATTCAAATACTAAATATTTATGAAATTGTTTTTGTTCGCTGTGGCGGACATACATTGTTTTTAGTAAAAAAGTCACCAAAACCTTACAAAATTACAAGATCTATAAGTGATTCAATAAATGACAATATTACAAAGTTATTTCAGTAAACAAACGTGCACATTTGATAGTAAAACCTTTATAAAAAATTATTAATATCTTGAGTAAAACGGATGGCTTGTGTTTCGTCGACATTTTGTCTCAAACTGACAGATACAGTGTTCCAAATAAGAATTTTATTTTTTTTACCGTAATAGAAATATATTTTAAAGTTGTTGTTAGATATTTAAGCCTTTTAGAAGTTTTCATTAACCCGCCAGATTTTATTTATTTGATTGTTCGTTGTAGCGGACTTAGCCAAATTAAGGGTTAATGGCATGCGTCCGAAGCCGTGGGCCGAATCTAGTACATTATAATATCTGTAGCAGAGTAACTATAACTAGAGATAGTTTTAAAAAAATATATAAAGTACCTAGCACAAAGTAAATAATTATATTCAAAGAAATTTGGTCTAAAATAGGACAGTATAAAACTAACTAATAAAAGAAGTGAAAATAAAAATCCGTACTCCATACAGATAAATAAAATTGAAGTGTCTGTTTGTAATATCAAAATAACAGCTTTTTACTAAATGCATATGAAAGTACATACGGTACCTATGACAAAACAACCATTTTTAACATTTTTGTCTGTCTGTCTGTTTGTTCCGGGTAATCTCCGAAACGGCTGAACCGATTTTGACGGGACTTTTATTGGCAGATAGCTGATGTTATAAGGAGTAGCATAGGCTACTTTAATTTTAGAAAAATAATTAGGGTTCCGCGGAAAAAAATAAAAACCATTTAATCCAAAATCTCCACGCGGTTAGAACCGCGGGGCAGCAGCTAGTCATACAATATAATATTTCTATGTCACACTTATTATTTGAACTATTACTACCACAGCTAAAAAAACATAAACATAACAAACCATGAATCCAAAGCTAATAAATAAAACGTCAACGCAATTAGATCTCAGAACATTCGAGCTCGCAGCGAAAAGAATAATAAAAGCCAAATTCCTCCCCTAAACCAGAATTCACATTCATCATCTCTTGAAAGGTTATCAACTGCGTAATCAGTCACTCGCCCTTATCTGCGCGACCACATTGCTTATATTAAGGATCCAATAACTCTGAGACAGATCAATCTTTGTTTAATTAGCTATTTTTGGGATCTTTTCTTCTTTCAAATTGTCCGAAACAGGCCTCATATAAATACTACAAAACAAAGTGTTATTGACACTAATCAAAAATATCGTTAGTTTTAAATAATAAAAGTAATGCATAAAAGGATGTATATTTTATCCGTACTATAAATAAATGCGAAAGTGTGTTTATACGTAGAAATTTATTCAGCGTCATTTATTTATTTACCAACAACATGCCTTTGGCGAGCAGTACAGTCTCCCAATTCGCTCACCAAAAGCTCAAAAACAATGGATACTACAATCTAAATTACATTAATTCCTACTATAGTAAACAATTAATATAGTAATAAATTAAATTAAATTTTTTGAACAAATTACATTGCTGCTCGATGAAACTCCTAGTTTAATATAAAAAAATATAAACTGCCAAGTGCATGTCGATCCACACTTAGTGAAATGTTCCGTAGTTTTCTTTCATAATTATTCAAAACAATTTCATCACAGGATAACAAATTTGAAAGTTTTCATTTCGATTTTTTACTAAAACCCACTAACATTATAAGTCTAGTCAATGGTGTCAATTCTATCATTACATTCCTAAACTAATTTTAGTTTCGCTCTTTCTCTTTCCAATGCATAACATGAGAAAGAGACAGAAGATGTCTGACAGATCTAAATTTTGTTTTAGAGCTGTCAAATATCTTTCGATCTTGATAAATTAGATGCCACTGAATTCATTGCCATTAAATTTACACTAGACACAAGCAAGTGGATTAATTTGACAGGTCTAAAATATATTCCATCTCTTTCTCATGTTATGCATTGGAAAGAGAGAGAGCGAAATTAAAATTAGTTTAAGTATGTAATGATAGAATTGACACCAATATCTTCGAAATGAATAAACTGGCTTTCATGAAACTTTATATTCTTATGCAAGATATACAAATTTAAATAGCAGATAACGTTTATGAAAAATATTATGAAAACTGAATTAGACTGTGGAACGTGCTCCCTCCACAGGTTTTTCCGCAGTGTCAAAATGACTTTAAGATGGGTGTCAAACGAGTTCTCGAGGGTCGGCAACGCATTGGCAACGCCCGCGCGCCCCCAGTGTTGCAAATGTCCATAGGCGACGGTGACCGCTTACCATCAGGCAGGCCGATTGCTTGTTTTCCACTCGTTTAAATAATGTTATATGATGTGTATTTTGTATTACTGTTAATTTTATGAAACATTTAGGGCAACTATAATGCCAGTCTAGAGGTATTTAGAAAAACAAAGATATTAAAAAATATAAAAAAAGAATAATTTTAAATTTTCCATACAAACCAACGATTACAGTAATATTAAAAAAACTGAGCTACGTGAGCGATCTATCTTAGCCCGAAATTCTTGAGATAGTATTGTGTTATTTTAGTTTATTCGAATTGATCCACGAATGCTGGAAATATCGATTATCACAAAAGTCTTTGAAAGAGTTTTATGACTACACAGATACTTTGGCCAAAAATCTGAAAAAAAAAAGTTGACCTATTACGTACAAACACAGAGAAATTCTAAAGATCCTTATCATACGCATTTCAACGCCCTTCGGCTCTTGTCCGTACTATTTGTCCATCTGTCTAGAAGCAGGATGATGAGGGCAAAGGCAGGGTCGGATCCAGGGCAGTAGTAGTTTGGGTGCCTTTTTATGATATACTAAAAAAATACAAACTATTGAAAATGCACCACCATTTTCAATAGTTTGTGTTTTTTTTCTTGTCTTTTTGTGACTTTAATGACTACTGTCCTACAAGCCAACAGGCGGCAATTTGGATGTCTTCAAGACAACAGTGAACAGGCATGTTCTGGGCAATTGTACTACATCGACTGCATCGTTTAAAATCCGATGAGATTGCGGTCAAACGCCAATCACGATCTGAAAAGAGAGCTATGTAGTTGAGTAGATTAAGCTCACTTTCTCTCTCCCCCTCTCTCAAATTGTACTTAGTAATTGAGAAAGAGTTACATCTGTTATTTCAATGCAGAGTTGTATCCCCTTTAGGCTTGGCTCCACTTTTCGTACTCAGCACTTATTATTGAAACCAATAGTTATAATTTACTTAGATATTTTCACATTACATGCCGTTGGGTGAGCATTATTGCTCCCAATCTGCTAACTCAATGTCAATAATGTAGCTTTTATTTGTTACGTGTTTTAATTATTAACAATATCAAATTAGTACACGCTTAGACTTACAATTGTGAGGCCTTTTTGATGAGATAAGACCTCAAATAAAAATATTATTAGGTTTTCTGTTATTATCATTTTTTATTATAAAACATCTCTCCTGCCTCATCAACGAGCGTTGAAAGTCGAAAACATTTGATGACGTTTAGTGTCTTCATTACTTTCTTTGAGCAATTCCCCACAGGCGTTGACCTTAGTAAGTACCTGGCAAAAGGAAGGGACAACGGACCTTTATTCTATTTCTTTGACATTTATAGCGATTACTGCAGGGATGAGCCTCCCGTTTTAGTGAAATTAGCCAAATTTATAGGGCGAGATAGTTTGTAAAGATGTTATTCGGTGTCAAAAGGTTCCAATGCGCCTATCTATACCTATGTGACGTCTTTGCATTCTTAACCAATAAGTTTAGAACAACAGTGATAAATCTTCTAGCTGATTTACAACATAAACCTGCAGCGCAAGTACGGATCTTTTCGATCGATAAAATTGACAGTTAAAATCGATAAAGTGAGTTTTATCGATTTTTTTAAATAATTTATCGAGCCTTGATACAATGGACAAAAGTGATCGAATAGCTAGGTCGAATCAAAAGTGAATATAGAGCTACTACAATACTTTACGATCACACTTCGGTACTCGCAACATTCGATAAATTTTTCTGTTTTATCGATTCGACAAATTTATCGAACCCACTTCCGTATTTGCGCAGCTGATAGCACAAAGGTGAATGAAATCAGATGTCTACATTTTGTTGTAATTCGTGTATAATGTTGTGGGTTGTGCGTAGACGTACTTAAATCTAGTTATTACTATGTGGGCAAAAAGGCTGCCAAGCTGAAGTGGGGTTGGGCGGGTCATGTTAGTCGCATGCGTCCCGACCGGTGGGCAAAGATAGCAATACTTTGGGTACCTAACGAAACAAGACGCCGCCGAGACCGGCCCATAAAGAGGTGTTGGGATGACTCGGATAAACAGCAAGAAGGCTGGCTTGACGTGGCACAAGACAGGGACGTTTGCATGGACTTGGGGGAGGCCTTTGCCCAGCATTTGGACTGTATAGGATAAAGAAAAAAGAATAAAAAAATATTAAACGTTCAACTGCTAATGTTTCCCAATAA